>WEKY01002673.1:229650-288087 GCA_013390045.1 Picathartes gymnocephalus
GCCGCCGCCGAGCAGCGGGACCGGGCGGGCGGGGGCGGCAGGTGGCGGAGCCGCAGCCCCGGGACCGCACCGGGACCGGCGTTGTCCCCTCCCGGGATGCGCCGCCGCCGCCCCCGCGCGGTCCCGCCGGGATGGATGGGGTCCGTGGGGACCCCCGCGACGGCAACCGCCACTCTGGAGCGGGGCCGGGACCCCCTGAGCAGGGCCAGGACCACGCAGGGGCAGCCACCCCCCAAAGTGGGGATGGGATCCTCCGGGAGCGGGCTGGGACCCCTCCAGGTAAGGAACTGCTCCGGTGCTTACCCATCCCGGGCATCGCTGGCTTGCCGGGACCAGGGATGGGGCCAGGGATGGAAAACAGGGCCGGGATGGGCAGCTCTGCCCCCAACCAGCCCCCCTCACACACACCCTGCACCCCATCTCTGCCCTGCACCCCAGCACGGCCTCACCCTGCAGCCCCCCGGTCCCATCCCGAGGGGGAGCAGAGCCCCCCAGCAGTCCCAGCCAGGCCGTGGTGTAGGGTCCCCCTTGGGCTGGGGTCCTGCCCCATGTGGGGCCATGGCTCGGCACCAGCACATGGGAGTGTGCCCTCCAAACAGGGGATGCTCCAAAATCCAACAGAACCAAATCCTTGGCAGGGAACATCCCACAGCTTCACATCCCACAACCCCTGGCTGCTCCCAGCCAGACCCTGGCAAAGCTGTGGGTGCCACTGGTCGCCGAGCCCACCTGGCACCCAGGCTGGACTTTTCTCCAGGGTCATGGCAGGACAGTCCTGTCCTACCCTGTCCCATCCCGTTCCTGGGAATCCCCATCCAGGCCCTTGTCCCAGCCCTTGCTGGGCTCAGCTCTGAGCACGGGGCTCACACATCCCCACTGTCAGTTTGAATATTTAAATCCAAATTTTGCGTACACGATTAATTTTTTACAAGCCTTCAAGCCTGCACAGAACAGCACCACGCTGCACATGTCACGTTGCCACAAATAGATACAGGCCTGGAAAAATTACCGGCTGCTGGGAGAATAAACACGCTGGAGCCAGTTTCTCCCTTCTCCCTCGCCTCCACATTTCTCTGCTCTGGAGCAGCTCTGTCCCACATGACCCCCCAGCCCCTCTGCCAGGGGTAGCAGGGGACTGCTGATGCCCCATCACTCATTTTGGGGACCCCCAGCTGGGGTACAGCTCATGGGCATCTCATTTCTCCCATTGCCCGCCCCCCCACTCTGGGTCCCCGCTCCCCTCTGGATGTGCAAAGGGCCATGACCCCACGCGGGACACCCAGAGCTCCTCCATGAGCCTTCCTGGGCCTCAGAGCAGCTGAGGAAAGGCGGCACCGACCTGGTACAGTGCCTGAGCCAGAAGCTTTTGGGGTCTCTCGGAGCTTTGGTGCCATTGGTGCCCTCCGGGCTGGCCGTGGTCCCGCGAGTGGGTGGCCATGTGCCCCCAGGGTGGTTTGCAGGGCCAGCCCTGCTCCCCGTGGGCTGAGCTGGCACCGGCTGAGTCACAGCCAGGTGGGATGGGGGCGGGTGGCTGTGCCGAGCCCACACCGGGCACCAACCCACCTGCACCGGGCGCCCACTGGGCCCAGCTGCCCCCAGCATCCCGGGCACACTCAGCTGGTCCCAGTGTGGGTGGGACTGGGATGAGCTGAGGCCTTCCTGGCACTGGGAAAGGGCAGGGAGCTTTGGTGAGTGGGAGGGGATGAATGTTGTGTTGAGGGTGGCAGCCCCAGTGCCCAGTGTCCCTTCCCTCTTGTGGCTGGGAGAGGGTGGGATGGGCAGGAAAATGAGGATGAGCTCTGTCATGGTCACCCAAAACCACCACCCGCCCTGTGCCTCCATCCACTTGTCCTGCTTCCCACCAGATTTCCAATGTGGCTGTAAAAGGGAAAACCTCAAAAGAGAATCGAGGCCCAAAGCCCCACGGACCCCCCTCAGGTCCAGTCCCGAGGTCGGGGCTGTGCCAGCGCTGGTCCAACCCCAGGCAGAGGCACAGGGTGGCACCGGTCCCCTGACATCCGCTCCCGGTCCGGGCGGTGCCACTGCCGCCGCCCCAATTAGCAGGGGAGATTACAGATCCTTCCCAAGGGGAGATTACCCTGCTCGGATCCTGCCACTTGCTCCGGCTTCCCGGCTGATTTGTCTGGGGCTGCAGCTAATCCCCTCCCGGGCAGACACCAGATTGAGCCGCGATTCCCGCACGGCGGCTGCCAAAAGCCCCCCGTGCTCCTGACCTCCTTCCCGGCCCTGCGGCGGCCAGCGGGCTCCGCTCATCCGCCTAATCCCGGGGCAGCCGCGGGGAGAGGGGCTCCTTAATTGGGGATCTTTGGCAGAGCCCGCAGCGGCCGCACAGTCCTCGCCAGCCTGGCTGAGCGCCCGCCGTGCCGGGCTCGGCAGGGACAGCGACAGCGACAAGGACGGGGACAGGGACACACTCGTGCCACGCGGCCGCGGTCCCGCGGGTCCCCCGGGGTGCGGGCGGGGGGCGCCGGCGCAGGCACGGGCAGCCAGCCGGTGAAAATCCGCATCCCCGTTATGCAACGGCGCTGATTTGTTCATGCCTGAACCGGACACTGGCCTAGAAATTAGCCCGGGCGATGCCGGGGAGGGGCCACGAAGATGCCGGAGCCCCGGGGAGCGGCGGGAGCAGCGCCGGGCACACCCCGGGGACCGTGGGTGGGTGTTCACCCCACAGCGGTGATGCCGGACGGGGCTCGGGGGTCCTACAGCGGATTCGCAGGGCTGGGCACAGGCACAAGACCCCCTGGACGGGCAGCGAGGCGGCTGAGCCCCCTTCTCCCACGCCGGATTTCCCAGAGCCGGGGGCAGGAGCCGCTGGCACAGGCTCTGGGTGGCCCACGCGGAGGCCGTGCAGGGCGGGGGTCGCAAGCGGCGCTCAGGTAACTCCTTGGAAAAGCAACAAGAGCGGAACAAGCGCCGTGCCCGGCCTTTCCAGGTACTTTGGGATGAGCTCTCCGGCCTGGCAGAGCTGGGAGAGGGGAACGGAGACCGGCACGGCCAGAGCTCCGCTGTGCAGGACCCAGCCACCCTCTGTGTCCCTGCCCCGGAGCTGGAGGAAATGCTTGTGCCCCATAACACCCAAATCAAGTGCCAGAGCACGGGCAGGGATATGGACCAGCCATCGGCTGCCCTGGGATCACACCGCCCCCGGGAGCTGCAGCCAGGAGCCCACGCTGGGACAAACGCTAGCATTGGGAAGTGGAAGAGCCCCTGTGCGGCTTCCTGGGGTGACAAAGGGTCTCTCTGCGGTTCCATGTCACCGTGGGGGCTCTGGCAGTGCTGCCGTGGGGCAGGGGGAGGCTCCAGCTGAGCGCAGGGACCAGCAGGCCGGACGGGAAACAGCCGGGACTGAGCTGAGAAAACATCTGCTGGTCCCCGCTCCCAGCCCCGGCCCGGGGGAGGGACCAGAGCGGCCTCACGCTCCCGGTCGAGAGGAAACAGATGCCACCGGCCCAGCCCAGGCATTTCCCGGCCCTGTCGGGGGGTGTTGAGGAATCTGCAGGTAGCAGAGCCTGCCCTGGCTCTGCCTCCCTGCATCCTACTGGATATTTCAGTTTAGAACGGGAAGCAAGGCGTAGATCGGGGTGCTGGGCACCCTTGGAACAAGGGAGGGTCTTGGGATGCAGGAATGGGGTGAGGAAGGTGGGCGTGCGCCCAGACCCCGAGGAGGAGCCACTCATGCCCTGGCACTGACGTGAACAAATAAAGAAACAGCAGTAGAAACCAGCAGAGATTTATTACCAGAACAAAACTCCCGAACATCTAAAGGCCACCAAGGGTCCCAGCACGGCCACGGCACCAGGACCAGGCTGTGGAGAAGGAGGGAAGTGGGAGAGCCCGAGCCCAGCCCTGCTCCCTGCCCAGCAGGATGGTCACTCCATGGCCAGCTGCCGCTGCTGCTCCAGCAGGGATTCCAGGAGGTTGGATCTCTGCACGGCCGCCTGCAAGGGAGCACAGGGGAGAGAGAGCTCGTGGTGCCCAGCACAGCCAGGGGCAGGGTCAGGAGCCCTCTCTCACCTCGTACTGCTTCCTCAGGCTGCTCATGCTCTCCTCCTTCCTCAGCACCGCCGCCTTCACCCTGATACGGACATGGCTCAGCACCCCAGTGCCAAACAGCGGGCTGGGCCCTGTCCCAGGTGGGGATTTCAGCCCCACTCAGCCCCTCTCCCCCAGCCAAAGCTGGGCTCCAGGTGCCACCACACTGGCAGCACCTTTATTCCCTTGGTGGGGGCTGTGTAGTGTGGACTGACTTGTTTACAGGAAGAAAGGCACATTAGCTTCCTAAGGTTTAATTATCATAGCATTTTGGGGATGTCCCAGCTGCCCTCAGCCTCTGTGGCTGTGCCCTGGGCCCTGCCCCTCTGGAGATCACATGGCTGCAATCACAGGTATCATGTGTGAGCCACGGAGAGCTCCCAGGAGGTGACAGTGATCCTGGCCAGGGCTCCTGCCAGGGAGGAACGCAGACAGAGCTGTGCTCCACCGACCTCTCCTGGCACTCGTGTCCCTCCAGGCAGGCCCAGGAGCAGCCCCGGGGACAGGAAGGCACAGAGCAGGCCAGCAGTGACAGGGGACAGAGGATTCAGGGGGGCTGAACAGCAGCCAGCTCTGCCCCTGGACAGGACTAGAAGCCATTCCCAAGGATGCAGCACTGAGCTCCCGCACCACACCCAGGCTCCCTCACCTCCTGTGAACCTCCTCCAGCTCCCGGTCCTTCTCCCGCACCAGCCCGTCCAGCTCCAGGTGCTGCCGGGCCCTCAGCTCGGCCATCTCCGCCTTCAGCCGCGCGTTCTCCTCCTCCATCCCCACCAGCCTGTCCGCCAGTTCCTGCCAGATCACCTCAGTCAGGCTCTGCCCCGGGGACAGCTGCTCCTGCACATGCAGGCACAGGCCAGGCAGGGCCCCGGCTCTGCTCTTCGCTCACCTTCCGGATCTCCTCCACCTCCTGCTCCTTGTGCTTCAGCAGGCCCTGCAGCCTCATGCTCTCCCCTTCCAGCTCGGCCAGCCGCCCCTTGAGCTCATTGCAGCGCTCCTGCAGCTTCCGCTCCGACCGCTCCAGCTCCTGCAGCTCCACCTCGTACTTGTCTCGGATCCTCTTGATCCTATGGGCAGCAAGGACAGGCAGCCTGGCTCACCCCACTGCTGCCTGGCTCATCCCAGCCCCCTTCCTGCGCCAGGAGGGGCCAGGGCACAGCAGCAAGGGCACAGCTGCCCCACAGGAGATCTAGGGCTGTTTCCTCATGTGAGAGGTAAACTTTGTCCCTGTAGCTGCTCCTTCCTGCACTACCACTGGTCCAGAGCTCACTGGAGAGATGCCCAGGGGACAGGGAAAAGGGACCAGTCTGTGGAGGACCTGGGACCTCCGTCCTCCCTTTCCCCCTCACCTGTTCTCCGCTGCCCTCTCACACTCCTCCTTGGCCAAGGAGGTGTCGGCCTCCAGGCGCTGGATCACCAGCTCGATCTCTTTGTCCCTCTCCTTCCTCATCTCCTCCCGCAGCTCCCGCTCCCGAGAGAGCAGCCAGGCTTCCTGGGAATGGAGACACCAAATGTGCCCTCAAATCCCTCTCAGAGCCCATGGGTGCCACTTTTGGAGGGCAGCTCTTGCCATTACCTCCTTCTTTATGTAGTTAGCCTCCCAGGCCTGCTTCTCCAGCTCCAGCTGGTCCTTCAGCACCTTCAGTTGTGCCTGTGAGGAAAAGGGAAAACAAGAGCTCAGCCCTGGGAGCATCCTGTGGGGTTGGCCCTGTGGGGTCCGAGGCTTGGTGAGGGAGAACCAGACCTGGTGCTGCCTCTCCTGCTCCTCCTTGTCCTTGGTGTACTCATCCCGCAGTGCCCGGGTGAGGGCCGAGTTGTTGGCCTCCAGCTGCTGCCGCAGCTCCTCCACCTCTGCTCGCTGCCTGCACAGACACAGCTCCCAGCATCCACACCAGCACCTCCTCCCACCTCTTGGGAGCCTGGCCCCACGGCTCCAGAGCTGCCCCCAGCCTGCTCACCTGGCTGCTTGCTGGCTCAGCCGCTCCTTCTCCTCGGCCACCTCGGCATAGAGCCGGCGCCGCTGCAGCTCCAGCGCCTGCTCCTCCTGCTCCAGCTGCCGCTCGCACCTGTGGGACACACACTCCAGGGATGTGCCTTCCAGCACGCGGCCTCTTCTCCACCCTGCCGTTCACAATGCCAGAGGATGCTCCCAGCTTAGCAGTCTCCCCCATATGCGCTCAGTGGAGAGAAAGGGGCCGCTCCCCATGGAGCTGCGAGTACTGGGATCCCCCAGCAGGCTGGTGCTGGGCAGCACCCCAGAGCTGTGACCCCGAACCTGCAGTGCCGCACCTCTGCCGGGCCCACTCCCGCTCCCGCTGGCTCTGCTCCTCCTTCTCCCGCTCCAGCAGCCCCCGCAGCTCCTGTGCCTGCCGCCCGTAGTGCTGGGCCGCCCGCTCGTCCGACTGCAGCAGCTCGGCCTCGTGCAGCAGCTTCAGCTGCCGGATGTCCTCGCGGTGCTTGGCCAGGAGCTTCTGGATCTCCGGCTCCAGCCCTGGCCCAGCAGGAAGGATGGTCACGGCTCAGCCTCGATCCCGCCCCGGTGCCCTTGGCTGGCTCAAAGGGGCTGCTAAGAAGGGGGGATGAGCACAGAGGGGTTTTCTTGCCCTCCCACTAAAAACAGGAAGCAAACGCTGCCCACACCAAGGAGCTCTTCCCAATCTCTCCTGGAGCACCCTGGCACTGTCCCAGCTCCAGCTGCTGCTGAGGGAACCTGCCCATACCTTTCACAGTGATTTCTTTGATCTTCTTGGTTTTCTCCTCAATCCACTTCTCCCGTCGGACTTTCTCAGTTGCACTCATAAGTTCCTTCAGTTTCTTAATTTCCTGTTTGGAAGCAAATGGGAAAACCTCAAGAGAAGCTGGGAGAGAAAAGCCCTGGGAGCTGGGCTGTTGGGAAGGAAACTGTGGAGCTGCACATGGATATATGCATAGCCCTGGCCAGGTGTGTTCTCCCAGCCCAGAGAAGTGGCCGCACATTCCCCCAGTGCCTTCTCCTCTATCCCCCTGGAAAGTGCTCACTGCCAAGATATGAGAGCACCAATGGAGAGGGAAGGGGAACTGGGGGCTGCCGAGGGTCCCTGCATGCAGGGCAGCCCATCTGTCCCTGTGTCATGGTGCTTTCCTCTCCAGCCTTCCCTCTCCCTGCCATGGAACACCCTCTGGAAGGGGCTGGAGTGGGGCCAGAGCAGGTCAGGGCACAAGAGCAGAGGGCAAGGCACGAAAGAGAGCAAAGACCACGTTTACCTCACAAAAGGGGCCCAAAGTGCGCCAGACCTGGGGAGAAAGAAAGGAGGGGAGGGAGAGAGAAGGGGAACGGTAGGGGAGAGGCAAATCCACACAGCCGTGTCTGTGGGAGCCACGGGCAGGGCGGAGCTGGGCGGGGGCCCGTGGGGGTGAGGGGAGGCAGCACAAGGGACAGGAATAGGGACAGGCCAAGGCACTGGCTGGGAGCATGCTGGGGGGTTGGAGCCTGCTCCAGAGACCAAGGGACCCCACGGTCTGGCCAGGCATGAGCTCAGCTCCAAAGTCAAGGACAAGCACAGACTGGGATGGCAGAGCTGGGATAAGCCCAGGGCTGCTGCCTTCCTGCCAGGCCTGGCACAGGGTGAGCTGAGCTGTCTCCATCCACAAGAAAAGCAAAATTCCTCCATGGCATTGGGTTTGTGCCAGCACCGCATTCTGATCACCCCCAGCCTGGGAGAGCTCTGCCTTCAGCAGGATCATGGAATCACAGGATGGTTTGGGTTGGAAGGGACCTTAAAGCTCATCCAGGTCCACCCCCTGCCATGGGCAGGGACACCTCCCACTATCCCAGAGTGCTCCAAGTCCTGTCCAACCGGGTCTTGGCCACTTCCAGGGATGGGGCAGCCACAGCTTCTCTGGGCACCCTGTGCCAGATGAGTGGGAAGTGTCTCTCCAAGCACAGCCTGGGAGCTCACACTGTCCCTTGGTCAGTGCCATGCCCCTGGCTCTGGGCATCAGAGGACAGGAGCCTTTTGGGGAGCCAGGACAAAGCTCTACAATGACAGGGACATTCTGAGCACAGAGAAGAGCTCCTTGGAGTGTCCAGGTCCCACCGAGGTGACAGAGACCATATTGCTCTGGGCAGAGGCCCCATTTGAGCAAAATCAGGACACGTGTCCCCTCATCTTCCCTGTCCCCTCACCAGCTCGTGCTGCTCCTGCATCTGGGTGATCTTCTGGCCATACTTGTGGTCCACTTGTTTGAGCTCTGCCACCACGGCCTCACATTTCTCACTCAGCACCTTCTTGTCATTGAGGAGCTGGGCAGGGCAAGGAGCTGGCATCAGGCAGGTGCAGCCACCTCAGCCTCTGCCGTCAGGAGTTGGGATGAGGGATTACCTGGTCGATGAAGGCCAGGTGCCTCTGGATAGCTGCCTCATACTGCTCCCTCTGCAGCCTGAGCTGGTGGCCGAGCTCCTTCTCGGTCTGTTTGAGGTGCCGGTCGGTCAGTTCCCGCTGCTGAGTCTGTGGGGAGCAGGGATCAAACAGCCACGACATGGAAATCACCATCAGGCCAGGAAAATGAGGGACAGAGCTAAAGCAAAGCCCTGGTACTCACATCTCCCACCCCTGTCAGCGGGAACACCCAGCCCCCTGGGACAGAGGAGAAGGGAGTTCAACTAGATGATTTTTAAGGTCCCCTCCAACCCAAACAATTCCATGGTTCTGTAAAATCAAGGGATAATCCTGATCATGTGCTTCCCCAAGAACCACACGTGAGGCTGACACACCAGAGCTGTCTGCAGCAGGCTGATGGCTCTCTTCTTCTCCTCCACTTCCAGCTTCAGCCTCATCATGGAGCTCGTCACCTCCGTGGCAACAGCCGACACCTGCTCCACGTGAGCCAGCTCCTCTTCCAAAAGGAAGCCCTGCCACAGCAGTAAAACATGACGAAACGGTGGTGGAACCACGTGGAATGAGGACAGGGAGACGGGGGACGATTCCCACCAGGAATGGATTCCCACAGCACAGCTGCACTCACCTCCCGCTGCGTGGCTGAGGCGGCCGACCTGGGCCTCTCCTGCTCCGACTTCTCCATCTCATCCAGGAAACTGATGATGCTTTGGAGCTTGGCCTCTGAGAGCAGAGCCCCGTCCTCGGGGACCCCTGGTGAGTGGTTCAGCTTCCCAAACTTCTCCAAGTTATCAGCAGTCAGGGAATTGGAGCTGGGCTTCTGCTGGGAATTCACCATGGTGAATGAGCACCCAGAGGAAGGCTCAGGAGAAGAGGTGCTGGCTTTTCTCCATCACTGGAGCCCAGTCCTCCCACTGCACCCCAGTAACCAGCCTGATCCTCTGGGCTAAACCCTGTCCCACCACCGGCCATTGCATGGATTTGCTGTTCCTTGCAGATGTCCAAGCCCTCGATGTACTAAAAAATTCCTCTACCACCTCGAAACTCCTCCATCTCCACCTCCAAATTCCTCCATCACCCACTCTGAGCTCCTCCACCACCCTCCCCAGCAGTGCCCGGCTGTTTCTCACCAGGCAGCTGTCACTGCCCAAGGATGGACACAGCAGTCTCATCCCTCAGCTCACCCTGTCCATCCAGGCATATCTGTCCTTCTTGAGGAGCTTGGGTGGGGGCAGCAGCTCCGGCTCCTCTTCCAGCAGCCGGAGTGTGTCCAGCAGCTCATTGAGTGTGACCTTGGATGGGGCCCTGCTGCCAGCAGTCACTGCTGTCTCCAGGTCCTCGTTACCTGTCTCCCTGGAGCTCCCATCCTAAGGGAGAAGATGAGAGAGTGACAGAGTTTTTTGGGTCTCCCCAGAAGCCAGCGAAGGCTCTGATGTCACCCTGGCAGAGCAGCTGCTGCCAGGGCCCCCAGGAGGCACAGCCAGACCCACCTGCAGTTTGTCCTCAGCCCCAGCGTCCTGCGAGGCCACAGAGCCAAGAGCTGCCAGGCTGCTCCCTTCCAGCTCCGCTGCTGCCGAGGGGGAATTGGCCTCTGCAGGAACCAGACTGTTCTCAGGCGCTCACCCCACCCTGGGAAGCAGCTCCTCAGAGGAAACAGCTCCTTGTCCCCTCCTTCCCTCACTCCCGAAGCTTTGGGGACACACCAGCGGGACTCACCGGCATTGTTGGCCTTGGTGAGGCTGCCGGCCGGGCTGACATTCCTGGCTGAGGCAGGTTTGGCACCTGGCTTCTTCTTGGGGACCCTCCTGCTCTCCTTCACCAGCACCAGCTCTTCTGCTGAGTGCTTCACCTCTGAGGCCTTTTGGGCCCTTTTCTGGTGCAGCTCCTGTGGGGACAGAGGAACCACCAATGTCCTGAAATTTTGGTAAGGCACAAGCCTGTGTTTGCAAGGCTGTAGCAGCATTTTTGCATCCTCCAGCTGCTCACTGCTCTGTCTCCCCCACTCCCCTCCCAATGGAACATGATTCCAATTAGGGCAAAGAAAATTTGGGGTTTAAAACATCTCCAGCTTTACTGCCAACTCCTGCAGGCTGTGCCAACCCCATCTGCACCAGCAGCTGCAGGAGCAGGGTGACAATGACATGTTGCTTCCTGCCAAGGGACATGGAGTGGTACGTGGCCCTCTCCGGAGGGACCCTGCGCCTGGGGAGGGTCCCATTCCCAGGGCATGCACATCCTCAGCCATTCCAAGGAGCTCGGAGTCTCCCTGTCTCAATGAGGTCACCATTTTCCTGAGAACTACAGGGAAAGCAGCACTGCCTTCACAAGCTCAGAATGAGCTGCCAAGGCTTGGCAGGAGCACAGCAGGAAACCACTCTGTGGCACCTCCATCTCCGGAAGGAGCCCTCCATTTTCAAGGCTGGCTCTGATCCTGCCCCATGCCAAGGCCCTGGAGACACAGAGGCCTCTCGCTGCCTCACCAGATGTTGCCACCACAGCCTGGCCCTGTCCCTACCTGGATGGCAGCGTGCCGGGCCAGGCGCGCCTTCTCCTCTCGGATCTTCCGGCGTTCCTCGTCCTTCCTCTCCTGCAAATCCAGGATATTCCCCTCCTCCATCCGCTGCTGCCTTTCCTTCCAGAGAGGAGGGTCCAAAATGTTACTGACAGTTCTCCAGTACCAACCACTGAGAAGTGTGAGGGGCACCCACACCTGGGTCACCCCATACCCAGGCTTTCCATCCTCCCCTCTGTGCAGGTGAGGAGCCCTCGGGACAGCTCCACTTTGGAGCAGCTCATTTTCTTCAAATCCTCTATGTTATTATTATTATTATTATTATTATTATTGTTATATCATCATCGTCTGGGTCTGCAACCACCAAGGAGACAAGGCTTAAAAATAGATTCACACGCAAGAGCAACTGAGTTTTTCATTACTGGGATAAATAATTGAACACAAAGAAACACAAATAGCTGCGAAACCTCGTCACTCTAACAAACCACCTCATTAGGGATTCATTAGGATGAGCCAAGATGGGGCATCCCTTCTCTGGCCACCAGTGTGGCCCAAACAATGGCAGTTCAGGGAGGCTTGTGCTGCTGTTGCCAGTGTTTACCTGCTCCCAGTCAGGGGGCTGGGGGAACTGGAGCCGTGTGGGCCTCAGCTCCTGCTGGAACCCAGGCCAGGCTAATCCTGGACACAGTTCTGAGGGAACAGGACCCTCCCTGGCTCTCTGGACTATGGAGGGGCTGGTTGGCTGCAAAGCCAGAGCACCCTCGACTGTCACAATGACTAAAGGGACTCCAATTGTGTGGCCAGTGGGACACAGGTGTCAGAGGGTCTGGGCTACCGAGTCGGGGACAGGACCAACCTCCCTCTTGGCAGCCATCAGGCGCCCCAGAGCCGCAGCCGCTGCCCTGTGCCGCTGCGAGTGCCGCCGGTACCAGCGCTGGATGGTGACAGCAGCCAGGTTCACCTGTTGGATGAACCTGTGGGGACAGGGAGGGACAGTCAGCACGGCCCTGGGTGCAGCACAGCACAGGAGGCTTCCCCACAGCACCAAGACCCATCCACAGGCGCACTAAGAGTAGCCTTTCCTCAGTGTGAAATCCCACAGGACAAGTACAAGTTCCCCTGGAGCTCACACCTCCTGGCATTGTCCTCCTGCCCCTTCCCTCACCTCTCAGCCTCCTCTTCAGTCACCTCCCTCCTCCGGGGAACACTGCTGCTGCTGCTGCTGCTGCTGTTGTTGTGGGTCATGATGTTGTTGCTGGAGAAATTCTTCTGAGACTTCACAAAGCTGCTGCTGCCTTCCCCGTCCTCATTCGAGGCCGCTTTGACGACATTGCTGGGACAGAAGATGAAGCCGCTCAGCCCTGTCCTGTGCCACACACGACCCCGGGGCCAGCCCAGCTGCAGAGCCAGGACACTCCCCACACTCACTTGAGGGAACTGGGAGCCTGGTTGGAGCTCTTGGGAGCAGGGCTCTTCTCAGCAGTGGAGTAGTTGTTGTGCACCATGGTGGTGACGCAGTTGCCCATCGCACCCTTGTTGCTCCTTGTGTGGAGAGAACGGGAGCGTCAGGAACAGCACCTTCCCCTCTCTGGGTGTTCTCTCCATGCAGTTCTGCCCATTTCCCCCTTAGGACGCCCTGTCCTACCTGTTGTTGGCAGTGAAGTTGGCAGCCAGGAGCACGGTGGCTTCCTTCCTCCTCATGCCTGCGGGCGGTTCGAGGCCGTGGGAGCTGGAGGGGCCTGGGAACGCCCGGGGCTGGTCATCCTGCCAGGGAATGCGCAGGGGTAAGGGCACCAAACCCACCTCCTCAACCACCACCAGCAGCACAGAGCCGACCCAGCCCACCCTCTCCCAGAGGCTGCCGTCCTCACCAGGATATTCCATGTGGTTTTCTTTTCTGGGGAGGTTTTGCTCAGAGTTGCCAGTTTCTTCCTTCCTCCTGGATTGCTCTCAAAGAAGGCCAGGAAGTCTCCTGTCTGCTCCGAGCTTTAGCCAGACCCAGGGAAGGCAGAGAGGAAAGAACAGGGGTTCTGGGATAACTCACAGCCACAGGACACACTCTGGCCATGCAGGGCACTTGGGTACTCCAGTGTGACACAGGGGAGAAAGGGCTGGAGAATCACTCCATGGCCACAAAATCCACAAACGACTCGCTTTTACACAGAGCTTTGGGTGTGTGGTGATAGGGATGGGCACAGACCAACAGGAGAATGGAAAATCCCAACTCAGAGGGCACTTGGAACAGAGAACTTTTGTCTTCTCACACAGCCCAGTTATGGCCTGGAGGGTCCATGAGGGCTGTTGGAATTAAATGGAATGTTTTTTGTGACAGCCACAGAAATACACTTCATTTCCCCAAATAGAAATTCCTCCCTGTGATGGCAGTGAGGCCCTGACACAGGTTGCCCACAGAAGCTGGGCACGTCTCTGGCAGAGAAGCGTCCTAGGCCAGATTGGACAGGGCTTGGAGCAACCTGGTCTAGTGGAAGGTGTCCCTGCAAGGGACTTTAAGGTCCTTTCCAACCCAGGCCATTCTGTGATCCTATGAAACCCTAAACAAGGGACCTCCTCTTCAAAACATAACGAAAGCCCCAGACCCTGGTTTTCCAGGGCCAGGTTTTAACTCCTGATGTGGATGACAGAGCTCAGGGTACATTTTGGAAAGGCTCCTGTTCCCCCACAGGACCAGGGAGGCTGGACAGATGGGTGGGGTGTCCCTCAGTGGCACCCACAGGACAGATGGGCACAGGTCCGTGGCTGGAGCTGTACCTGTGTGAGCTGTTCACCCGCTGGTTCACCTGGGTGGTGCTGTTGGACCTGCGCAGGTTGTTCATGGCCCGGGACCCTGAATCTTCCTGCAGAGAACAGGGATCAATCCAGCAGCCACGTTCAGGAGGAGCATAGGAAGGCTTTCCCACCCCCTCATCCAGCGGGACACGGAGTTCCCACTACCCCAGGGCTGCCAAGCTCTCCTTGAGGCAGTAGGCAATGACACCTCGCTCGCGCACTGCTGAGCCAGCAGGAACACGGTCCTTAGCACAAGCTCCAGGGAACAAGGGTGTGGGAATGCTGCCAAGGATTACTCAGCACGCAGCACAGACTGTCTGCTGCTGGATCCTGACGGAGCCCAGCAAGCACCTGGGGCTCCTTCCCTCCATGGAACTCCCACTCAGGAGCCGCCGGTGCGGCAGGAACAGGGGGTGCTCAGCGAGGGGCAGGCAGGGCCTGACATCCCAGCAGGAGATACCAGGAAATCGGGAGTTTCCAGATGGAAATTGGCGCAGGGAGGTGAAGGGTAAGGAAGGGAAAAGAGGGAATCCTGACGGTCCCTACTTCTGCATTGAGCAGGGCCAGCCACGAGCAGCAATCTCCGAGGGCGGTGCCAGAACAAAGCTGGGCTGGGGCCGCGACAACCACAGCGAGAGGGAGATGGGCATGCAGGGAGCCATTCCGTATCCCAGGCACGCCCTCCCTGCCCTGGCACAGGACGGGGGAAGGACACGGGCTCACCGGGGCGTTCCTCTTGGCTTTGCCATCGGCAGCCACGGACACGGAGCGCGCCATGAGCTTGGCAGGAGAGGCGCTGCCAGGGCGCCGCGTCACCGGCGCCGGGAGCCCCGTCAGCGTCAGGTCTGCGACGTCGGAGCTCTGGATGGAGCAGCAGCTCCGGGTGCTCTTCATGCTGGAGCAGGAGGAAGGAGCCCTGGAAGCACAGCGCAGAGAGAGGGGCATGGAGCATCCAGCCTCGGAAACAGGAGCTCCGGCAAACACCGGCACACAGAGCTGGAACTGCCTCCCGACAGGATAAAACACCTTCCTCCAAATTGCCACATGGCAAATGACCCCAAGCACAGCCCTGGAGAGGCTCCAGGGGAGCTCCTCACTGCTTTCACCCAGCACCTGGCTGTCCATGAGCTGCTGTCCTACTTATGGGCTGGGATTCCAGCAGAGGAAGAAAAGGGAAGGAAAAGCCCTGCTCCCCATTCCGGGCTCCTTCACTCCACACTGCCCATGGCTGCCAGAGGATCACAGGGGCCCACAACGCCCCCATCTGTGCAGGCTGGAGGTTCAGCTCACCCCACATCCCACTGAAAAACCACCTGGGCAGTTCCCAAGGGATCTGCAGGGATTCCTCGCCAAGCTCCCAAGCCCTGCCAAGAGTTCCTTCCGAGGTGTCCGTGCCCTCTCAGGGGGCACAGGGAGGGCTGGGACCTCTCCCAGCTCAGGGCAGCACATTCCCAGCCTTTCCCCTTTGCATTCCCCCAGCTCCAGTGCTGAGCCAGGAAAAGACCACATCACCTTATTTCCTTCCATTTATTACCCACACTGTCCCTAAACCCTCTCCCCGTGCAGCCCTGGCTTCCCCTCTCAGGGCTCCAGCACAGCCCTTGGCAATGTCTGGGGAAACAAACGGCTCTCATGGAAACCGCTGGGCTCACGGCAGGAAAACAGGCTCAGGAGCCCAGGCCCAGCACAGCACCCTGAACCCCAGCCCCCCAAATCCCTGAAGCTCACATTCTCTAGCTCTGAAGCCCCTAAGAGCCCCCAGCCCCTTTATGACCCAGAGGCAAGCCCTGGCCTGAAGGTCCCAAATCCCTGAGCCCCTCAGGATCACCCAGGTCCCACACTTACTCCTCTAATCCCCCAAAACCCAGACCCCAAGAATTCCCCACTCCCAAGGCCCACGACTCCAGCCACAGATCCAAGCCCAAGCTCCCAGTGCCTACATGGCCCCCAGGACCTCCCAGACACCCATGCCGGGCCCCAAGCCCCCCAGCAAGAGCCACAGGGCACCCAACCCCAAGCCTCCCACGACTCCCAAGCCCCAGATCCCTCCCTAGGACCCCCAAAACACCCCGCCCCAAGCCCCCCCATGAGCCCAGCCCATATCCCCAAGGCCCAAGTCCCTCATGACCCAGATCCCTCCAGGAACCCCCAAGTCCCAATCCCCACAGACCCCCAGCCCAGACCCCAAACCCTCCAAGCCCTCCCCAAGCCCCAAATCGCCAGACCCCAACCCCTCACGACCACGGTAATGGGCCCCACGCACCCACAGGTGGGTGAGACCCCCTCGCTTCGGGGGCGATGCCGAGATTGCGGCCCTGTCCCTGTCCTCGCTTCCCCTGGAACTCCCTTTGCTCTCCCGGCCTCCCCTCAGCCGCCATTAAACGCCCCCATCCCCTCACCGACGGCCGCTCTCCGGCCACAGCCATTGGGCGGGGCTGGCGGCGAGCGGCCAATGGGAAAGGAGGACAGGGCGGGGGAAGAGACGCGATTGGCTGAGGCGGAAAAAGGGGGCGGGAATAAGGAGGGAGGCGTGGCTTGTGATGGAGGGCGGGGCTCAGTGGGAGTGAGCCAATGGGGCGAGAGTATGGAGGTGGGCGTGGCTGGGAAAGGCGGGAAACGGGCGGCGCTTGGCTCACGTGCGGTTTTGGGGAGAAAACGGGGATTTTGGGGACCTGAGAGGGGGTTTGGGGCGACGGGGGAGCTGTGAGTGGAGGGAGCCGTGAGGACGATGGGGGAGTCACAGGGCTATTGGGTGAGGAGGGTTGGAGAGGGGGAGTTATGGGATTATTGGGGGCCATGGGAAAAAGTGGAGCTGTTAGGGGGTTCTGAGGCAGTGGAGGAGCTGGAAAGAAGAGGGGGAACCATGGGGCTACTGAGGTCGGGAAGAACAGTGAGGCAGGGGGAAAGCTGTGGGCCAGGAGGAGCCATGGGCCAGGCTCCATCAGCGGCGCAGGAAGAAGTCACACATTCCCAGACCCTAGTGGGGGTTTATTGGTGGGTCCTGGCCCCATGGGGACGGCACCTTTTCCCACCCCACCCCCACAGAGCCCAGGCTGGAGCTGGGGGCCACCCAAGAGCACCTATTGGCATGCTGGGGTCCCCAAAGCACCCCCAGCTCTGTCCCAGTGGGTCCCACACCCCTGCCCAGCTCAGAGGAGCAAGGGGTCGTGCCCCTCTGCCTACCCTGGAACAGCATGGACAGCGAGAGGGACGTTGTCACCTGATGGAAGCTTGGGGCCATTTCACAGCCCGTGACCCCCCTGAGGCACCAGGACAGTGCAGGCCCCGCAGGGAGGGGGGCACAGCCCCCACAGCCCTCGGGGCCCCACAGCAGCTACATGTTGAGGAAGGCGAAGGCCGATGGCTGCCGGGTGCCCTCCATGTCCGTGCCCCCATCTCGGGGCTGGGCTGGCATCTGTGGCTCCACCGGCAGCAAGTGTGGCCTGAGCACCGTGCCAGAAGGGGCCACCAGCTCCATGCCAGTGAACAGGGACAGGCTGGGGGCCACCGTGTCCCCTGCCAGCCTGCTCCCCCCACCCTGTTCACAGGGACAGGCTGGCACTGTGGCGCCAGGCTGCCCGGGGGGCTCCGATGCCACCCCCAGCTCCTCACTGGGGCCCGTGGGGGCTGCAGGGGTCGGGGCCAGGCTCAGGGGGGTCAGGAAGCTCTCGCTGGCCAGGGCTGGCATGTCCATGAGCAGGTCCCCGGCTGAGCCCATCGAGGAGGCTGAAGGTGGGCGTGGGGCCCTCGGGGAGGGCTGGGCCTGGCACAGGGCCTCGAACTGCCGCAGCATCTGGGACAGGAGAGGGATGGCGACTTCGGCAAAGGGGCTTGGCCCTGGCAGCCTTTTCCAGGCAGAGACTGTCCCCAGTGTCCCCTCCCAGGCTCAGAGGGAGCATCACCCCACCCAGGCTCCCCGCTGGGTAAGGCAGCCAATCCCACCCCTCTGGGACATACATGGAGCCATTCCCAAGGGCTGTGTGTCCCCAGGGGCTGTCAAACCTGTGCCAGGAGCCCCCACCCTGGGGATTGGGCACAGGGATGTCCCCAGAGTCACCTTTGTTGCTCGGTTGGCCACAGGCCCAGGGCTGCCTTGGCTGAGGTGCTGCAGGCGCTGCTGGGTCACAGCAAAGATCTGCTCTGGGGAGAGCAGGTCGGAGCAGCCGAGAGCAGAGATGGCACACATGGACCTCTGCAGGGGAGCAGGGGAGCATGGCTGAGCTGAGCAGGCCCCCAAACGCCCCCCAGCCCTCCCAGGGGAGCCCCCTGTGCTCACCATGCGGATGCTGTCACTGGGATCCTCCAGAGCCCGGCCCAGCATTTCCAGCACCACCTCACAGTTCAGGAGCCCACACCTGCACAGGGATGGGGGTCACAGCTGCCTGCAGCCCTTTCACACCCCCGGGGTCCAGGCCCAGGCAGCCAGGGAAGGACTCAGATTGCCCCCAGAAGCCCTCCCAGCCCCAGGGAGTGCCAACCTCCAACACTTACTCCTTGAGGAAGTGCTGAGCTTCCTCCCTGGTGAGGAAGACCCTGGCCCCGCGTGTCAGTGCTGACACCAGGCTCAGCTCCCGCCGGCAGTCACCCGGGCTGTCAGCATCCACCCTGCTGAAGACACACCTCGTGGGGACAGGGGCCACCTGCTTACTCCTCCTGGGGTCCCTGCACACCCCCTAACAGACAGGGACCCCACCCTGAGCAGCTTCACCCACCCATGGCTGGCAGGATAAACATCCCAGGAGGAATAGAGCCAGCAGTGCCAGGGCACTCTGCATTAATGGTGTGGAAAACGAGGGCAGTGCTCCTGGGAATGCAGCCAGGACAGTCCCAGGGCAGGGGAGCCCCCGGGGCCCCTCTCACCTGTCAGCCCCATGGCTCAGCTCCCGGCTGGCCCCGGAGCGGCTGTCGCTGCCGGATTTGCTGCCGGAATCCGAGGTGCGGCTCTGCTCGTTTCCCTGCGAGGATTCCCGCGAGCTGTGCCCGCTGTCCGCCTCCTCCCAGCCGCCCCCGGGCAGCCCCGGCTGGTGGCTCACTGCAGGGACAGTGCTGCTGACCTGGGGAGCCCCAAACCACCCCAGGATGGGTGGGGACCCCCCAAACTCCCCAGCTGCTCCAGCAGGACCCACCTTGGGATGCGCGCAGTGCGGGAGGAGTTGGGGGCGGCACGGCCAGGCTGCCGGCAGGGGACGGGGCTCGCACGGGCTCGTAACTGTCCTCGAGGAGGTCCCCACGGAGCCACTGGGGCCCCCCCGGTGCTGGGAGCACAGCCTGGGCCACGGCCTCGGCCGCTCGCTGGAGGCTGCTCAGCAGGGCCTCCCCTGTGGAAGCTGCAAGGGGAGAGGATGTGCTGGAATCCCGGGAGCCCAGGCCCATGGGGATCACCCCTACACTGGGTTCCAGGATGGGAAAGCGGGGTGAGGGAACCCTGGGAGCTCAGAGAACAAGGCACAAATGACCCCCATGGCCCTGCCCCAGCTCCCAGCAGGAAAGGACCCAGTGAGGGCCCGGCCAGGACTCACCAGAGCTGCTTTTGTCACTGCTGAAGCCAAATCCCTGCAGGGAGCCACAGGATCTGGGGCTGGAGCCCATCCCTGGGGAGGCACAGGGAATGTCAGAAGGAGCACAGGCACTGAGGGTTCCCCTTTCCTGCTGTTTCCCCCCTGCCTGACCGAGGGCCTGTCCCGAGGGGCTGCACTCACCGGCGGGGGCTGGGGGCCGGGTGGGCAGTGCCAGGGGCTGTGGCAGCGGCGCATCGGAGAACAGAATGCTGGCCAGATCCTGATGTGGGATTGAGAGAGAGAGGAGTGTGGGCAGCACTGGAAACCCCAGAGGAGGGGACTGGGGGCTGCCCTGTCCCTGCAGCACCCACCTGTGCGGCTGCTCGCACCTTCTGGTTCAAGCTGTTGCCGTGGAGGGGGTCTGGGGGCCCGGAGAACGCTGCAGACACACAGAGGTGAGGGTGGGCGGTGGTCTCAGGTGGGGTAGGACCCTGCTCCTGGCACAGCCCCCGCAGCAGGAGCCCTTCTGGGGTCTCCAGCCCGCCACGGGGCCGTTGTTGCTCTCCCATGTCCCCCCAGCCCGTTACCCGCGGCCTCCCGGATGAAGCTGGCGTTCCTCTTCAGCTGCAGGACGAACTGGGGGGAGCCCTGGGAGCAGGTGTGCCGCAGGATCTTCAGCACCTGGCTCAGGGGACATGGACAAGTCACAGCTGCCTCCCCTGGAGCGGGGGGGTTCCATCCCATCACTCCCCCGGTACTCCCAGCACGAACCCACCTTCAACTTGACGTGGCAGGAGCTGCTCTGCAGCCGTGTGAGGAGATGCTCCAGCAGGCACTGACTGCTCCCGGGGGACTCGTGGGAGATCTCTAGGGACGGGTTAGGGATCCAGCCGGGATCGGAGGGCACCAGCAGCCCCCCGAGTGCCAAGAATTCAGCCCCTCCACAGGGTCCCAGCCAGGGCCCACATTACCACAGCTGCCGCCCACCAGCCCCGCACGCCTCCAATGCCCACCACGGCCTGCAGCAGCCCCGGGGAGCTCCCCCTGTCACGGGACCCCCTCCCAGCCCCGCGGAACCTCCCTGCCCTGGACCCCCCCGGCTCCCCGAAGGATACTGGCGATCTCATCGAACAGGTACCCGGGGCAGGGGCTGTCGTCGTCGGCCGTGCCCCGCAGCAACACCGGCAGCTGGAGGAGGAAGGGGCGGCGTGAGACGGGGCGGACCCGACCCGGACCCCGGTGGGGGGCACTGGACCGCGGCCGCGGGGCAGGTCCGGCCCCGTCAGGACTGTGTGAGGCCGCTGTAGAAGCGAGTGGGGGGGGTGCAGAGATGACGTCGCGGGTGGGCAGTGACGTCACTCCCCGGCAGCCCCCTCCCACCCTCCAAAACCCCCCGTCCGTACTCGGCTCAGGAAACTCAGCCGATCCCTCAGCGGCGCCGCCATGACACTGCTGGCACCGGCCCTGCCCGCTCCCTCGGCGGCGTCACGGTACCGCCCCCCGGAAGTTACTTTTCACCAATGAGAGAGCGAATCTCTGCCGCTCAGCCAATCACCACCGAGGGAGGGCGGGGCTCCAGGCGGAAAAGCCTATTGCGGTTGACCCCTGTAGGAGGCAGGAAGTAAACAACAGGCATTTCCACCAATCAGAGCCGCCCGCGCCGAGAGACCAATCAGAAGGGGCGCGGTTTGGGGCGGTACAGCCCAATAGAAGAGTGCGGTGTGTGACGGGCAGGGCGAGCAGCCAATCGCAGCCGTCGGGAGATGGCGGCGCCCATGCGGTGAGGCGATGTCGGGGCGCGGAGTGTGGCTGCGGGCTCGGGCGCGGCTACGGCGCTTCCCGGTGGCGCTGGCGGCCTGCGGGGACCAGGTGGGGCCGGGGGGCACCGGGGGGCTGCGGGGGTCGGCTCCGGGGTCGATGGATCCCGGCGGCCCCCGCTCCCGTCCTGTGTGATTCCCGCAGGCCGCGGCCTACGGGCGGTGCGTGGCGGCGGCGGCGGCCGGACCGGCGGAGCTGCGGCGGGACGCGTGCCTGGAGGAGTTCCAGGCGCTGCGGGAATGCTTCGCCCGGGCGGTACGTCTCGGTCCCAATCCCCGTCCCAGATCAGATCTCGGTGCTGGCGAAGGGGGGCGGCCTCGGCCCGTCCTGACCGCGGCTCTTTGCAGGCAAAGGCGACACCGAAGTGACCCCGGAGCCAACCCCGCCTGGAGACGCTTGGGGGGAATAAAACCCTCAAGCCCACCGGTTTGCCGTCAAATGACGGAACCCCCGCAGTCCCCCCGGTCCCGGGGCCCGAGCTGCCACTCCTCGGCTCGAAGGAGCAGCCGCGGGTTGGTTGAGGGTCACAGATCTGTTTTTATTTATTAAAAAAACCCACCCAGAATTCAGATCAGAATGCTTCAGCTTATTTTATTGATGGGCTCACCCCGCGCTCCGGGCTCCCCCTCCAGCGTTCCACCCGGCCCGGGGGAGTCGTTCCTGGCGGGACAAGGCAGCTCCCGCCAGCTTCCAACCCAGCTCGGGGTGCCCACGGCATTCCCAGCAGCAGGAATGTCAGGAGCATCTTTGGTCCCTTATGTTCACACAGAGAACAAACAGGCGGGTCTGAGCCCGCGGGGCCGGAGCCGGCAGCAGAGGGGGTGAAGAAGCCGATCTGGCTCCCTCTCACTTCAGGAAGCCCGCTCGGTGCCACAGCCCCGATCCATCTCCCCAGGGCAGAGCTGGAGCCCATTCCTGCCCCCCCGAGCAGCTCCGGGGCTCCCGGCCGCGGTGCCTGTGCTTGATGACAGCGTTAATGGAGAAGCTCGTTGGGATGAGGAGGGTTTAAGGCCACAGTGTTCCGGGGGGTCTTCCCAAAGGACTCCCGAGGCCGCTTCCCTGTCACTCTGGGTTGTGACATCCCGGGAGCACCAGGCAGGGACAGTCCCAGCTCTGCAGGGTTCCACTGGACACAGACTCGAGGTCACCAAAGACATTTGGAGGTCAGGATATAAAACCCACCACAGTGATGAGGTCTGAGGGCTCCAGGCTGGGAATTCTCAGCCGGTCTAGGCAGAGCTTTGGGACTGGATTCCGTACATTCACAGGTCAGGATGTAAAAACACAAAACCCAAAAAAACCCAAGGGATGAATCACTGGGAGCCTGAAACAACACAGAGCTCTTGGGGACGCTCTTCCCTTCCTCACTCACCACACAAATTTCCAGAAGTGGAGCAGGCACCTGTCTGGATGCAAAACAGGGTGGGGGAGGCTGGGAAGAGCGCACGGAACACAGGAAGAGGTAGGGTGTGCATGAGCTGAGCCCCTGGATTCACCTGGCTCTGCCACATCTGTTCCCAAACTACTCACCTCTGGCAGAAGAATTAAGCTGGGTTGGGAAGGGTCGGGGGAAATGGAGCTCCTTAATGCACTTTGGAGAGGGGAAGTGGGGCTAGAGAGGAGCACCCAGGGAGGGCAGCGGGGGCACAGCTCAGTGTGATCCCAGTGTGTGGCCAAGGAATCCCATCCCTGGGAGAGAGGCAGCACAACAGCAGGAGTTGTGCCCGGTTAAGGCAGCGTTTCTACTAAATGAGGTTCCTAAACCACCACTGTGTCCCAAACACAAGGCTCTGCTCCCAGTCCAACACTGGAGCATTGGCTCTGCTCTCCTCAGCTCACGGCTTCTCTGGGGTAAAGCCCTTCCTGAGGTGGGGATCCCAGGTCCCCTCGGCACAGCCGGGGCGATGGAGCCCCTTCCCGGTTCTGAGAGGAGCTGGGAGATGGCTGGAGAAGGCAATTTGATATGAATGAGATGCTGGAAAAGGCCCGTGGAGCAGCGGCCTGGCAGGGAGCCGAGGTGGATGGCAGCTCTGGAAAGCAGGGGACAGCAGGAATGTCACTTCCAGTGTCACCATCTCCTCGGCCGCCTCCAGGCACACGCTGGGGGTGCTGCTGTGGATGCCCCCAGGATGGTGCTCAGGGATCCAAGGAGATCCTGTGGATCCGAGCCCTGCGTCCAGCCAAGCGCTGCTGGCTTAGATCTCTCCATGCCCGAGCCCAAAATCCACAGGTGAGCTTGAGCCTTCCCTGTGGAGCACGGCCACAGCCACGTCACGGGCTCCTGTCCTGTGTCACCTGCTGGATGTGGCGGCTGCGCACCAGGTGCTGCATGCCCTCGGCCACCTGGCTCAGCCGCGTCTCCAGTGCGCTCCGCAGGTCGTTTACCTTCACGTCGGGAAGGGGGTTCAGGCCGATCAGGACCCCCCCAGCTCCCGGTGCAGCCTCCTCCTCCTCCTCCTCCTCCTCCTGGTCGGGAGGCAGCAGGTCCCGTCTGCGGCGGCGCAGGTCCAGCCCCCCCTGCAGCTTCAGGTCCCGGTTCGGTTTGATGTCGCGCTCCGGCTGCTGCGGATCTCCGGGAGGGGCCGCTCTGTTCTCAGATTTCGGCGCTGGAGCATCCTGAGGGCCGGGTTTCCTGTCGCCACCGTTGGAGGGACCCACATCCCCATGGCCCTGCCGGGCTCGCGGCTCCTCCCGGGGATCCTCCTCCTTCCTGTCCCGCTGCCGCCCGCCCGCTCCCTCTCCCGGGGCTGCCTCCGCCCCTCTCTGCCGCTCCGTCTCCCGGGGGTGCTGCTCCCTCACTGCCACATTCCTGTTACTGGAAGAGTCCGGCACCAGTGCCAGGTCCTTGGGTTCCACCTGACTCAGAGCTTTGGCTTTAAGGTCTGTTCCTGAGTCTCTTTCCAAACTCTTTCCTGCTACTCCCTGAACTTTGGCAGCCCCCGGCTGTTCTCTTTGGATGGGAGCTGTAGCTGCTTCCACGGCTTTCAGGAAATTCTTCTTCTGGTGGCCATCTCTTCCAGCTTTGGCTTCACGTTCTCCTCCCAAATCCTCCGCCAAGGGCTTTTTCTCCAGGTGGTTTCTGGCTGCCGGAACACGCTGGGCATCCCCGTGGAGGGGATCCCAGTTCACAGGATTCTTAACAGCTCTGTCATTCTGCAGCGGCACCTTCCCTTCCTTGGGAGGAGCCACAGGAATGTCACGCCTGTGCCCAGCCTCTTCCAGCTTCCCCACCATGTTCCTGTGCTGCTTGGTGGAATCGGGGGGCTGCTCCAGCTGCTCCTTGCTCAGCAGTTTCCCAGCTGTGTCTCCCTTGGCTCCAAGGCCCTCGTCCTCCCTGCTCCTCGAGAGGGGCACGGCAGGCTCCGGCTGCGCTTCTGCTGCAGGACAAAACCGACATGGAAAAGGCTTTTCTCAGGACATTCCCTTCTCCTGCCACCGCATTCTGTGAGGCACGAGGCCACACGGGAGGATAAGCAGAGCTGTGGGGTGTTATCCCTAGCCATGGGCCAAAGGAACTCAGATCTCTCCCAGCTCGATTTTAGAGCCACTTTGAGCCGTGAGCACCCCGTGGAGGGGTCCTGCTCCCTGGCCATGTCCTTACCTGGCTTTGGTTTCTCCTCTGCCCCCTCCTCCTGCCGCTGCTGGTGAATCTCCTTGTGCTGCTCCTCAATCACTGCCAGCAGCTTTGCCTGCTGGTCCAGGAGCTGCTTGTGCTGCACCTGCTGCTCCTTGATCACCTGTAGCAGCACATTGTGGTCCAGCAGTTTTGCTGGCCCTGCTTCTGGAAAAGGGGAAAAAAAGAGAGGGAATAAAACCCCTGTGACCCAAAGCCCTCAGAAATCCTGTCAGCTCTGGATGGGCTGCAGGGGCTCTCCTTGGCAGGAGCTCCACAAACCCTGCCAGGAGAGAGAGAAGGAAGCTGGAAGAGGATGGGATGAGAGCGAGGGACCTGCACACAAGTCCAAGCTCAGGCTCCAACCACCCCTTGCCAGGCAGAGGTTGGAGGGAGGAGCTCAGCCTGAGGAAGGGCTTTGCAGCTCCAGCTCTGACACCCCAGGGACAGAGCAGCTGGGGGGAAGCAGCAGACAGGGCTCAGGTGTTCCTGTGTGCCACCGCCCATGCCCCTCCTGCCGTGCTGCCAGAGCGGTTTCACTCCTGTCTCCCTCTTCCCAGGGCTCCAACACGGGGGAGCAGCCAGGTCCAGGTGCCAGCATGACTCAGGTCCCCGAGTGACCCTGCCAGGTGTGCCAGAGATGGGACAGGCTCCACCTGCTGCCACTGTGGCACAGGCTGTGGCCTCAAGACACCATCCAAGATCCAGGTGCCCCTGTCCCCGCACACCCCAGGGACACACACTCACCCCCTGCCTTCTCCTGCTTCTCCTCAGTGTTCTCCATCAGTTCTGCTCTCTCTGGGAGGGGCAGCTCCTGCTTTTCACCTGCAAAGGACGACAGAGCTTTGCTGTCAGTGCAGATGTTCCCTAAAATGCCTCTGTGTCATCCCGGCACCGTTTGTATCCAACCCGACGGCTGCGAGGGAAGTAATAAACCCAATATTTAACAATCCCGTGGCTGGTGGCAGCGAGCCAGCACTAACTACCTCAGCCAATTAACATGCAAGAGCAGCTCTAACTGCTTTAGATGGGCACTTGGCAATGTGTTCCCTGTCAAGATCTCCCGGCTCCGTGTCCCTGGTGATTTGGGCGCCGTGCAGGAACAGCATGGCACCTGACATTTTGGCAGGTAGAGAACAACTGTTTGACAGCTCTTGCAGTAGTTGTCAAAGCCACCAGATTCCTCCCTTCCCACAGCAGCTGCTGGAGGGGCTGTGCACACTTACGTGCTCCACTCGTGGAGTTAAAAGGAAACACTGGGATAGAGATGGGAATGACCAAATTTTCCCGTCCCCAGGGGGATTACAGGCCCAGAAGAACTTGCTCAGATGAGCTGCTGTGGAAGGAGCTTACCAGGGTCTGCTTCCTTCTCCATGAACTTTGCAGCCTCCTCTGCGTTCCTGGGGAGCTGGAGCTGTGACTTGTCCTGGTCAGCAGCCTCAGCGGTGTCACTGTCTGGCACGGCCACCTGTGCCTTGGCTTCCAGCTTGGCTTCCCCTGGCTCCAGCTCCTTGTAGGGTGGCCTTCCACCCTGCTGCACCGCTGCCTCCGGGACCTTTTCCACATTTGGGACAGGCCTGGCAGTCCCTCCCCGTTGCTGGTTCTCGGCAACCACCTCCTTCCCTTGTTTTGGGGCCAGTGCTTCCTTCTGGGGCTTCAGCCTGGCTGGCTCCTCCAGCAGAGCGTCGTTGGCTCCTCCAGGAGCCACCTTGTTCTCATCAGATTCCTCCCGCTCCCGCCCCATGTCTACGACCACCTCATCGTGTGGGACTGGGGGCTCGTGGCGATGAGCTTCCCCCACAGGCAGGGCAATCCCTGGGGGGACAGGCAGCGTCAGAGGCAGCAGGTTCCCAGTATACCCAGTGCAGCCAGCACCATGCTGCCCTCGTCCAGCCCTGCCTTCACCCCCTCAACTGGAGGCCACGTTCCCAATAAGCCTCCAGAGCATCAAACACTAAATCACCTTCCACCCACCAATACCAGCAGGGAGGTGGACTGAGGGGAGGAGGGCAAGGAGCAGAGTTCAGGATCTCTGTCTCAGAGTCCCACAACACGCACGCCCAGCTCCCATCCCAGCTCCCCTTCCCCGGATCACCTTTACCTTGATCAGGACGGTCCAGCTGCACTTTCTCTTCCACCTTTCCTCTCTCCTCCTCCCTCTTGGGCACCTGCACGGGCACCTTGATCTGTGGCTGCTCCATCTCCTCCTTCTCCTCGGGCACTTTGGGTTTATCACGGTCATCCTCGGGCTCCTCCACCACCGGGTTCTGCTCTGCAAACACAGGATGGGGGCAGGAATGAGGTGTGGGATCTGGGAACTGCTGTGTCTGTCCCAACCCCCTTCACCCACCCAGCCCAGCTGCTGCTTCCCCTCCAGCCTTAGCACGGTGGGGCTGGAGGAGCTTTTGTTCTGGGGTCACCTTGTTGTTTTCCCTGTGGTGGAATTTTATGGGGCTGCTGGCAGGGATGGAGCTGGGGACGGAGCAGGGGCTGGAGCTGGGAATGGAGCCGGAGATGGAGCCAGAGATGGAGCCAGAGATGGAGCCGGCTGGAGCCAGGGATAGAGTCAGGGATGGAGCCAGGCTGGAGCTTAGATGGAGCCGGGATGGAGCCGGGGATGGAGCCAGGCTGGAGACGGGCTGGAGGCGGCTGCTGCTGCGAGCCAGTGCCAGCAGATGGTAGCATCCCCCTGACTCCCTGCTCCAGACCCCCGGCTCCGGGAGAGACCGAGCTGGAATCCAGCCCCGGATCCCCCGGCACTGGAAGAGGCAGAGCTGGGATCCAGCCCCGAACCCCTCAACACCAGAAACCGAGCTGGGGTCCAGCCCACCTCCTGTCCCACCGCTGCTGTTCACTGTGAAACGTCTTGAAACCTCCTTTATTTTGATTTTTCGCCCATTTTACTGCCCAAGTGTTCCCACGGCCCTTCAGATGCCTCTCAGAGGAGGGGTGGGGAGGTTTCCTTTTCCCACAGAAGTTTTGAGGAGGGGGATTAATCAGGCATTAATTAGGAGAACCTCTTGAGGGAGACAGAGGAGTTTGCCTCCACCTTGCCCTCAAAGAGATGGAATATTTTTGGAAGACACATCCCAGTCAAACCAGTCACTGTGTTCAGCACTGGTATGACCAGTGTATTCTACATGGAATCTTTTGCACATTCCATGGGATGGGAAGGGTCCCTTCCACCCCCAGCGTGGCAGAAAACCCACACAGGGAGTGAACTCTTCCTTTAAAGAGCAGCAGAGAAGGAAATCGAATTGTTTCCCAGCAGTGAAGTTGTTCTGCAGATTTTTTTCTATCCAACAAACTCGTAAAAAAAAAAATCTATCTTCTGTAACAAAAAAAATTCCCAACTCTTCCCCCCTTCGCCCTCCCCCGTGTGATTTCCTTTGGGGAATTAATTCTATAAACATCTTTGCATTTTCTCCTCCCCCTCTGCAGGGCTGGTGCGATTTATTACAAGATGAACTCATGGGAAAGAAGGGATTGCCACAACTTCAGCTGCGTGGGCCTTGCCTGAGCTGGGGAGAGGGGGGCGAACAACAAAAATTCACAAAAAATTAAGTACAAACTCCTGGCCCAGAGGGATCTGTGCCAGCAGGACCTTGAGCCTCTCCAGAAACCCGGACTCCAGCCCGGAGCTCCACACCCAGAGGAGGAACGTGTGTGGGGCTGGCCGGCTTTCCACGTTCCTTCGCTTCGGGAATGATGGTGGGAGGGGAAAAGGACTTGGATTTTCTGAGAAATTCAAGCCTAGTACCCAAGGGTCCCTCTCTCCATTGAGGGACTTCCCAGGGTTCAGCAAGTCAGGGCAGGACACTCCTCCTTTTCAGGAAAATCTGGGCTGCAGGAACCAGTGCCCAGCCCTGGCCAGGGGCCCTGGGAAGCGGGAGGCCGAGGCTGGGGAGGGGAGCACTCGGCACGGCTGCGGATGTTCCCAGCTCAATCCTGGCCTCAATGCAAGAAATTATTTACTCCACTGGAGGAAAGTTTGTCGTTAATTGGTTCATGGAGGCGGGAGATGGCTGCGGTCGGACGGGACCGGAGGATCCAGAGAAGCCCAACACGGGCAGGGCTGTTCCCACAGCGGACGGGAACGACGAGCCGAGGCAGCGAGATGATGTTCAAGGGGAAATAAAAAGGAAGGAGGGGGAGATAAAAAGGAAGAGGGGAGGAAATAAGAAGGAAGAAGGGGGGATGCTTTCCTTGCCAGTAGGAACCGGAGGAGTTAAACCCAGCAGTTCCCCTGCCCAGAGCAGCAGGTGAACCCCCCACGGGCCCAGGGCAGCTCGAGGGGTCAGGGGAGGCCCCGCTCTGCTCCGGGAGTGTCCCTGGCAGCTTCCGTCATAAATCAGGCAGAGGCACGTTCCCCACTCTGCAAACAGTGCAGGAAAAGCCCAAAACACAAACAAAACACAAACCCAAAAGTCTCCACGCCGCAATAAGGCCAAGCTGCCTCTAAGCCATCATTTGCTCAGCGGGGGACAAAATTAAGTTCATCATCAGGGCGTGAATTAACAACCTCTCAGGCTGCCTGGAAATCCATCCAGGGCTCCGGGAGCTTTGCATGGAACACTTTTGCTTGGGCTCTGCCTGTCTTGTTGCCCTCCAGGTCCCTTTGGAGCGTTTTCCAGTAACGCTGCGTCTCGTCATGTTTTATGAGCGGCCTCGGACTTTACAGGCAAGGCCTGCGAGGCTGTAAAAGCTTTTTGGCTCCCAAGGAGAGGCTGGGGCGTGAAGCAGCACTGAGAGGGTTCGCTCTGACCCCCCAGCTCTCCGGCAGCTCCGCTCACACGAGGGGAAGCCGGCGTGTCCTGCAGCTGATTTGTGTGTGTGTGTGCCTGGGTGTGTTGTGGTTTGCCAACAGCCTCTCCAGGCTGCCATAAAATTTCATGATTAGCAACCTAAAAGCTTCCCCTCTCCCCCCGCTCCCGGTTCGGATCGTTGCGATGGTCCCAGGCAGGCACTAAATCCCTCCTCACGCTTTTCCAGCCTCTCAGAGCCAAAATGTGCCTCCACAGCCCCTGCCCTGGGCAGAGGCAGCAGGATGGGCCCCGCTGTGTTCGCCCCCCATCCAGGGCAGCCTTAGGGACAGCCCAGGGAGCTCCAGGACACACCACCCACTCCAGGGCGTCACCCCAGGGCTGACCAGGGACACGGGGTTCATGGCCTGCTTGTGCCAGCGCAGCGCCAGACCTGCTGAAATTCCTTCATCGCACAATATGGAGCAAGATCCAGGAGCTCGTGCCAAGGAAAACGGAGCCGAACAAGCGGGGCAGAGGGCCGGGGGCAAACGCTGCCCTCGGCCGTGCCGAGCAGCCCCGCACCCGGAGCAGGGCAGGGCCAGGCCCTCCCCGGGGAGCCCCCGGCCCAGCTGCGCCTCCAGGAGCCCTCCCTCCCCCCGAAACGGGTCCAGATTTCACAAGGTTATGGAATGGCATCCCTGAAATTAGTTCACAGTTGTCTCCTGACGCACCAGCAGTAAAAACCAACCCAAATTACCAGAGGCTGCTGGTTCCTTTTCTGTGTCACAGGCACTATTAAAAGCTCGCTCGCACAAAGCACCAGGGAGAGCCGCCGCAGAGCCAAGCTGTTCCTGCAGCTAAGCAGGATGCAGGAGCCACGTTCCACACATCTCCGGGGCTGCTCCGGCTAGGAATGCCGGCAGGGACCCGGCCTGGCTCGGGCTGGTTGCTTTTGTGGGGAGCAAAGCACACAGATGCAGGGAAGGATGATGCAGGGATTCCGCGTGCCAAATGCAACCCAAATTTTTGCCCCAATCCACGTAACACAGCCCACCCCATCCCACAGGACACCGGGATGGCCGGAGAACAGTGCTCAGCACATCGGGAAAAGGGCTCTTGCACAAGGAGCCTGAATCAGGGCTTTGTTACCCAACATTGCAAAACGCCAGGGAGAAGATGAAGCAGAAACGATCAAGTAAGGAGCTGAAAAACATTACAAAATCTTAATCCCCCCCGAGACCCTCGAGGGTGCTTTAAATATGGAGAGAAATTGCCTAATTAGCTCTTTTTCTTTTTTTTTTTAAATGGATAATTGCCTTCCTGAGCTTTCAGAGGCAGCTTAGCAACCTTTTAACAGAGGCGCAGCCGCAGCACGGAGCAGCAGGACAGGGCTGGAAGGGGTTTTATCCCTTTCCCGAAGAGCTGCTGACAGTAAAACCTCCAGCACCACAGGCTGGGGCTGTAATGGGCACTTGGGTGTCATTAGGAAAAACACGATTCCGAGGCCACTGGTCAATACGTGTTCACATAAAAGGCCAATGTTCTAATATTCATAATCCCCAGGCCCACGGGGCAGGGCTTTAATGAAAGTCTCTCCAGTTCTGGGCTCCGCAACATCAAAGAGGCCAATAAAACTCCTCTCACACGCTGACAGGCGGGAGGCAGGCGGGGAAGGCAGCACTGGGGAAAGGCCCTGCCGTTTGTCTTGGATGGGGCAGCACGGGAAAGGGCACGGAGCAACCCTGTGCCCAGGGAAGGGGCTGAGCACCCTCTGACCCAGAGGCACCAGAGTGCCTGGAAGAAGAGACCTGAAGAACCAGGAAAAGGGCTGGGAGCACCACCCTCCAGCCAGGAAAGGAGCCTGAAGCAGCACACTGCAGCCAGGAAAGGGGCACAAGGCACCCTGTGCCCTGGGGAAGGGCAGAGCACCCAGCAGAGGTGCCCAGGGAGAAGCCGTGGGATCCTGCTGCAGCCCCCGTGAGGGCACCCAGGTGCCGGGGGCGGCCCAGCCCGCATCCTGAGCCCCTGGAAGGACAGGATGCAGCTGCTGCAGCGCGTTCCAGGCGGCGGCTCCTGCTCTGCAAAACAAGGCGGCTGAGGACGAGGGGGAGCCGCGGCGGGGGATGAAGGGCACCATTTAACGCCTCTCATTGCTAGTCAAGCCGACACCCTGCGGAGGCACAGGGAGGCACAGATCCAAGGAATCGCAGCGGCGGCTCTGTCGGGGCAGCCCCACGTCCACCCTGCAGGTCCTTGCCCCATTCTCTGCCCGGCTCCATCTCCCCCCTCCTCCTCCTCCCCAGGGACGGAGCCCCGCTGCCAAAGGGACCTCGGGGACAGCTGAGCCTTCCCTCGGAGCCGCACGGCTCCTCCCTGGGAAGTTTATGACCCGGGAGCACTAAACCCGCCTTCCTCCCGGGTGGGATTATTTAATCCAGCAGCACTCGGAGCTGCTGCCGGCGGGCTCCGGCATCGCTCGGATGATCAGAGCCCGGCATCCCGCTCCGCCGCCCCGCCTCACGCCGAGGAGGGGAGAAGATTCAGCAAACTCCAGCGGACACCGTGTTTTATGGGATTTTTTATTTTCCCAGTCAGAACACGTGTCATTAGCGATTCCTCCTGAAAGGAGCAGCTGTTCTCTGGCCATTACTGCTCCAAAATTAACCAAGACGGAAGAACTCAATCGCATCCCTCCTCCCCGCCCTGCTGAGGGCTCCATTAAGGGATTGGGAGCGTTTTTTGCTGGGAGTTCACTGGCATCGTCATGCCCGGGAAGGCACACACAGCCTTGAGTAAGCCACGAGTAAACCACAAGTAAACTCCACCACGGAGCAACCCCCGAGTGAATGTTATCGGCAGCAGCACCGGTGTGGGAGACGCTCCAAGCTGCCAGCCAGGAACCTGGCCAAGAACCAGGAGGGAGGATAATCTCCAGAAGAGCCAGCCCCTTTCTCCCTTCCGCTCTCAGTCTCCGCGAGGATATTTCAAGGCCTCCAAAGAACAGAAAAAAAAAAAAAAAAAACCCGAAAGAAAAACAAACCCCGCAGGAGCAGAAAGAAACAAAACTGAAGGGAAGGAACAGGACGCGGCAGGGCCGAGGGGCAGCACGGGGTCAGGCGGCACCTGCGCGCCATGGCCTCGCTCCGGAGCAGCTGGGAAAGGGAGGAGAGGCCGTAATTCCATCAGCAGCCCCAGCAAACAAATAATAAATAACAGGAACCAGTAAACAAAGCTGAGGCATAATCACAGGCTTTGTCAGAGCGAAAAGCTGAGTCCAAATTTATACCCTCAGCACCAAAAAAAGAGGCAGTTCCCATAAATTTCCATACCTTTGAGGGTGATGGATGGCTGGTCCTTGGGTTGGAAGAGGGGTAGAACAGTCCTGCTGGGCCAGGTGGGCCCTGTGCTCATCCCAAAGAGGGAGCCCTGCTCTGCACCCTCAGGGGATCCCAGGCCTGCACCCCACCTTTCCCTTCCCAAAAGAACAACTCCCACAAAGTACCACTGGAGGTCACAGTGAGCTTTCCCAGCAGCCAAAAGTGCAGCTTTTCTTGAGAAAAGGCCCCAGGAAGCTGGGAAAATGCACAGAAATTACCCTGCTTCTGCCACACTTAAAAAAAACCAAACCCTTCTCCTTCTTTTTAAGAGGTGAAGCTGGGAACAGGGCTGGGAAACCCAACTCCAGCAAGCACATACCTGGGAGCTTGACCAAATCCTGGTCAATCCTGTTCTCCTTTCTGTCGAGGTGCTCCAAGCCCACTGCATCCATCCTCACAGGGCTGTCCTCGGTGGCAGACAGAGTGGTGTAGGTGCTTATCACCAGCATTCCCAGCCCAATCCACAGGATAATCTGCACAGAGTGCCAGAGGGACAGTCAGCACAGGAAATCCAAGGGGACTGCTGCTCCCCACGGCATTGCCACAGTGCCTGCACACAACTCCAAGCTCAGAGCAGTGATGTTTCAGGGAAAGAAGAGGAGAGAAATGTCAGAGAAACAGGAAAATCACTTGCTCCTGGCTGAGGTTTGTATTTGAGTGCAGAGCCACGGGAATGGGAATTTCGGAGGCTGGAAGCTGTTGGAGAGGTGGCTCCTGCATTGGAAGGGCTCAAAAATGAGTGGACAGGACACAGGGATAGGAAAATGCATGTGGCAGACAAAAGTCCTGCTGGAAAGACTCATTCCTTGGTATTCCTAGCATGAGAACTCCAGGAAATCAGCTGAGCACAGAGGAGCCTGGCCTGGTTACAGCCCCCAAAGATTCCAGGGAGCTGCTTAAAAATCCTTGGTTTTCAAAGAAAGGGTAACATGTCCACACATAGGTCCTGGTCCTAGGGCCCAAGAAGCTGCTGAGAAGTGACTCCCTGATTCCCAGAAAGCTAGGATCAAACAGGATAAAAATAGAAGGATGGAATCTGGATCCTGTGGAGGGAAGGGCTCCTGGAATTTCTCTACCTCAAAAAGGAGAAAGTGATGAGCAGCAAAAGAATTTTTACAGCTTGTTATGAGATGACAAATTGATCTAAAAGGATCTAATTCCACATGAGTCATAGGAAGTGTTGGATGGCACTTGGACAACCTGGTCTAGTGGAAGGTATCCCTGCCCATGGCAGGAGGTGGAACTGGAGGAGCTTTAAGGTCCCTCCCAGCCCAAACCAGTCCACGATTCCATGACTCCCAATCCTCACTGTGCAGATTTACATCCCAATTCACAAAAAGCACAACAAAAAAAGATGTTTCTCAGCGTGGGGAAAATGAGGAACGGCCACAGGGAATACTCTTACCACCGGAAGCTGCCAGAAAACTGCAAATCAAGGGGAGAGGTGAAACTGGAAGGAGGAATTAAAACATTGGCACTTCCAGAGTGGGGAGGAGGGGCTGATGCTTTCCTCACCCGCCTGGTGCTGAGGAGCAGTGTGGTCAGAGCTGGGCCCAGGAGAGCCCGGAGGGGCTGTTCCCAGCACACCCCGCAGACAGCCCGACGCCTTCAGAAGGAAAAGGCTGGGGGACGTGGAGCAGCTCGGGATCGGGGGCAGCGTGGCCAGGGAGCAAGAGGCCAGACCTTAGAGCTGCAGCAGAGGAAACAGGAGCAGAATGTGCTGCCTGCCTTGCCTGGGGTCCACAAAGAGCAGATATCCTGCCGTCCACCCACCCCCGGGCAAACGCCGAGTCAGCAGGTCCTGCACTGCTGCCCTGGGCTCGAGCTGCTCCACTTCCTCCCCTCCCACAATCCCCAGCCCCGGCACAAATGCATTTTGTGCCTGGGAGGCTGTTCTGGCACCTTCCAGAAACAACAGCGGAGAGGAAGAGCTTTTCCACAAAGAGGGTCTATTCTGGTGCCACAGGAACCAGGAGCAACATGGGAGAGGAGGGAACTGTAGGAAACGGCTGAAGACATTAAATGCTTTAAAAGGATTTTTGTTGTTTCTTATCTTGGTGGGGAACCAGGGGCTCAAATGCCTCGGATTGAAACCCCTTTGATTGTTGCACATTTGGAGTTCAGCTGCGAGCTCCCGGAGCAGCGGGTACGGGCACACGTGGCAGTCGGAGACAGGCTGGGCTGTCCCCGAGCCGCCCTCACCCAGCTCCCCCCTCCTCACCTACCCCCTCCCCAACTGAAGACCAGAATAAAGAGGTCCATGATCTGGCTTGATTCCATGGAGATGCTTATGACATGGAAAAGCAGGCTGTTTGTGCTCGGGGGACCACCAAGGCAATTGAAGGAACAGAAGTGAGGGCTGCAAGGACTCGGGGGCTCAAGGAAGCGATCCAAGCAGAGGAGCCACCAATCCCCACAGCATCCAGAGATCCTGGAGCAAGGGGAGGCTCAGCACTGCAGGGCACTCCTGAGCCAAGGAGGAATGATCTCCCCCAGTCCCAGCAATCCCACAGAGAGCAGAGACCCGTCTGCAGAAGCCCCTCTCAGCATGGACACGGTGAGAGGCTGTGGACAGCCCTGGGGCAGGTCAGCATGGCCAGGATCTGTCTCCCGGGAGCCACGCTCCGAGCACGGACGGGAATTCAGCAGAGGAAGTTTACGTGGCCGTTTCCTCAGTCGGTTGCACTCCCTCAGCCCTCCTTCCTCCCAGAGGGTAACTCCAACTCTGCACAGCAGAGCCATTAGCTCAGCCCTTCTCCTGCAGCCCCGGGAAGCAAACACGCTGCATTTGTGTGGCGTGACGCCATCCCCGGCCCTTGGACACGGAGCGTTCGGAGGGACGGAGTCATGGCGAAGGAATGCACAGCCCCGGTCACCGCCGGCTCCCTCCTCAGGGCTGCTGTGTTTGGGGGGCTGGACCCCGGCACGTGCTGGTGGGGAAGGTGTGCTGGTCCCTGCACTGCCAGGGAAGGGCAGAGGGAATCTCTTCTCCATCCACACAGGAGCAAGCCAAGGGGTCACTTCCTGACCTCCGGCAGCTCCTCTTCCCCAACTGGGACAACAGCAACTCCGGCCTCCCTAGGAGGGGCCTCTCGGACAAGCTTGTGTCAACACTGGGACGGCAACACCTTCCTGTTGGCAGTTACACACTCTGCTCACAGACCCCCACACGCCCTGCAGCAGCTCTGCCAAACCTGGGGCTCCCGGGGAGCAGCGGGACACGGACCTTTACAGGAACAGATGCTTAACCACAAGAAAGGGAACACTCTCCCTGCTTCACTCTGCACAGCACTCTGGGCTTTTTAACTGCTCTGGGACCTGCCTTTCCAATCCAGCCTTCCAGCCAGGGCACGCCCAGTCCAGCCCGGCTGAGCAGCAGCTCCAGTCATTCCCAGTTCCCCCAGCAGAAGCCCTTTGCTAGGCCAGCAAACATCTGCCAATTTCCCTCCCCTGCCTGAAATCCTTTTCACTACTTTTAGTGCAAAATCCCTGTTTCGTAGCCTCCGTTTGCACCATCTCCTATAAAAACCTGACCTTCCATGTCACCACCTGCCCGACACTGGATGCTGCTGGGTGCCAGAAGTGGCCCAATAAAAGCAGCCAGTTCTCAGCAGCACAAGAGCCAAGATAACCCAGAGAAGTGTAAAAGCTGGCACTTAGGTTTGCTGCTCTGAAGGACCATAAAGCTGATGGAGGAAAGTAAGGAGAACGTCCATGCAGGCTGTTTGGACAGGGACAGGAAGGGAAGGACAGCTGAGCCCAGGGCTGGCTCCTCTCCCCCTGCCCTCCACCTTCCTCAGGAGCTGACTTTGATGGAGTGGAGCACCTGATCAAAGGAGAGCAGGAATGAAGGAGGAGACCAAAGACAGAGCTCCAGGGAAAGAATAAATGAGCCTTTGCAAAGAGCTGGAGGGAGGAGGAGAGGGTGGGCTCCGAGTTGGGCTGTGGAGGCGGGGAGGTGCTGAGCAAGGCAGGCAGGTGTGTCCTTGCTCCAAGCAGGAATGCAAACCTGACAGGCAATGGATCACTCAGGGAAGGCTGGACAGCTTGCTGCCAGCCCCTCGAGAGGTAACCTGGGGCCTGATGCTTTAGATAAGCCTGTTCTCCTTTGTGGGGATTTCTGCAGGACAAACATCTCCCTCAGCCTCGTGACTGGGTTTGGGGTCAGGCATTGTGAGGGCCCCAGTGTCCCACCCCGAGCAGCCAGGCTGAGAGCTCAGCCTGTCCTGAGTGCAGCCTCGAGGCACTGCAGCGAAACACTCCGGCTCAGCCGGAATAGAAAGCAATTCTTGAAAGTGCTCTTTGTTTCCCTGAAAAACCCAGGCTGGCATTCAGACTCCTGCTCGGGGGTTTCACTCAAAGAAGTTCGGAGCTAAGTGTCAGAATTCAGAGCGAAAGCTGGAAAGTTGGAATATTTCCTTGTGTCAGGCAAAGCACAGGCAAGAAAAAAACCACACCCTGCTTAAAAAATTCAGATAGGTTTGCAAAGCCACAAGTCATTAAGCACAGAACAAGCCACCGGTTCTGTGGGCCCTCCAAAAACGTGCTGCCCTCCCCTGCTGACTCCGCACTGTGCCCAAAACCTTATTCCCAGCCCAGCACTGTCCTGACTGGCAATGCTAGGACAGAGGCCTGTGAAAAAAGCAGTGGATTAAATTATTGTTAGGAAAAAAACCCCCAAAATCTGTTAATTTCACTCCACGGTATTTGCAGGAGCAGAGAGATCAAGCCCTGCAAAGAGCCACTTTGTTTCAGTCCCCGAGGAGGCCAATTCAAACTGGAGCAAAAGGAAAAGTTAAACTTCTAACAGCCTCTGAACGACCCCAATCCCTCAGAAAATCAATTCCTGAAGCAACACCTCTGTGTGTGTGTTCCTTTTAACTATTATTTTGGTTGAAAGCAGAAAGCTGAGGGTCAGCAGCACAAACCACATTGTGGAGCCTTGTTTGTTTTACCCAGCCCGGGCAGGTCGGGATGTGAGGCTTTAAGGTTTTACAGGCTGCCTGGATTTCCTGTTCTGAGGATCCAAAACCTGAATCTCACCAGGAGGAGGACTGGAAACAGCATTTTATGCACAAAATGATTGTTTCACTTGCTGCTGGAGGGATGAAAAGAGCTGGTGTTCCAGCTTGGGCCAGCACCTCTGCTACTGTCCGTGCATCCCTAAGTGGTGGACACCCACCCAGAACAGCTCCCACCTGTACTGGGCAGACTGGAGAGGGAGGCTGGAGGAGGTGCTGAGCAGTTTCTGTGCTGCAGCCAAACGCAGCACGTTCCCAGGCTCTGCAGAGGGCTTAGGGGGATGTCAAGCAGCATCAGCACTGACCTGTGAACAAAGCGCATTCTTGTGGATCTTCTTGTAAATAAGAGCTGGGCAGATGAAACAAATGAGGCTTCCCATGGTCGCACCTGTCAGGCCCAGGATTGTTTCCACTGGAGAAGAAGAGGAAAAGTCAGCAAAGGTCTTTTCCAGGAGTGCCAGAGCAGCAGCACGGGACTGCTGCCAGAGCCCCCGGGCAGGATGGGGTGTGAGTCTGGTCACCCCAGCCAGGAAAACAAATAACAGAGACCAGAGAAAGCAGCCAGCCCTTGTTCCCAGCTCCTCACTCACCATTCGGGATCATGATGCCTCCGACCATGGTTCCAAACACAACAGCCAGCGTCAGGGCTTTGAACCGGAGCGGGGGCATGTAGCCCCCGGCAGCAAAGGTGCCATCCTTCTGCTGCGAGGGGAAGGGTGGAGAGGGTGGGTTTAGCTCCTGTATCACAGTCCCAGACCCCAGCAATCCCCAGAAATTCCCTCAGCCCCCCAGCAATTCCCTCAGCAATGCTCCCTGCAGCTCCAGCCCATCCCAAGTGTGATCCCCTCAGCTGTGCCCAGTGCCCGTGCAGGGACTCAGAGAGCAGCCCAAGGCCACGGGCAGGAGGAAGGAGCTCAGGGGTGCAGCAGAAGGGAGAAGGCACAGGGGAAGAGCTCTGGCTGTGCTAGGGAGAGGTGTTTCCCAACAGCTCCAGGAGCAGGGCCATTCCCACTGTGCTACACCACAGGATCAGCTCCTCCAACTGGGAGGACACCCCGGGGAGATGGCAGGGGAGGATGGGTGCTGCTGGGCAGCTGGTGGAGGAATTCCAGAAGCCCTCTGCTTCCCATCCCACCCCACCCCACCAGAGTGGGAGGTGTGGAAGGCCCCAGTGTGCCCTGCAGACCCAGCAGGTCCTGGCTCTGCTGCTGCACAGATGGGAGAGCAAGGCAAAGTGAAACCTTCAGAGCCCAGCAAGATCCAAAGCATTCCCAAGTGTTTCCAGCGCTTCCTCCTCTGTACCCGCTGGCTCTCACCGGCTCTCTGCCCCCATCCTCTGGCCCTCCCGACGTGAGAAAAGAGCCGGGGGCTTCTCACAGGCAGAAGTGGCAGGATTTAGAGCTATAAATTGCTCAAGTTTTATTTCCTGCCTAAGAGGTTTCTATTTATGCGGATACACAAAGGCCTCAGAACATTCCCACAATCTCTCACTGTTATTTGCTGAATCCCGTCAGCGCGCTCCGTGAGCACAATGCACAGAGGAGAACACGCCACTGCCACAAGGGACTCACAGTCTCCAGCACACAGACCAGCTTCAGTCACAAAGGCTGGCTGAGGAGCTGGCCCTGGGAAAGGTGGAACATGTGGGAGAGGGCTGCATCCCATTTCCTACTGCCTGCCCCTGCACCGGGCCGGCACAGCCCGGGAGGTGCTGGAGGAAGGGGACATCCGAACCTGGAGGAGAAAGGGCTGCTCCAGGGCTGCTGACAAAGGCGCTGGGTGAGAATAACGGAGCAGGAATGAGCAGGCACACAAGGAAGCAAGAAGAAACGGGGCTGGGCTGGGCTCCGAGGCCGGGAACAGGAGCTGGAGTTCAACGAGTTGGCCAGCGAAAGGACAGCAGCTGGAGCGCAGGAAATGAGGAGGCTCCGCTGCTTCCAAAAGCACATTTCTCCCTCTTTCTGAGAAGAACCACCTCTGAGCTGTGTAACATGTCTGTGCCAGAGCTGGAATCCCCAGCGCAGCAGCAGCCACAGGACATGGGCTGAACACTGGGAACTCCAGCCCATGGAATGCCTCTGCAGAGAGGACACAAATCTCCAAGTGCCAGGGATTAACCATTGTGCAGAGCGGGATTTGGAGATGGCACAGGCCCCTGCTGCATGGTCACCACACCCTGGGCACTGAGGATTTTATAGGAGTTGAGGCTTTGTCCCTCTGGATAGCGAGTACCTGCCACATGCCATTATCACCAGAGTCTCACAGAGCCAAGGCAGGTTTGGGACCCAGTCGGAGACAAAAGAGTCACAAAAACCCTCCAAAAATGAAATTTCACACCGAGGCAGCCCTGGGACCTTACCTGCTGCTCAAAGAGCAGGGTGTTGAGTGCCTGTCTGCACGGCAGGATCATCATGGGGAATCCCACTGCCACCGACATCATGAATCCCACTCGGATCATCTCTGTCACCACGTTGGACGGGAAGTTCATTAGGACGTTCCCAGCAATGGCTTCGGTGTAACTCACGTAGCCAAAGAAGCCCACCTGGGGAGGGGAGCAGGGTTGGACTCCAAACACTTCACACCTGCTCCTCACAGAGGGGCCAGGACGGTGACCTCCCCTTGGAGCAGCCAAGTGGGAGAGTGAGGTCATTTCTAGGGCAACCCGCCAGCAGCCCCAGCACCCCAAAACCTGGGACAGGTCATTAACCAAGAGTGAGAGCTGCCTAAAATCAAGTTTCTCACCAAATCCAGCGGTTTTCCTAGAGGACACACTTTGCTTGCTGCCACAGATTGTCCCTCTCCAACGGAGGGGCTGTCCCAATTCTCTGGCTCATGGGCCAAGGCTCTCCTCGGGAATTATTAACCCAGTTTTATTAACTGCTGCCTTATGAGGCATAACTTCCTTCACAACAGGCTGGAAAAAGCTCTCCCAAACTCTGGGCAGCAGCCCCAGCTCCAGGTTGGGCCCTGGAAGAGCTGGGCCTCCGCTCTGCCTCTATCCAAGGAAATGTGCTACTCTGAAAACGTGGACTCTCCCAGTGCCCCCTGTGCTCTTGGGTTCATCACCTCCCACCTAAGTCTGCTTTCAGCATGATGACTTATCTGTCAGAATAAATACAGATAAGCAGAAAGCAGCCCCAGCTGCAGATAAATCCTCATCCCTGTGGCCCCTCCAGATTTCTGGCAAGGGAAGAGAAGGGGAAGTTCCTACCATGATGTAAAAGGTGGTGACCACGTTTAGGGAAGAAGCAAATATGGAGCTCATGATTTTGACAGACGGCTCATCCAAGCTGTCATAAGTAGGCAAGACCTGACTGTAAAAAGGGTAAAACATTTAAGGAAACCTGCAGAAAATGGGAAAAAAAACCCCAATCCCAACCCATTCTCTACCTCAGCCCAGCAGCAACGAATCCCTGACACCTTCCCCCTCTGGAGCATAAACACCCGCTGCTATTCCACAATTTATACTGCTAATGCCAAGAGATTTCGGAACACTCATAACTTTTAAGTGTTGCAAAAATATTCCTGCTCTCCCCACCCCACCACGTGGAGCAAAATCTGTGATGTAAACACTCGGGTTCAGAGAGGGTTGCAGAATGAATGACCGTTTGTTCCCGGGGCCGTGGGTGGCTCTGGGCCAGCCCCAGTGCTGGAGATTATTGTTCTTGGAGCTCTCCGTGCTGATAATTAAAGCAACACAGTGTTTACAGAGGAAAAGCGGGAAGAAGGTTGGAGCATCCCACTGTCTGAAGGAAAAGTTAAACAAACAAACCCGAGCACAGCAGCGCCTGTCCTACTTCAGCTCCCTTCATAGAAAGCTGGGAGCACCAATTCCCTGGGATTTGGGGTACTTACAGCCTTGGAAAGCGTGGGCAATGTCCTTTTTTGACATCAGGTCCGTATCTTAGCAACTCATTAACCTCTTGTAACTTAATTCTAGCGGCTACATCCTGGGATCGTGTTACGGGTCTCGGGAGAAGGGGTGGAGCGTGCAGGGAGATGGGAAGGGGATCCCCAGCTCCAGTGGGCAGGAAACCATTCCCAGGAAGTGTGTCAGGCTGAGGCCAAGCAGGAAGATCCTTAACCCTCCATCCGTGAACGCCAAAGAAGGCTGAGCATGTTGGCTCCAGGACACGCGCCAGGGCTGGAGCAAGGCTGGCTTCCCTGGGAGTCTCCATGTGGGATTCCTCCCTGGGAATGAGGAGACTGACTTCCCAAAACCCCTCCATTTGGGATTCCTCCCTGGGAGAAAGGAGACTGGCTTCCCTGGGAGTTTCTCCGTTTGGGTTTCCTCTCTGGGAAAAAGGAGACTGGCCTCCCAAAATCTGTCCCTTTGGGATTCCTCCCTAGGAGAAAGGGGACTGGCTTCCCAATATCTCTCCATCTGGGATTCCTTCCTGGGAGAAAGGGGACTGGCTTCCCAAAGTGTCTCCATTTGGGATTCCTCTCTGGGAATGAGGAGACTGAATTCCCTGGGAATCTCTCCATTTGGGATTCCTCCCTGCCCTCTCCACAGCCACCTCCATTAGATTAACCAGCTACATTCCAGCCTTCAGCCTCCAAGGGAAGGGTTCAGCCAAACATTCAGGCTTGGGAAGGAAAAAAGAGGGAAACAGGGAGGCTCTGCAGTGTTAAAAAGTGATTGAGGGGTTAGCAAATTAAACCTACCCAGCTGAGGCTACATAGAGAAAATATAAATAAAGAGAGGAATAGAATATATAGAGAGGGGGTGGAGAGAGAAAGAGAGAGAATACACAGATGGAAAGAAATAAAATTATATATATAAATATTGCCTGGGCTGGGGACAGTGTATTTTTCTGATGTTTGGAAAAAACACACAGCTTTACACTGGGTTTGCCACAAAAGTGCTGCCATGGATCCCATATTTAGATCCACACACACAGGTCCAGAGCAAACCATTTCCCCGCAGTTCCAACTCCCAGGAAAATTGTGCTGGGTACTGCATGGCTTCCATAAGGAAAAAAAAATTAAAGGGATTTGTTAACAAGGTAAAGCTGCAAGAGAACACAATTCCCTTCGCCAGTTGTAATGGAGACATTAAACAGCAAGCCTGGAGTGTGCCGGGGTAGGATCTGAGCTGCCAAGAGAGCCAGTAAGTGGGAAATGATGATTTGGATCTTGGAGTGGATGTAAACACAGCAGTCTGAGCAAATTTTATCTGTCACATTCATTTACTGCTGGCACGAGACCCGTTTGCTGGAAGTACAGGGGGGAAGCCCAGCTCTGCCAGGCTTCCAGAGAAGGATGGTCCTTCCAGAGGAAGCCAGTCCTTCCCGTGTCCAGCGCTGGATTTACACTGGTTAGAGCTGTCATGATTCTGGCCAGGCATGTGGTGCTTACATGCTGGCCTGGTGCAGCAGGGAATGCTGCTGGAAACCTGGAACAGCCTGGTCTGCCCTCACCTTCTTCCACTTGTCAGCAGAAACCCTCACAAAAACAGGGAACTGGAAAGGTGGAAATAGCCTGGTGTGCTCTCACCTCCTTCCATGTGCCACTAAACCCAGGGAACTGGAAATGCAGCGACAAAGCCAATAACTGTGTGATTCTCTCCAGGAAATTTGGGGAAGAAGAGCTGCCCCCAGCACTCACTGCTCAGGGGAGGCCCTGTGGGGGTCACACCGGGGTGACACAGCCCCACTGTCTTTCCTGGTGCTCCAGCATTCCCTTCTAGAACCAGGAGAGTTTCATCCCTCCTGCAGCTGCACCAGAAGCTCCCAAGGAGCTGTTTGGCTCCAATGGTCTCATGTAGCTCCATTACAAGAATTCCCAGGTGAAACGGAATAACAAAAGGGTCTGGGTAACAAAAGGGTCATGATTGAGTGAGAGGCTGAACTTCATCGAGCTCTAAAATACTCTGATGAAAACAAACCACCAAAGCAGATGGTATCCACCCCTTGAAGATCCTCCTGACCCTGTGCCCTCACACAAACTCACTGCAGGAACAACTGCCAGGGCTGGGAAGGGCAGGTACTTACGACTGACAGGCAAAAGACATTCCAAAGATGGGGATGCAGCGGAAAATGCCCTCCCAGCGCATGTAACTCACTCGCTGCAGCCACTGCCCGCTGAAGAGCCCATGGTTGAAGGAGGACACCACAACCTGCAGCCAGGACAAACAGCAGCGGTGAGGATCCAGCCCCAAACAGCTCCCTGGCAGCAGCAATGCCAGGCTGGGACGAGAGGCAGCACGTGACAGCTCTGCTGGGAGCAGCTGGAGCTGCCAGCACAGCCCCATCCCAATCCCCAGCTCCCCGTCCCACCCACACAGCTCCCAGGGCCACCAAGGATCCCAGGGACTATTCCAAGGCATCTGTGACATTCCCTCCTTGTTTGATGCCATCAGACATCACAGCACATACCAGGGTGGGACAATTTCCACTGACACATTAACCGTGAGAATTATTGCTCAAAGCACCCTCTTCTGCACTTTTTAAAATGTGTTTTTAAATCCAAACAGGAAGCACTGTTGGCCTTAGAGAATCCTGTTCAACAAAGAGAGACAAAGGGTCCTAAAACAGGATCCCACCTGCTGCTCCAGGGCCATTTAACAACACCAGCTCACCAAAGAGAAGGAAAAACTTTATGGAAAGGGGGAGGAGCTGAGGCCAGGGAGCTCCCTCGCCATGGACACAGGAACTGGCAGGAGTTGGGTTGCACAGGAAGCAGAAGGTAAATACGTCTGAATGTCTGTTTATAATATCCTTGGATAGGGTTTCTAATCCCCAGAGATGTTTCAGTGCAGCCAACTCTCGTCAATGTTGTGGTTTCTTAAAGGCACAGCTCCTGGGAGGTTCCACACTTCCCTGAGGAGGCAGCTCTGGGGTGTCACCCTGCACAGCCTACTAGAAAAGTCACATGGAAAGAATTCCCACACCTTCCTCTTCTTCCAGTCCTGAAATTTGGGTGAGACAGGGCTGGGGCTCCACGAGGGAACTACAGGAGGTGAAAGTGGTCATCAGAAAGCAACAGAAAGTAGGAAAATGGGATGCCCGGTGTCCGTACCCACCACGAACATGAACACGGTGTAGAAGATGAGAGCCATGGCACTGAAGGACTGAATGGAGGCCATCATGTTCCTCTGGAGGCTTAGGGGAAGGACAATGCACAGGGAGACAGCGAAGAGCAGGACAATCCGAAAACTGCCCGACACCTGGAAAAGGGACCTGCATAAACACCTGGAGCAGGGAGGATACTCAACACACCCACCCCATCAGCAAACCCTGGCATTGTTCATCGTTGCAGAGTGAAAAGCAACTTTAAACGGTGAAATTCTGTGTCTGGAGGTGTTTGAGGATGCTGCAGTCTCGGTGCTCTCTGGGCTCTGTCTGTGCTGAGCTGAGGCAGTCACTGGGTGCCACTGTTGCTCTGCAGTGTGTGACAGGTCTGAGCTGGAAGAATTTGGGGGGTGGCTGGGGGGGTTAAATGCTAATCCAGCACAAGCTATTTAGGTATTTTCATGCAATTAAATAAAACCTAAATTTACTTGGGGAGATGAGAGATTGCAAGTGTTGAAAACTCCGATCCAGAAAATTAATCAAAGCCTCACACTGGTATTTATTATAGCAGAACACTCTGGAATGCTTGGAAATATTTAATACCTAATTTGGCTGCAGCCTCAATGCATCTTTTTTAACTTCACAGTCCCTTAATCTGAGCTTAGGAGCACCAGGCAGCACAGATAACACTCTACAAAAAATCCTTTTGCTTCCCTGCACGGCCCTCGGCCGGCTCCAAGGAGCACCTCTTTCCTCTGAGCATCCTGAGCCAGCAGCAGGCTCCTCACGTGGCTGAGGAGGCAGGGACACAGAGACTTTGGCCACAAAACCAGCCAGGGACAGGACAAAAGTCCCTCCTGAACTACAGGGAGGAGAGTTCAGGCAGAGGAGCTGCCTGTCACTACCCACTCGGGGCAGGAATTAAGGCAGGAAGCATTATCTCCCCCAGGAATCTGCTCCAGAATTAATAAGGGACCAAGTCAAAAAGAATTCCTTTGATGGAAATGCCTTCTTGGAGTTTGACACAGCTGATTGTTTGCCATATGTCTGAGCTTCCCAGACTTCCCAGAGCCAAAGGCTCCGTGCACGAGGATCTCTTTGTGAGGGGACCCCACAAAGCCCCCTTGGGACCCCAGGGGGTGCTGAGCCCACTCCAAGGCAGGAGCTCTGCTGTATCCAGGGAACACAGGGCTCAGTGCAAAGTCTGGGAGCACTGCAGGAATGATTTATTCACCTGGAAACCGAGCATCTGGGCAAAGAAGTTGGAGCCCAAATCACCGATGACGACGTAGAAAGCGATGCAAGTGCCCAGCATCAGCCCAATCATGCTGCAAACACAAACAGGGGTGGGTTAGCAGGGCTACACGTCCATCCTCAGCCTTGGCAAGGGCAGGACACCCCCTCTGCACCCCATCCCAATAACACAGCCACCAGAGAACCTCCATCTACGCCAAACACTCCGAGATGCAGCTCTGCCCACAACCCGGGTTTAAATCCTGTTGGAATCATGGAAAAAAAAAAAAAAAAAACAAACAAGGAAAACTAATCTTGGAGATGACAAGAACTCCTTGAACTCCTGGAAAAACACAAAATAAACAACACGAGGCTCTCAGAGCCCCACACCCACAGCAGGGCCCTGCCATGAGAATCTCGATATCCAATGGGCTCTCCAACATCTCTCCACACAATGGACCACACTTTAATGAAAAGATTGTCCATGAACTGCTTCTCCTCCCACTCTTGGACCACTTTCCTTCCCAGTTACAATTATAGAACGTCCCTGTGGCAATTACAGCTTCTGCTTGCATGGACAAGTAACATCTGAGGAATATTCTGTGTATTTTTAGTGCTGTGCAGAAGTTTGCAGCTGGGAAGAGCGAAGGAGCCGGCACCACTGCCTGCCCTGGGCTCAACATGCCTGGAAAAGAATCCCTGCTGGAAAAAGCAGGGCTGTGAGGATTGTGCCATCACCTGAGATCTGCACTGGGGTCATGGGAGGAAGCAGAGATGGAGGAAGGATTCCCTCTCAAGGCATCTTGCAGGGAAGGGAGCACAGAGGGCAGGAGCAGAGCAGATCCCGGGATCCAAGGAAGCAAACACTCCCTTCCCACTAACTCAACAGCAGGGATGTCACCCCTGGAAAGCTGCCACGAGTGACACGGCTGTGATTTCACAGCAGAGCAGGAGAGGAGCTCATCCCCACCTTCTGTGCTCCCAGGGCCTGGGAAGTGCTCCCATCTCCAGGAGCTCTGGAACAGGCAGGATGGAGGTGACACCTGTGAGCTGTGCTCAGGGGGATCCCACTCAGGGGGAGGAAGGAGAGCACAGCAAAGCTCAGACAAGTTTTAATCAAAGACACCCAAACTGTTCACACTTTGAATAAGCAGCAGATTTACCTTGTTTCCACCAACATTTTTCCCGCTTTTCCATAGGCATGGAATGCTGGCATAAAAGGGAAAAAAAAGAGTGGAAGTTAGTCAAAGGAAGGTCCAAAACAGGGCAAAATGTCAGTTCACGATTAGACACTAACAGTGACACAGGGCAGTACAGCAGGAACCCACCACTGGTATTTTGGGGCTGTTTCCCTCACCCTCCCACTTTCTTTTTCAGCCTTTCCCTTTGGAAACTGAAAACCACATAAGACAAGAACAGGGATGAGGGAAAGCCAGCAAGCAGGTTGTTTTTTTTCTATTTAAAACCAGAAGTGGTGTGAAGCAGCAGCCACACATGGCAGCCATTAAAGGCAATGGGAGAGAAAATATTCCTGTACAAGATTGTGTGTGTGGCGAAAGTTAAAGTGGTGCAGAATTCCAATCCAAGTCCCCTTTTTATTTTTATCTTCCCCCTCGAACTGGGCCGCCCGACATCACTGGCTGGGAGAGCTGAGCTGGTGCCCAGAACGTTCAATCCCATTCCCAGAATACCCAGTGCTCCCAACCCACACCAAAGGGCCGCTGCCAAGGCTTTGCTTTCCCCCCTCCCATCCTCAGGTTGGAACAGAAAATGCTCAGTAGTCTTAAAATCATTGGGTTTTCTCTTAAAAAGACAATGCCAAGAAAACTCTACTTCTATTTCTGGCTCTTGTTGGTCAGAACGGGAATGGGGAGCTGCGGTGCCAAACCCAGACCACAGTGCCCAAATCTGCCAGTGAGGTCCAGCATGAACCCACCACCCTGGAGTCCCCTCTGCCTTCCCTCAAGGCACAGCCCAACATTCCCAGTGCCTGCCAGAAAACAAACTCGAATCCTTTCTGGAAGCTTCTTCTGCTATTTTAAATATTAACTTCAACTCTTGATTTCCTTGGACTCTACTCGAGCTAAAAATTCAGGAAACGAGATGTTCTCCCACAGAATGAGCAAAAGGCACGGCAGGGACCCACAGCCCGGAGCACGGATGTGGGGGAGCACCCAAAATAGCTGCTGGATCAGTGACAGGGCAGTGGGACAGCTGCCACCAGGCACTGTGCCCGGGCAGCGGCCGCTCGGCTCCAGCCTCCTCTGGGAATTCACAACCATGAGGGAAAAGGCAACAGCTCTGGTGGGGGTCAGGCCCACAGACGAAGGGTCTGGGAGGAGAAAGGGGAGCCAGCAAGAGGAAAACGTCCCTCCTGGAGATGGGTCAGTAACAGGCTGAGCTGGGGCTGGGGTGGATGGAGGAATGGTTCTGCTGATTCTTCCAGAGTACATTCCAGCCTCTGGATACAGACACAGCCACGGGTGATGCTGGAACCAGTCAATCTCCCCGGCTGTTTGGAACTGATGTTCAATGAGAACAAGCCTCCAATCACCATGGGCAGGTATCCCCACCTGGGGACAATGGAAAAATGGGATTCTTTATCTTGTCCAGGAGCTGATGACTATAAAATAAACAGTATGGTCAAATCCTTGGAATGGGATCTTGGAATGCCCCCAAACTGGGCAGAGCTTGCTCGGTACCTGGAGAAGCCTTTTAAACCCAGTGTGGTTCCTGGGACAGAGCTTCAGCTCCTTGCCCTGCGGGGCTGAGCAGCCCAGCACGGCCCCTGCACATCCTGAGTGCTGCTGGAAGGGGAGGGATTCACTCATCTCCTGCTTAAAATCTGTCTGGGAACCGCATCTCTCTTCCCTCCTCACCCACGCACCTCCCAGCAGCCCCTCCCCTTCCCGCAGTGGTGATGAGCCACAGGCAGCCCCAGCCTGGGACACCCTTTGTGCCGAGCCCTCGCCCTCGCTCCGGAAGGCACTGCCTGCCCGCAGGGAATGTGCACAACCTTCCTCCTCGGCTCAGTGCTGCCAAAGCCTCCCAGGAGTGCCCGCAGATGTCCCCAGGGCCCAGCCTGCGGGAACAAAGGGGGTCTGTGTGGAGCTGCCCGAGCTCGGAGCATTGGGATGCGGCATGGGAGCGCTCCCGGCCCGTGGCACCTCTCCCAGGGCAGCGGGCACAGGCGCTGCTGCCAGCCCCCGACTGCCAGGAGGAAGCTGGGAGGTGTTACTGGCTCTCTCTGTATTCCAGCCCTTGGCTCCGGGGTGTGCAGAGGATCCCTTCTTCCCGGGACACGCTCCAAGGTGGAGGGGACTCTCTGTCCTCCGGGAAGCAGCACACAAAGGAGTCTTGTGAGGGGCAGGGAGCGGCGGCACCGGCAGCTGGGCCGGGCACTCCCCCTTCCCTCTGGCACTAAAACAACCTCCCAGACCACGGAGCTTCTCCACCTTTTCTGTTTCTAGCAGACACAAGTCAGCAGAAGCCGGGATGTGCTTCCTGGGAGCAGCACCTCGGGCACTCTGAGGAGCAAACCCATCTGTCAGCAGCTGGTGCCAGCCCTTGTGCCAGGGAGACCAACCAGCTCCCTCCTCCCACAGAGAAGTAAGGGAGAACAAGGAAAAGGCAACTTATCCTGCTGCTCCATATGCCAAGGGCAAGGACTGGAACCCAAACACCTCCTCTGCTCCCCAAGTCTGTCAGAATCCCAAGAGAGGCCACGAGCAGAGGCCAATCCCAGAGCCAGCGCTGAGCTCCGAGGGCAGCTGGGTTCTGCCAAAACCCACCCAGGTATCTTCCAGATGTTTTTATTTTCTCAGCCCTTTGGAATCTTGCTCTGTTTCCTCTCTGCTGAGCCATAAAGGAGCTCCCAGCTTGGATCCAGGCAGCCCAGCTCCGTGCCAGGCTGGCAGGACCCAGTGTCCCGGCAGCGCTGGGTGAGGAACTCGTGCCCAGACCCACAATTAATTCATTCCAGACCCACAATTCATCCCAGATGTCTCTCAGGAGCTGGGGTTTGGATCACCTCCTCCCCTGCCCAGTAGAGCCAAAACAACTCAGTGCCCATTAACGGGGCTGTGGGGTGCAGGACCCAACCCCAGCACTGCCTGGGGGAGAGGCCGAGGCAGGAAAACGAGGGAAACTGGGAAGTGCAGCAAGAAAACATTTGTTATTCCAACAGCACCACTGAGGAAATGTCAATTGGGAGGCCAAGTTCACAGCTAAAGAAGCAGGAGAGCTGGGAAGGAGCCCTGGAGCTGGGATCTCACCGAGGCCGGGGTAGGTCCTGCGCTTGCTCAGGTTGGCCGCCTTCACCAGGAACATGCAGGACTGGTGAGTCATCCACGAGCAAAAGATCAGCAGCACAGCTCCCAGGAGGATCCCACACTGCAACAGAGCAGGGCAAAACAGACCAGGAGATGGGGGGGTCAGACCCCACCACAGACCTCACACCCTCCCTCAGCTTTCCCCACCAGTTCCAGCCACATTTTTCCCTCTTTCAGGAAGTTCTGTCCCCTTCCTGCCAGCTCCACATCACTCTCTCCGCAGCACAAGGACACGTGGAACACATGCCTGCTTCCCACAGCTCCCAGCTGCAACAGTCCAAGCACCAGGGAGTGAACTGGGAGAAGCTTGTGGAGCAGAGCTCCCACCCTGCCTCTTCCCCCAGCAGGTTCAGAGACCCCGAGGTGCCACCTCTGCTGCGAACTTATTTATCAACGCCCACCTGGCATCACAAACTCCTCACTCAGCTCCTGCCTTCCCTGTTCGCAGGGCTGGGAACCACGGGGCACCACGCAGGTGACCTGGAACAGAGCCCAGGGAGGGGCGTGGGGGCACAGCGGGGGTTTGGAAAAGCCTCCAAGTCAACTCACATTTATCACATGGGTAAATCCTCTGGTTTAATTTTTCCCTTCTCCTTACAAGACAGGCACAAACGATCAGTTGGAGACCACAGGACAGGGAAAAACCCAGAGTCTGGTGCAGAAGTTTTGAGTTGGAGACTTCACGACTAAGAAAAACGCAGTGTTTGGAACACCAGATGCCCGATGTGGGTTTTTTGTGTTTCCTTTGCTGACTTTCCTTTCCAACCGGGGAACCACCCCCCCAAATTCGCACCAGAAGGGCAGAGGTGGCCTCTGCCCGCCTTCCCCGGGTGTAGAGGAGCTCGCAGGGGCTTTAGGCTGCCAAGGGCACGGACCGACATCCCCGCCCCAGCCCGGGAGACACCGGCGGAACCCCCTCCCCGCTCGGACACAGCGCCCAGGCGGGCGGCCCCTCACCTGTCGGAAGCAGAAGGGCACGGTGAGCACGCTCACCCCCACGATGCTGTTCACCACGTTCATGATCAGGCCCCAGTTGGAACCCGCCGCCGCCATGGCCCGCGGCGGAGGGTCCCCGCGGCGGAGGACCGGGCTTGTGGCCGCTCCCCGCGCCCCACGGCCGGTTCGGAGCGCCTGGTGCCCCCAGTCCCCCTCAGCCGCCCGTGCCCACCATGGCCGCACCGGGCCCGCCCCGACCCGGCACCGGCCACAGCGGCACTTCCGGCTTCCGCCGCCGCCGCAGGAAGTGACGTCCCGCGCGCGGCGGAGCGGGGACGCTCTTGCCGCCTTGGAGGCTTGGACTCGCTGGTACTGGAGGGTAAAGCGGGGGTCCCCATGGTTGGGGGCAGCGCCGAAGAGCTGAGCACGGCCACGGAGGTGCGGGAGTGCACGAGGACACGCTTCTATGCAGATCCACGCCTGGAAAGGCACGAACACGGCGGTGTGCATGCCTTGACATGCACGCGTGTGCGTATACACGCGTGACCGCACATCTTGCGGCAGCGCTGGCACCCGAGCGGGGGTCCCCGGCGTGATGGGGGGCCCCTGAAAGGCCCCTCGAGGGCAGCCCCTCACCCCCCGGCATCCCCTCCCGCGCGCACATCTGGGCACGCATCCAGCTGTGTGCACACATCTGCTCCCCATCCCGAGCGGAGCTGCCGCGGACGTGCCCCCCACATCCCACAGGACAAGGGAAAAAGAAGGAAAGATGCGGGGGAGGGCTCTGGAAGGGTCCCCCGAGGCCAGGCGTGGCGGCAGCTCCGAGTGGCACACGCCAAGGGCACGTTCCCGTCGGTACGAAACGCGGCGCTCGTATAATTTGCAGCAATTGCGATGGGAAACCGCAGGAATTCGCTCTACAAAAGGTTTGCAGGGAGGTTCACGGGCGGCCTAATTCCCTCCAGGTGCGGCGCGGGATCGGCAGCTCCGGCTGCGTTTTCCTGGCTCCTGTGCCGGAGCGGTGGCTGTGTCCCTGTGTGTCCTCGGGGTGGGATGAGGGGTCCCCTGGGGGATGTCACCCACAGTCAGGAAAAGGGCTCTGGTGGCTTCTCCATGTCCGAGTGGGATCTCGGGGCTTGTGAGACGTGCAGAGCCAGCCAGGAGCCCCGTGACACGGGATGGGGACACCAGGGGAGCAGCCCCCGCTGTGCCACCCTCCTGTGCCACAGCCCTGGGGTTTGTCCGTGCCCATCCCCAGGGAATGGAGTTTTCTGCAGCTCCTCAGGTACCGTCAGCTGCTCGGCAGCTCTGAACATCCCAAATCCTGCCTCCAGCTGGAGCCGGGCTCTGTCCCAGCAGTGCCAGGGCAGTTTCCCATCACAAACCTGCCGAGAGTAAGGAGAATTCTCTGGAAAGTCCCAAGCACTCTGAACGGCCAGGGACCAACACGAGGGACCCCCGACCCTGCTCTGCCGGCAGGGGACACCGGGAGCCGGCAAAGGCAGCGTTTCCAGCACAGGATCCACTGGGAATCCCAGATGGCTCAGAGCCCTTCCCAGTCCTGCCCCATGGCCCAGATTCGTCCCGCTGGATTTGGAGCCATGGAGAACAGGCGGCCCCAGAGGATGGCAGAGCCACAATTACTGTAATTAGAATCAGGGGCTCATGGCTGGCTGATCCCGCAGGGATCCTGCGCTGCTTTATGGAAGCACAGATCCTTCGGGATGTCCAGGGGCTGCTGCTGTGTCCGATCTGCTCCGCAGGGATGAGCACACGTGTGCTGGGACACAGAGCTGAGCTGAGCCACGTTCCCAGCTCCCACGGGTGATGCTGTCCCAGGAAAACAGCTGGGTCCATCTCTGCTCCCACCCTTGTTCAGGAATTCCCCTCAGTGGCAGCCCCGTGCCAGGGGGCTCCCATGAACCTCCCAGGGCACAGGGATGCTCCTCCCTGGAACCACGGGAGCATCCCTGCCCTCCCTTCTTGGGGAGCACAGCACAGGGTCCGCGGGGGATGGGAAGGAATGGGAACCCCCTCTGCAGACCTGGGGCAAGCCCACCCACACCCCACCCCATGTCCCCCTTTCACCCAGGGACCCACACCCAGCACCCAGGGCCACCCTGCTCCCGACGGCTGCTTCCAGTGACAGATGCTTGGCAGATCCTGGGAACCACCCGGCAGGGATTGAAAAACATAAATTAAAACAAATTGCAGTTTTATATTGCAAATAAGGGCAGTTTGATGGGTTTTATTGCGGAACAACCATTAATGAAGTGCAGTTTCAGGCACCTTAATTGCTCAGGGACCAAAGTTCAGTCCCTATCTCCAGCACGGGCTGGGAGCCGCCGCGTGTCCTGCGAGGGCCTGGCAGGTTGGGAACGGAATCGGGAATTAATTTATGGGCATGATGAGGAGGATGGAGGCAAGGGGCCCAGCCCATCTGGAGGGGTTAAAGCAGCATGGGACAAACGGCACAGCCTGCGCTGGAGGGAGGCGAGAGGCCGTGGTGTCCCCGCCACGGTGTCACCCCCGTGTCAGCCGTGGGGCCCCACAATGGCTGCTCACCATGGGGTGGATTTTGGGATGGGGGTCCCCGAAGCGTTTGGGACGCTGGTGCTGGCTCAGGGGCTGGGCACATGCACAGAAGCGATGCAGAGCGAGCACCGTGGGGGGTTCCCGGAAAGCCTCCATCGTCCCCCGGAACAAAGCACGCGTGGGTGTGCAAGGCACTTGCAGGTGGACAGCGCACCAGGGATACAACCACGGGGGATCCACGCGCAGCCACGCACACTCAGGACACGCATCGCGCCCGCCCCGGCACCGTCACACCCGCGCGTGGACACGCTCCCCACCCGAACGTACCCACGCCTAACACAGGCACCGAGCTGAACCGAGCCGTTCCGAGCCACACGGTGCCTTACCGCACCTTACCGGGCCGTACGGAGCCTTACCGGACCTTATCGGGCCGCACGGGTCCGGTGCGGTGCCCCCGCACGCCCATTCATTCACCCACCCGCGCCGTGGGAAGGAGCCGCGCGCGCCGCGGGCGGGAAGCGCAGCCCCGCGCTGGCCCCGCCCCTCCCTGCGCGCATGAATGGGCGCGCCCCGCCCCACTCCATATTAGGAAACCCGGCGCAGCTCCGGGGGCGGGGTCTGGCCGGGCTCGCTCCGCCCCCTCGCCCCGCCAATCAGGGCGGCGCGCCGGGCCCCCCGCCGGGCTCCGGCCTTTGTTTGTGGAGGGCTCCGGGGCCAATGGGAGCGCGGGACGGAGGGCGCTGGGCCAATGGGAGCGCGGGGGGGGCCGCGGGGCGGAGCGCGGGGCACGGCCCGGCCCGGCCACGTGCGCGCGGAGCCGCCTCCGCGGGGACCGGGGACAGCGAGAGGACTGTGTCACCGGGCTGTATCCCCAGCGGGTGCCCCGTCCCCAGCAGTCCCAAGGACACGTGCCTTTTCATGCACTATCAATGCCGGACCCTGGTACCACCGATGGCTCGATACCCTCCTGAGCCGGTAGATCCCGGGGGCCACTGTGGAGCGGCTGCAAACCTCGGGCGCTATCCCGGATGTATTGTGGGTCAGGGCTGGCCCTGACAGCCAGAGGTGGCCAGGGTTATTTTGTGCTTGGATGCCTGTGGCCCCACTCACACGTTATAGCCGGGATTGGGGTGGGGGGCATCTTCCTGGGGGTCTGGGCTGCAAATCCCAACTGCTGCAGCCCCCGTGCAGATGGAGCTGCACCACACACGAAATCCCATGGCTGGGACAGAGCCAGGTGTAGATCTGTATGCTGGGACAGGGTTATGCCCAACACCGACTACGTGGAGGGACTGCACCAGGCAGGAGCCTGGAAAGGAGCACCTGGAAATCCCATCCCGTGTCTGGGTTGTGTCTGGGATCTGCTGTCCCCTCCTTGGCTATGAGAAAAGTGCTGGTTCCCAAGCAGCCCCAGTGCCAGGCCATGCCCGTGCCGTGGCCACATTCATGGCACAGCCGGGTCACTCCCAACCCAGCAGCAGCAGGATGAACTCTTTGCTGGAAAGGTGAAGGTCACGGTTGTTTTCTCCGTCACAGGCAGCTCCCAGCTCCATGTTTGTCCGTTCCCAGCCCTCTGGTGCTCCAGGACTCCAGCACAGCTCAGTGTCACACCGGCCGTGGCACTGACATTCTCGACTGGGAGCCGTGGCTGCTGATGGCCAGGTCAGGGGGTGCTGACTCCGCTGCTGGTTTGCTCCTCATCCCCGTCCCCACGTCTCCCATCACCAGCCCGCAGCTCTGGCTCCATCCCCCATCCAGCCAGGCCTGCCTGCGGCGCTGCCCAAACCGCGGCAGCAGCACCGAGCACCGGGCAGGGGCACAGCCCCCCTGTCACCGCATGGCCGGGACAGCGGCCCCGCCGCGCTCTCCGGCAGGCGGGGAAACTCCGGTGCATCTCCCGGGGCCGGGGAGAGAACAAAGGAGGGCAGCTGCAGCGGAGGGAGCGGCGCTGCCGGATGCGCTGCAGCGCGGATAATCCGCCCCGGCGCAGCCCCCGGAGCACCGGCAGCTCCGGGCGCGGGGAGCCGCCGCTCGGCCCGAGGCGTGAGGGCTGTGCGGGGTAGGGAGGGGGCTCATCCCGGCTCCCCACGCAGCCCCATCCCGGATCCTGGCGCCGTGGCCCCCATTCCTGCCCCGCGGCCGCACTCACCCCGGCTAATGCCGCGCCATAAAGGAACCGACTAACATTAACGACTTTTGTCACCAAAGTCATTAACATAATAGGGCTTCCACATCAAAATTGAATATTAATGCTCCGCCGGCTGCGGAGGGAGGCAGATAATTGCTCTAATACATTTTCCAGTCGGATTTTCGCATCGCGGCAGCAATTGCATTAGCAAACCCGATTATTCCCACGGCCGGTACAATGGGATGGTTAATGGGAGTTAAGTTCCTGCCTTTTTCCTCGGACCCCCGAGCGGCTGCGGCTCCGTGTCCCCCACTGTCCCCACCCGCGGGGGGCGCGGGGCAGGGGCTGAGGTCCCTGAGCTGGGAGCGGAGCCACCTCGTCCCTCCGCGCCGGCAAACACGACCCTTGGACGCAGACGGCCTTGAGACGCGCCGAGAATGCCGTGGCCAGCTGGAAAACCGCCTGTCCCCGGAGCCGTGCCGTGCTGTTCCGTGCTGTTCTGTGGGAACGTGTTCCGAGCCGTGAGGAGCCCTGGGATGAGCCATGAAGGGCAGCAGAGGGGACACACCAGCCAGAGGGTCCCACCACAGCGCTGCTGGGGGTCCAGGGAGAGCCAGGGGTTATTCCCAGCTCCTGCCCCAGGAGTGTCAGGAGATCTTCCAGCCTCCTTTTCCTTCCATGGGGGTTCAGCAGCTTCTGGGAGGATAAAGCTCAGGAAAACAGCTGAGGGGGGAAACGACCGGGGTTGCAGCCCCTTCACTGCACCCCCAAACACATCCCCTGTGCAGGGATGGGCCGTGCCCTCTGCCACCACACCCCGTCCTCGGGGTCCCCTCTCGCCCCCTCAAGGGGACACCGTGCTCAGGGGGCTCTGTGGTGGCCCAGCCCCAGCTGAGGGGGGCACAGGTACCGTGAGAGCAGCAGCAGCAGTGGACAAAGGCAGCTGCAGGGCCGGGGGGTGGATGTGGGGGGATCCTCATTAAATTGAGTTTAATTGTGCTCATTTGGCCTCTCTTCATTGATCGACCTCACACAGCAGAGTTATCCCCACGGGGTGAGGGGGGCTGCCCGTGGTGGGGGGCTGCCCACGGGGTTTAGACACCCCCAGTGGGGGTCTGTCTACCCACTGGGGGCTGCCCCAAGGGAATGTGCCCACAGGAGGGGGGTCTGCCCACACTGGGGGGTCTGCCCAAGGTGGGGGGTTCTGCCCACAGGAGATGCCATGAGGGGCAGTCTGCCCAGGGAGGGCGGGTTGCCCACAGCAGGGGCTTGTGCAGGTTTGATGTTTACCCACTGGGGATCTGCCCACTGTGCCCAGGGACACAGTCCTGAGGCTCCACAACCCCTGGACTCAACCCCTTCCCACCCAGCACCAGGGGTTGCCCCAGCCCCTTCCCACTCCCACTCCCACCGGCGTCACTGAGGGAGGGAAGGGCCTGGGAGCTGCTTTTTTTGATTTTCTTTTTCAGCCAGGAAACTCTTTCCCAGCACTCCCAGAGCACGGGTGGCTGCGCACTGCGTACCCGCACACCGGGACCTGCACCGTGCTCCCATTCAGCACCGATTCCACACACTGGGATAATCCCTAACAGCGCTTTCCTGGCCTTTCCCACGTGGAGAGGGATCTCATGGGGCTTCACACGGGAGGATGCCAGGGCTAGGTGTGCGGTGCCTCCGAGCTGCCGGTGCCATCCCGTGTCCTTCCGTGTCCGTGTGTCCCTCGCCGTGTCCCCAAGCATGGCTCCGTGCCGCGGCCGCATGTCTCGCTGCAGCAGTGCCTGTGCCGGGCTGTGCCCCGCGGTGCGGCCGCCTGTTCCCGGCTGTCCTTGTCCGTGTGTCCCCGTGCCGCGTCCGTGCGTCCCGGTGCGCGCAGCTCTGTCCGTGCGGTGCCGCAGGGTCCCCGCGGCCCCCGGCCTCTCCCTCCTAACTCGATTGCCGTCCCGCGTAATGAATCGCCCGCCGTAATCTAATCGTGGTTACGAGCGATTGGGATTTACTTCAGCGTTTTCAATCAATTACTGCCTTTTATTGCCAAAAAGAGGAAAAAAAAAAAAACCCCAAACCCCGCGGCGCCCCGACAGGGACCCCGGTGGCGGCCGCTGCCAGGTCTCTGCTCCCGGTACCCCCCGGTGCTGCTCCGGCTCCCGTTCCCACTGTGTGGTCCTGTGGTTCCCTTGCCCTGCAGAGCCCCCCCACATCACACAGTCCCTCCATTGGCTCTGTCCCCTCCCACGCTACCCCCTTCTCGCACTGCACACAGCCCCCCCACACTGCACAGCTCCCCAAGACTGCACAGCCCCACACATTGCTCTGCACGACCACCCCCTATTGTACAGTCCCCCAACATTTCAGTGCACATCCCCCAACATTTACACCCCCACCCCGCAGGGCCCACAAGCATTCCAACCCCCCCCACTGCAGCCCCCCAACACCGCACATCCCCCACCCTGCTCTG
>WEKY01002674.1:11328-81864 GCA_013390045.1 Picathartes gymnocephalus
TTTTTTTTTTTTTTTTCCTGATCAATGACTGAGAGGTAAAAGGATGACAAGCAGAATAACTTCAAGCACATACTGTGATTTGAGAACTCTTCTTCCCGTCCTTCAGTTTCAGTTCCTGGCACCAGAATAAAATTGGGATCTGCAATTGAGATGTGATACAGCTGTGAAAATGTTTTAGATGCAGAAACTACTACAGTTTAGCAAGGCTACACAGAGGAATTTCATGTATTGTGTAACAGGTGTGGAGACAGGCTTCCTGGGGAAAGAACACCTTCTCTGGAGAATTTACTTTCCTTGCACTGGCAAACAACATTACATACATGGCAGTGCTATGCAGCAACGTGGGGATTTTTAACTCATGCCAAGTTATTGCTCATAAGAAATTAGTCTATTGCAAATAGATGGGGTTTTTTTCTTTTCTGGGAGTCCTATCTAGAGATCTGAAAATTGCTCTTCCTTGTTCCACAGTTACCTGAACATGCTGGTGGCACCAACAGTGAATGATGTTGTACAAATGAGGAGGTATTGATGGAGGAGCTGGTTTTGGACAATGAGTGTAACAAAAGAGAGACTAAAATAGTTGCAGTGCATTTGGTAAATCTTTCCAACATTGTAAGTGAAGTTCATCACCTAGGGATCAACGTACAAATGAAAGCTATCTGTGAAGAAAAGCTAAATCTACAGAGATTTTTATTTGTGGAGTCTGCTAGGTAAATTAGATGTTAGATTGTAGAAAGATTTTCACACATATGTTTGCCTTCTTTGTTATGGTAGCCTTGATTGCTAGAGAGAATTACCTTTTATCCATTTAAATTCCCATAATTCAATTTAATTTCTGCTGTTTGAGTATTATTCGCTAAATCCTACCAATGCCATTTTTAAACCACCGTTCAGTTTTTAAACCACACTGTCTGCCCTCTCTTTATTAGAAGCTGCACAGATCACAGAATCATAGAATGGTTCGGATTGGAAGGGACCTTAAAAACTATCTAGTTCCCACCTCCTCACCATGGCAGGGAACCTCCCACTAGACCAGGCTGCTCAGAGACCCATCCAACTTGGCCTTGAACACTTCCAAAGATGGGGCATCCACAACTTCTCTGGGAGACCTGTTCCAGTGCCTCACCACCATCACAGTAAAGTATTTCTTCCTGACATCTAATCTAAACCTGCCCTATTTCAGTTTGAAACCATTTCCCCTCATCCCCACTACATGCCCTTGTGAAAAGTCCCCCTCCATCTCTCTTGTAGGCCCATTAGGTACTGAAGGGTGCTCTGAGGTCTCCTTGGAGCCTTTTCTTCCCTGGGCTGAGCAGCCCCAGCTCTCTCAGCCTGTCTCCCTAGCAGAGGTGCTCCTGGAGTCACTCCAACAGGTCCGTGTCCTTAAGTTGGGGACCCCAGAGCTGGATGCAGGACTCCAGGTGGAGTCTCAGGAGGGCAGAGCAGGGGACAGAATCCCCTCCCTGAACTTGCTGCCCACACTGCTTTATTCAACAGTGCAGTGGATTACAGTACAGTTCACTGTACAGGCTATTCCTGGAGCTTTCATGGAAGTAACAGTCTGGGCACTGCTCCTGCCTGTGCTGTAGAGCTGCTCCCCTGCTCGAGGAGCCAGTGCCTTTGCAGCCAGGGTAAGCAGAGAGGAGGTGCAATGCAGACTGCAGAGTGAACTCTGCCCTCTCCTCTGAACGTGGATACCTTGTGATTTCCTGAGCCAGATGATTTCATCCTGTGAACTGACCATAGGGGCATTTCACATACTAGTGCTGCTTTCTGATGTCTCCAGTTCCTACCTGGAATTAGGCATTCCTAGATGGGCTTGTCTAGATGGACATACGACAGGCTCCCTAGCAAATGAATACCTTTCTCCATGTGTAAAGGTGCTATTAACAGAAGAATAAGTAACTAATGCTATATAACTACTAATTGCAGATAATTACAACTGCTCTTGTCTCAAAGTATCAGTGATTTGGGACATGGCAGACTTAAAAAAAACAAGGCATCAATTTCGAAAAAAAGGGGGAAAAATGAGGCAAACATTTCTTGCCATTCATTCCTATACTAGTTCATAGTCATTCATTCCCATACTTGTTCTCCAGCTTTGCTTACCACGCTGTTCACAGTCTTTGCCAATAAATCCAGGGCAGCATTTCCACTGCAAAGACTTCAAAACCTTCTGTTTCACTTGGTAGACTGGCTTCAGAGCTGTCCTGTACCTGGGGAGGAAGGGTCTGGGCATTAGATTTATTGTAATAGAGTCCTTGGCAATCAAGTTTGGACTGATCCTGAACTTCTGTAGTATTCTGATGAGGTGAAGAGAGAGTTTTGTTATTAAACAAATATTCCAAAATGTCACTGATACCAGGGAAGATAAAATTTGTTTTAAACTTCCCTAGAAATAATGATGATGCTTCAATACTGTTGAAAACATCCTTTAGGTACTTCACAGAAAATTCTGTTTTCTTCACTGGTTTTACTTAGGACACTTACATGATCTTCTGGCAGTCTGGGGCTCCATTTGGACAGGGCTGTTGGGAGTTGACAATGTACTTCTCCTTCATGCAGGCTTCTATGTATGTGACCAGCCGGGACTGCGTGAAGGAACACCAGTTCCTAGTGGAAGAAAGACGTGGGAAAAGAGTTTGATGTGGGTCTCTTTAGGTCTCTGGTGGTAACAGTGCCAAGAAAAAGTGAAATGCAGAAGGGCCTTTGTTTTTATTTTTTTATTTTAATTTTTTTATCTTTCCCAGCTGTATGATGAGGAAAGTGGAAAATGCTTCCTACCTTCTCCCTCCACTCCCAATTCATTTGTTTTCATTTGAGATGTTTATCTGAGTTTGTTACAAAAGGGCTGATTGTCTGAACTTTGATGCATTAGTTCCATTTCCAGTCCTTTCATTTAGCAGGAGGAATTTCCAACCCATGATAACCTGTGGGTTAATGTCACTTTAAATGTCAAATTGCCTTTCTAGGCATGTTGCCATTTCAGATGCCTAATGACTGACTCATCAGGTCGAGGCAGACTGCTTCTGAAAACTTAATCCGACATTAACTCCATTAATAATATCTTCTTAAGTATTACTTCTTCAAGATAATATAGTAAGTGATTGGATTTTATTAAATAGGCTAGCTTCAAAATAATTTCTCCCATCACCTGCAGGAAAATAATATTGGGGAAGAAAGGGTTGTTTTCTTGGGTTTTAGTTTTATGCTTCTAACAAGGACAACTGAGTTTTAATAGTCTGATTAATTTTCCAAGTCAGAACTACATAGGCAGCTATTAATCTCAGAGTGTCGGTGAACCTCTTCCTTTAAAGCCAAGACTTGGCAGTATAGTGTTGGCTGAAGTTTGATGGTTAAATCCAAGACCAGAAGGGGCAGGAAGTGACAAGTAATAACTATAATGGAAACAGCTGAACTTTCAGCAGTATATTTTTAAATGGGAATGCAGGAACCAAATCTCCGACTATCAGCATATATGGAAAAAGTTTGCCCCTCTCAGGGAGTTGGCGGAACAATGGGGAACCGAGTCCTGCACGAAAGCAGAAGCTGGCACTGCAGCAGCCAGGAGAAGGGGAGGAAGCTGCAAGGAAGCTGGAAACTTGAGGATGGAAGGACAGACAGCCTGGGCTAGCTGGGAACAGTTCACCAGGCTTGCTGGGCCACAGCCCGCTTTTCTAAGGGAAAATGTGATTGAGATTTCAGCAAGCACCCATACACGCAACATTCTTCATCTGTTAGAAGCAAGGGCAAGAGTCTGGCAAAGCCTGCAGTGCTGGGAAAGCAGGACAGGAAAGGAGGCTGCTGCCTTTGTTGTGATTTCCAGCCCAAACAACTTGTTTGAGTTGTAGCTTTGAGGCCTTTGCAAGTGACTGGGGGAAATTTTGGGCCTATGATCAATGGTTCTTAAAATCTTGGTTCTTACAGGACTGAAGTAGAAGACAAATCCTCAAATTTTTATAGAACTCTTACAGAGTCAAACACTCTGCTTGTGTCAGAGTGTAAAACCACTCAGTTAAAGGCAGCAGACCAGCACACATGCTCTGGTGACATCTGCCTCCGAGGTGTGCCTAAGTCTGCCAGGCTTTATAAGGCTGTGTCACTTTTTGGTCATTGGTGTCAGTTAAGTAACTCTAAAACAGGGACCTGGTTGGTTTTGGGCTGCCCTCTCTCAGCCATGCCTTGCCAAGCATATGAGAGAGGGCAGCCCAAAACCAACCCACTTTTTTTGCTGGGAAAATAAAGTGCCCAGGCGCTGTTGCTGTAGCTCGCTGGTATCGTTGCTAGGTGCAGGATCCCTGCCCCTGCCAGCAGGATGCCTGCCAGATCCAGGCAGGAGTCTGCATTCAGTGTGGAAACCTTCCTTTAAAACAGGATTCTTTGGCTTCAGGGTTTTGTTCTTCCCTAATGAAAACAATCCACACCCCGTGAATCATCATCTGGGCTGATTTTTTTTTTCCCCCACCATATGCAAGTCTTTCCTAAGAAGTCCTTGGAGTCATGTCAGCCATATAAAATAAAGCCAAATGTGCACATGCATCAACCTGTGTGAGCAAGAATGAGGCACTGTGGGACTGTGAGTGCTTTTGCTGTATTGCACAGGTGGATGTGCACGGAACAGAAAACACAAGGATTCCTTTTCAAAACATGTTAGTCTGTTGGACATACCTGGTGGGCTACCCATTTACAGAGAGGCGTTATGTTGCATCAGAAGTGGAATCAGTGGTTGATCCTAACTTGATGCCTGCTTTGGACAGTTACCAGTATTCTGCAGAATGAATAGCATGAGGGGAGAAAATAAAGGGGGAATATGATGGACTCTCAATAAAAAACTTCCTTTAATGCTGGTCACAGTTCCGTATGTCCAATTTTCTTTACTATATATTCACTAGTTCTCTTTCGCTTGATATTAGAAGTTTATTTACGGAGCTGAAGGGCTATGTAATACCATGTTTTGGTTTTAATCACAAAAACTTTCAGAGGTTTTGAGTTCCATAAAACTTACCAAAGTTTATTCTTTCCTCAAATAAGTAGGTAAGGCCTGTAATGAGCTGCCAGATAGCTACATGTGCCCAAAGATGAAACTTCTACTGCAGTATTTTTTTACAACTTGTCAAATGCTTCGTTTAGGGAATCTTCGCTATCTGTAACTAAAAATACCCCTTAACAGGATTAACCTTGAGGGAAAAGACGTCATTCTTTAATGTTAAGTGCAACAGTGTAAAAGACTTAGAAGGGCTTGATCTAAAGTTCAGTGAGGCAGGACGTCTCCGGCACCAAAGGCTCGGAATCAGGCTGTGAAATTTCAAAGAGCTACTCCTTCACAAACAACACTTTCTTTCTTCAGCCGGTTTCTGGAACACAGCAGCTTTGTGTTCTGCTGCGTTTTTTCCTCCTCTTTGTAACTATGTCGCTTCATTCATTGAATATGCAACCAATGTAACACCCTCTGCTTTTATTCTCTTTAACGGTGTTTCCTTTTGGTGCTAGCTACTGCTGCAACCGAGAGAGAAGGACCGAGAGAAGCTGCTCACGTGAGGAGAGCAGAAAAGCCTTCTCGGTAATCTGGTGAACAGTAACATTTATCACAATGCTGCAACTTAGAGCAACACTGGAGGGAACCCTAGCAAATTCAGGGCTGCAGCTTTTTCATTTGTTCAGTGGCTTTTCCTGGTTTACATTCCAAGGAAATGAATCTTTTTTTTTTAAACCAGGAAAAAAATATGTTAATAATTTTCTTTGCTAGACTGTGGGTTTTTTGGTTTTGTTACCCCCACCAGGCTTCCTTCTAATTATGAATTAATCTTATTAAATAGAGTCTTCACATGCATCTATTCACTTCTGCCTAATTCTGAAGCAACTGTATTCTTATGTCTGAGGTTAAATATATCTGATGACAAAACATTCTGTATTTAAATAAGATTTAGCAAATGTAGGTTAGCTCAAGCTCTTTTTATTTGAAACTTTCAGGTGTTTGGAAACTGATATTAAAATGATTTTTTCTTACATTGGATCTACTTGTAGTTTTACTGAAACGTAGCAAAATGGAGGCAGTTCTTTCTCTGATTCTAGGATTTGACTGGGCCACCTTATATCATAGGAAACAAAATAAAACCTACAGAACCAGGAGAACCAGGCTGCTTTGCAGTAATTGACTCTGCTCAGATGAATATGGGGTAGTGTCTTTTCTTCATACAGACAATTGCAGCGTGTGAGTGAGAGTAATGCTCACCACCTCAGCAAGGGACTGTCATACTTTAGTTCTCTTTGCTACATGTTCCCTTGATTGGCACAGTAGTGCATAATTTTAGACGTTTCCTAGGTCAGTGGAATTTTTGCCTGAACAAAAGCTTCAGGAATTCAGGATGTTGGGATTTTTTCATAAGTTTTGTTGTTCTTTTCGCTGTACTGGTACAGCTTAGTTGTCCTTCACACATCAGTTTCCTCAGGTTTCTATTCTCAAGGAAGCCAGTGTCTATAATTACTTTGAGAACTCCTGCCTAGCCATGCCTGTGTCTATTACTGACAGTGTGCAAAACCTTTCAAGACCATAACGTTTTCCTATACAGCACAAAAGGCACCAGATAAGCTGTAATTCCTGCTTAAATGTGCTATAGGAAGGTAGTAGAAGACTGTTATTTCAGTTTAAACAAGTGATTTTCCACTGACTTTACAGAATGACTTCTGATTTATACCAGTTGAAGAAGACTATAAGAATGAGGCTTTAGCTGTGGGTGTTTTTTCCTTTAGTGCAAATTTCTCATTGACAAGAAAAAGCCGCCTCAATAAAACAGAGGTAAAGTACCATATTTAAATTAATCTAAACTAAGATTGTGCCTGTCAGTATTGAGACAGACATATCTTTTTATTTTTCATAGAATACAGGAAGTGTTCAGCTGTTGGGGAAGGTACTGGTTCTCTGAAGCAGCATCGTGTGCCACTGGGTTTTGAACTAGCAGACAACAAGGGATGCCTGGTGGTCTGTCAGTGAATTCTGCAGCTCTTCCCAGCCAGCCAGCAGCCCAATACTAGAATCAGATAGCAGAAGCTCTCATATTTCTCCATCTTTCCCTCAGGATGCGTAGAACTCCCTCTCAGGCAGGGTCTGGGATCTTCCCATGTCTCATCCCATGAAACACTCTTGTTTTCACTGGGATGAGAGCAAACAGATTGATTTGCAGCCCACCTTAACAAACTGGACTAAAAAGAGTGGCAATGGTAGTTTCAAACATGTGGATTTCCATACAGTGCTGGAAATCTTCCATAACCCTGAGTAACCCAGGTTGAATGCAATATGTATTCCAACAATTAGACTGTTAGCAGTTGGGGTAGTCCTGTCCTGCAGGACATCCTAAAACCATAGTGCAGTGAAGACTTCCAGTGCAAATTCAGTTCTGAACTTGGAGCCTCACTGGGAGCAAGAGTTCAGGGAACAGCAGGCTTGGCTGGGAGCTGGTTTTGAGCCAAATCCAACTGTTGTACAAACTATTTCAGAGAAGTAAATGCAAGAGGTTTATCCTCTTCAAGAGTATCCACAGCCATTACCTCATTTCTATTATTCCCCCTGCAATGGAAGCTCCACAGCCCGTTCAGAGGGCAGCTTACACTTGGATTTTATCCTCTGATTCCTGCAGACTTAAGTTCACCCCTAGTACAGTCTGATCACTCCTTTATCAGACCTCATCTGGAAGCAGGAATTGCACCCAATGGCCACTCTGTAGCACACCTGTGCTGATGCCAGGGAGTCAAAACTGCTTGGGAAGCCAAGCTTCCACTGGCACATGCTCAGGGTGCAGGCAGCGTGTGCCAAGGTTTGCCCCGACCGCCTTTGGGGCATGAGGGTGGGTTTGTTCAGGGCTGCCCACTGATCACTCCTTCAGGGGTACTGACCCACACAAGCAGGAGGGTGTTGGGTCCAGGTGGTGATAGTGCTGATGGTGATTCTGTGGCTATGCTGAAACAGGAGCTCCCTTGCCATCTGCTGAAGAAATTAATTGCTGCAGCTTGCAGTAATGAGCTGTGAAACCAATCAATCCCTTGGGCACAGGGGGTTCAATAGCTCCGGCACTGTATGGAATGGAAGTGTGTCATTTGCATCAAGCAGGCTAATGGGGAGCTATTCCCCCTGCAGCTGAGCCACTCAACGATAGCCAAATACAGGAGAATTTCCTGAAGTCCTGAAAGGAGCCAAGTGCCTAACTTTGATAGGAAACCATTGCTTCTGTTGATGCACTTGGCACTGCAAAACCTATTGTTAAGCACTCAATGGCTGTTCCACTGCTTTGCAGGATGTTAGGGGCTGAAGATCACTTTTAGCTGCACTTCATCCAAACTGTTTTATTTTAAACCTATGTTCTGTGCCCCTTTGGTAGGAAATTTCAGTATCCCATAAGCTTCCTACAAAAGCCCCTGCCTTGTTTTGAAGAAATAGATGAGTCAGTGTGAAACTGGTCTTAATTAAATTAATGGATTCTTCCTGTAAAAGTGGACAAGAATAATAAGCTATTAAGATTGAACATTGACTTTCCTTCAATAAGTGATTGGGGTTTTCTCTGCTTGTGTACACTTGGGACAATAGTTACATGTTTTGACTCACTGGGTAGTCAATCACGAGAATAGGCCTGATTTGTTGTGGCTTCTTGATGTGGAATGAGAGGAAGAGGTGAGTGTTTCAGTGAGATAACAACACACCTGGCTGACATCAGGAAACCTTCCTCTAATCAAGGGTGACTTCACAGAATTGTGTGTCCTAATTTCAAAATATGTTAATGCAATTAAGGATTCACTTAAGCTGAAGATTTCTGCCTTACCTATTTAAGAGATCAGGTGGTGGCGTTTGAGGACTTTTTAATTTTGTTTTTCCATTTTTTGCAGGTATGTTGTAATTGTAAAAAAAATCCCAGGAGATGACACTGTGTGTTTGTACCCAGCTGCAGGGCAAATCCAAAACAGGGGCCACTTGGCGAAGACTACACTTCTGGAAACAGAAGTTCTGTGAGACTTTGGATGGATGGGGAAACCAGCTGTAGTTGCTCTGCTCCTTCCCATTCCAGCACCACCATCCATTTCTCCCTTACAGGGTGAGCCATCCACCTGGGGACTGACTCCGTCAGTGTGGTTACTGAGGGGGAAGGTAAAAATAACCTCTGCTTTTTCCTAAGATTATTTTTAACCTGGAATGCTTAAGTGTTCTGGTTTACAGTGTTATTTGACAGACAGGTCAGGCTAATTGAGGGCACAGGCAGCTTTGGGCTTTGCTGTCGGAGCTGCATGTGCCTCTTACATGCTTCATTTGTCTTGGTTTCTTTAATGAAATATAGCACTTAGTGCATGAAATCTGAGTTGTGAGCCTGACTGTTCCTGATGTACACAGGTCTCTTTAATTTCCCTTTTTAATTCTGCTGAAAGTTTTGGGTACATGTGGCTCCATTTACCTCAGCAATAGAATAAAATAGCTGAAGTCAAACCAGTAAAGTCATATGAGATACAGCTGCTGGGGATAAAAGCAGTATAAAAAGTTGATTTCCTTTGGAAAATTGGCCTCCTTTGAAAGTTTTGATTTTGTACACCTACAGACATTTGTCCACTTGAACATGCAGAGCTTCTCCTGTTTGTTCAGATACAACCAACAGCTAGTTACCTAGTTCTTCCTCTGAAGGTATGTGCCTTCTTACTGATTTATATTTAAAAACTCTTACATGAATAGTCTTATTATTCTTAGAAGAATTAGCAAAATAACATATCCAAGCATTTGACTGGGATCTAATGAGTCATTTTATCTCACATGTTGAAACAGAAACCAGAGGATTCTGACTAATACCTTGGACTACTTAGTCATGGTCGTCTCAATTATTCAAATAACTGCAGTATGAAAAATAATACTCTACATTTTTTAAAAATATAAGAATATTTTGTATCTATCACTATTCCTAATACATAGGGGAAATAAGAAGTAGTTGAACAAAACACATCTTGTTTTTATTTTTTTAAATAATGAGAGTCAAAACTTTGTCACAAAGACCAAGTTACCATAGACTTTGTTCATTTGTTTCCTAGTTCTGCAAAAAAAGTATTTTCTTATTTCAAAAGCAAACTAGATATAAGACATCATTTTGGTAGGAAACTATTCTCCACCATCCTGGGCTTTTTTGGCATGTCTGTCACACCTTTGTTTGGCATGTCTTCCTCTCCCTTTATCTCTCAATTCCTGTTTAACTCCTGGTGCTTTTCTTCTTGTTCTCCTCTTGAGAGATATGAACCCTGTTTCTCGATGGTTTTTTTTTTTTCCAGGGAATGTGTCACACTTGTAGGGAGGAAATACCAGATTCATGACAGCATATTGTCTGTGCATGGCAGAGTACTGCAGCCACAGCAGCTGACAGGCACTCGAGGACTTCATGCTCTGAAGGTGAGTTGCTTCAAGTATTTTAGAATTTGGAGTATGGTTACAAGAAGAATTGTGTTGTCCCTTTTTATTCACCCTCTCTCCCCTCACTTTTAGATATAATTCCTCACAATGTCTCGAATTTCTTTCCTAAGACCTACCAGCTGCCTGGCCTTGTGTGTGCTGTAAGTGACAGCTCTACAAAAGAATAAATACCTCAAAGCTTCTGCCAGGCTACGTTTGGATTGTCTGTAGTTATCCACAAAGCTTTATAATTGGGAAGAATGCTATGATTTGACTCATTATGCAACTATCTCCATAAAAGGAAGTATTTCTCTCCTTGGGAGAAAATTAGGATGAGTCATAGCTGGTATTGAACTGAATTAGACAAGCTGGTGCTGAACAGAGCCACAGAGCAAGGGAAGAAATCCTGATTAGGACAGTATATTACAGCATCCTGCTGACCTGTAATGCTGACCTTTTTACAGCATTGAATTTTCATAGTACTGGGAGTTTTCAGAATGCTTTCAGCATTTCAACCAGCAGTCAAATGATTACCACCTTGCAGTGAAACTTGGAAGCCCAGAGTACTACTTGGGCCTTGTTTCCATCTTTGACAGTGTCTGAACTGCATTAACCACGAATTGGTTAATTACCAGAGTACGTCATTATTGAACACTACGCATCAGGAAACTGGAAATGAACCTTTGCAGGCTTTAGGAAGTGCCTTGGGGTTATCAAGGGGAGGTACAGATTTGTGGGAAGATGTAGTATGAAGGACAGCAGGGTTTCCTACACTCACCATGTTACATGCAGAAGGGAGGCCTTAATTTTACATGTAGCTGAGATTAGAAACAAGATTGCATACTTCAGCTTGCATGAAAGGGAAGCATGACATGAGCAAGGTTTTACAGTCTCTTTCCACCTCACTTTTTCCCTTTCCTCAAGAGCATTGAAAGGGAAAAATACTAGGGCATCCTAAAGCACTGAGCTGTGAACAGCACTCAGTGTGCTGCTGTTTCAGCTCTCCTGAACAGGGCTCTGCTCTACCCATCCATCAGGGCTATAAAACATTCATTCACTGTCCTGCTTGGTTTTCATCTATTTTAAACATTTAGAGACCTACTTACATGCCCTGTAAAACTTACACAAATCATAGGGTTTGGGAATATTTCTAGTGAAGTACATGCCTTTTGCTCTCAGAATGGCTACTCTTCTGCTACCGATTGCCATGAAAAACATTTTGCTGGCATGAAAACCTTTGGAAGGGGATTGGGGTGTGAAATCTGTAGTAATTTTTGTGCTTATTCATTATTCCTTACTTTGTTATATTTACTCCTCACTATTTTTGTTTTGCTAATGTCCTGCCATTCTCTTTCCCTCTCCATTTCCAAGGCTCAAGTCTGCAGGCAGGCACATTCTGCTAATGGGCTAAAGTTTGCCATGCTCAGCAGAAAGAATCAGCATGGGTTTATGATAAGAAAAAGTCAGTAAATTAACTTCCTCTAGTTCTGCTTTGCCAAAGGTAGTGTTTTGGTTTATGGCAGAACCGGGAGGCTTCACGTCTGCCGTGTGTCTGCACGCCCTTAACCCCATTCTGCTGTCTCAGACTAAGCAAAGACCTGGTCCCATCTGTGGTTACATCCTCCACAGGCAATTCAGCTTTCTGTTTGTGTAGCTAAAGCATTTAAACCACTCTTGTTTGGATATAGATTGGCCCCTAAAATCTAATGTATTTTAATGAGAATCTTCTATTGAAAACAGTCCTGTATCAACAGAATAGAAAAGTATGAGAGAGGATTGCACTCTCTCGTTACATGTAAGACAGATATGTTGGGGTACTTACCCATTTCGGGACTGTGGGCTCGCAGCTTCAAAATCCCCTCTCTCTTCCTGATGTGAGGAGATCACAGTGGAAGGGTAATCTTGAGTATCCTCCCTGAGCCCTTCTGCCTCCCAGTAACCTTCTTGGCGTGGCAGAAGAGTTCTCTTGGGGTGTGCAGAGGTCTCATGAGCTCGTGGCTTTAAGCTGTGCACGGAACCATCACGATATCCATGATGGTCTGTGTGTTCCTCCAGCTTTGCCAGCCCTACTGTACTACAGACCAGCAAAAGCTTCACGAGCATCCTGGGCTTCTTCCCCTCCAGTTACACCTGTCTCTTGCTCTTTTCTCTGAATTACTTCAGAAATGCCCCGGCAATATTCTTTAACTGGAAAGTTGGAAGAAGGAAGGAAAAAATAAAAAAAAAATCTGTAACAAAGAGCGGAAAGAGCTTTCGGCCCTCCCAGCTACTGTGGAAACGTCCGTGGCTATTGAACAATGTGAGCCTGGTTCCTGTGTGGGGCTCAGACGTCTCTGACAGGGGGGGAAAAAAGGTGGTAGGAATATAGCTTATTCAAGGAACTTCTGAGCTTGCCTGCCTTCTAAACTTATCTGTGAACAGGAACTCGGCTTTTATCAACTGCCTTCTCTCTCAGGCACAGGAAAAGGATGTTAGCTTAAAGGAAAGGAAGAGAAAAGAAAGGAGAGAAAACACTGAGTGCTCTAACAGACTCTCATTACGCTGCCAGAAAATGTCACAGACCTGCTTGGTCCAGTGCTGCACATAGGGGTTTTTTCTACAGTTTAAAGGCTGAAATACCTTGGCTTTAGCAGCAGCATATTTGTGGTATGCACAACAAATTGTGGGCATTGAGGGACTCAGAGCAAATGCACAGTAAAAAAGAGCCTACAAGCATCCATTCTTGTGTGACCTTTGCAAAGTAGTTCTGTGAATCATAGTCTGTTCCCATCAAATGGGAGATTTTAATGAAGTTGTCCTTCAGAGAGGTCAGGATAATTGAGCATTTTTAAGAATTTCTGTTTGGATAGTCATCTCTGGGTGTTAGGCCTAATTTTGTATTTTGAATTAACATTAAAAAAAACCCACTAGCCAAGAGCTGCTGTCAAGAGCTACCTCTGTCACCACATTCTAATAATATATATTTTTTTAAAAGGCTGTGGCAGTTGCATATAGTTTTCTTACTGGTTTTGCTTGGTGGTGCTGCTTTTAGTTTTGTTGCTTTCATTAACTGTGTTTCTTTTTTCACTGTCTTGCAGGGTGATGTGCTCTGGCATTTTAAAGAACAAAATGAAGCAGAATGATGCTCCACTGACAAAATAAGTGGGAATGCAGGACTGCTAGATCATCTCTCAGTGTGAATGATGAGATGAGCAGCCCAAAGTTCAGTATGTCCTGTAGAGCATTAAATGTAAAGCTTTTATGGATTCATTCCAATACCAGCTGAAAATAGAGGATAAAATCTCTCCAGGATTTTGGAAGGCCTTGTTATTAAAGGCTATGAATTTACATCTTCTTGTAACTGGCTGGATTTTCCCCCCTCTCCTGATGCCCCTATTTTGTGCTTAATGGAAGAATGGAGAGATAGACAGAAGTGCACTTCCTGACCTGTGGTAGACACTGCTGCCTAAGAGCAGTGACAGCAGCATATGGGGCCAGGCAGGGAGAGATTTTGCTAATTCTAAGAGAAAACCTGCTCTTGCTGTAGCAGTCACTTCTCCAGGGAGATGAAATCACAAGGTCTGGACTGAAGACTGAAAAAAATTAGCAACTTCCCTCTGTTCCTTCCTGTTGCTTTTATTTCAGAATTGTTTGAATCCTGCTGTAACACATGTCAATGTGTGAATATTTCATGTGCCGTGTTTCACATAGAAATGTGCTTTTCTCACAAGTAACTGGATGTGACCTAAGCATTTTATTTGTTTACATATTAACACCATTATCAGAAAGGAACTGAAGCAAACATGAGACAAAACAAGCAACAGGCTTAGAACCTGGCCTGCAGTGAGATCTTGGCTTGCAGAGAAGTGACTTTGTGCTGCACGTATTGGAGTCATCCTTCATGGGTGTGATCCCTCCCAAGTGGTGGGGCAGTGTTTCTCTGCCATCCTCCTGGCTCAGAACATCTGCTGCTCCTCCAGGTGCAAGAACCTTTCCTCTGTGCCTTTGTACTGGTGCTGCCCTGTGGGTGCAGCAGGCACAGATTTGCAGGTTAATAATTTAGCACGACTTTTTTTTGGTAGCAGTTACAAAATATGCTAAATATGGAGCAAGGCAGGGGATGACGTCCCTTTCCTTGTGGTAGGTATAGCATAGGATGCTGCCATGAACATATGAAAGGCATTAATTATTCAAAGGAACTTCCTTACTGAACACTAGCTGAGGTTTTTGCCTAATAGCTGTAATAATTTGGGGTATCTGAATAATACGTTCAGGTTATACTGTTGGTTCAAAACATCAGATTTGCTGGCAGAATGAGCTGTAAGTTTTCTTTTATCTCTGTAGAGGAACAGGTATGAGGAGTGTACCTGCTTAGGAATCAGATACACCACAACTTTGCCTCCTTTTTCTTCTTTTTTTTGTGGTGGTGGTTGTTTTTTTTTTGGTTGGTTGGTTGGTTTTTTTTGTGAGCTGTTGCCTCAGCATGGAACTGGGGAAAACAGGCATATATTTGCTGTAACAACCTGCTCATTGCCTTCTGAGGTCAGTCTCTTCTTGGAGGTACTTTCTAGATGAGAAAAACATCTGTGCACCAACTAACATCAGTAGATATTTAGTCACTCTTCAGTTGCCTAGTGTAGTGTTGGTGTACCTTACAGAGCTGGGTACCACTGCTCTAATGAAAGAAAATGGGTGAGATAAATCAATTTAAAATACAGTTTGGAAAATTATTTGGAAAGTGTTATGATGAAGTGTTACTCCAAAAATATACTTGAAACCCATTCAGTAAGTGATGTTATACTAATAGTGGTGTGGGGATATTTGGTAGTTCTCACAAGTTTTTGGTGGTTCTAAGAACAGCTAGCCAAAAGATGATGTTCCTCTACTCTTTGTCCCCAGTCACTAGTGACTTTTTTCTGCCCCCTGTGCCCTTATTCATGAAAATAATTTTCCCTGAAGCATTTCTGGGAAGTACTTCCTTGAAGTGTTCAAATTATTCTTCAGACTTCAAGCTAGGCTTTAAAGAGTTCATATTGCCAGTTACACCGGATCGATCATTTAGGCCCTGGGATCTTGCCAATGAATGTCAGGACTGCTCTTGCCTTGTCTGCTAATTATAACCACTTCCATTAAACACAGCTCTTAACCCCCTCTGATGCTGCCCACCCCAAGAATTCAGTGTCCTCTTTGCAACTCCATAACTAAGTCGTCGAATGCCAGCACCGTCTCCTGGATAATCTGCTTAAGGTGCAAAATCTCATCTTGGCCCCTTTCCTTTTGTTTAGGGTCAGAGCAGCTACACCTGGATAGGGGGTGGGCAACCACAGAATAAACAGTGCCAAACAATGCTTTTGATTAATGGCTTGTCCGATAAATGGCTTGGCCGTACTTGGGAAGCACAAGCTCTGGCTGTTCCAGTCAGCGTGTCTGGGAGGAAAGAGCCCTTAGGAATTCCATTTTCACTTAATAGATTCTGATGGTTTTGTTTGTTTCTTTTGTATCTTTCCAGATTCACTGTAAGTCTCTTAACTATAGACTTAAATTGTGAATCTGTGTATTTAAAAAGAAAACAAAAACAAACCAAAAAAAACCCCCAAAAAACCTTGAAAAAATGTTCAAAAAGCCAAGAGAAAATGGAAAGCAAGTATTGCTTTAGATTCATATATCCCAGTTCCAAATCTCTGAAGCAGACTGAATAACTGAAAGGATTTTATGTCTGGGAAGACAGTTTTGTTGATAGCTGCACAGCAAGGGGATAACTTCTCATTAGGCATTGGGATTTAGATCTGGAAAATGCTGTCTCATCCCTTGCCCGTTGCCGATGTGTGCTCATGCGTGTGCAGCTGCTCTGGGGGAAGAGAGCATGGGGAGAAGAGTGTCAGGAGTGGAGCTGTAGGGCTAGGAAGCAATTCCTTTTGCTGGTCCATCCATCAGAGGAAGAAGATGAATTCTTGTTGCCTGTATTTTTAATGGTTTGCTCAAAAGCTATCAGTGGTATTCGACAGCAGAGATCAGTCACGGAATATTGCTCTACTGGCAGCACTCTGTGCACTGCATGTGGCTCTTCCCTGTGTGTGTTCCTGAAAAATGGCTCGTCCCTGGGTTATTCATTCCCTGCCTAAGGAAATCAGCTCATTACCTATGCAAATGTAGATGCAGGGATTCAAGTCCTAAACCGTTTGCCAAAGGATGTCAGACAACTGCTTGTTTTCATTAGGACATGGGAATGACAGATCTGTGACAGTTCTCCTTTCTGCATTTTGAAGTTTTCATAACTGGAGAGAGAGAGGAAGGATTTCTGTTTATATATAGCAAGGTTCAATCCTGTTAATGTTAATATTATTCTTCATAAAAAAACTTCCTGAATAAAGGATATTTGCCAGCCACAAAAACAATCTGTCTTTCCTTTCCTTACCTGTCTTTCAAACAGCATCATACACTATTTAAATACTTCAGTAGAATATGACCAAATCACACTCTTTTCATGTAGAGAAATGACTTTGTCAGCTGTTAATCTCCAGCATAAGTTCATTGTTAAAGGACAAGGTTAAGGTTTTGTGGGCAGTCGCTTGCAGCTGGGAAAATTCAAGAAGGAAGAGACCCAAATTAAGTAAAATACTGTTTAATCTGTTTCAGGCACAAAGAAAAAGACAGTAGAGGACAGAGAATCTCGATTTCTGCTTTGCATTCTTTTCTTTCCCTTGCATCAGTGCTTTGGGAATAGGTAGACTTGAGTTAGAATTCTCTTGCCCATATTCCAGCATTGCTGGCAGATGTTGCACAAACCTGCTTCCAGGTGTCAGCCACCAACACCCAGGGACAGGTGGAGGCACACGAGAGGTGGGGAACTGCTCCTTTCAGGGGAAGTTTTAAGAAACTCTGCTGTTATGCAGTAAGAGGCTCAATGGCCAAGCCTGAGCAGCCAGGAATCCACCTTTAAATGAACAGCAAGTGGATGGGTTTGTCATTGCACAAGTCAAGACAAGGCTTTCTTTTGGTATTATGCAGATCAGCCAAACGTTTTTGAGATACAGATTTGTTTACAGTGATATGAATTATATTCAATAGAAAAAAAAAGAGAGCTTGATGTATAGCTTTACTGGCTTCTCCTAGTGTTGCAAGGCAGAAAACAGAGAAAAAGAGGTTGCTGCCAGGTGAGATAGGAACTTGAGGTCTCTGAATTGCCTGCTGGAGGCCTTTCTCTTTAGCTGCTGATTATCTTATCTGATACTAGGGGGGAAAACTTACGAGGCAGAAAATCCCTAGCAAAACCATAAAGCCAAGGTAGCTTGTGTTAACTCTGGTTGTTAGTTTTGTCTCAGGCAGGATTGGCAACAAACTGGGACTGAATCCTCTGCTTTGAGGAGAAGAAGGGTCCTGCAGTCACCTGGAGGTGGCAAACATTGAGAAGCCATTATGGATGCTTGCCCTGTATTGATCACCTACAATGTTGTCTTGAGTCCAGAGCTTTCCTAAAAAGGTTTCAAGGTTCAACTATGCCTGTGCAAACTGCCTGCTGCCTTGGGAGGGATCCAAAAGCATTGAAATATGTCTTGTGAGCCCTTTCTCAAGGACATCGGGGCAGGAGGAGGCAGGAAAGGAGTATCCCACTTGAGTATTGGCTAATTCAATCTGGTGATGATTCATATTTCACATTCCAGGATGGCTTGATATTTCATGTATTTGTTACCTTTTATAGCAATGCAAAATACGTAGAATTGAATTGTACAAATCACAATGACAGAACAATAGCTAAATGAAATCAAAATACACTTCTCACTCAGCCTTATCAGCCTTCAGTGTTCTCCTGAAAATACCAGTAAAACTCAGAACCCTGGGAATGTCTGTGCTCTGCTTTAATGGTCTTTGAAAGCCTGGTAAAAAAGTAAATAGGCCCTGGAGCAATTCCCAAAGATGGTAAATTCATTTTTTAAACAAATGTAGTTAAAACAAGACTCCTACCCTGTGCCTGGTGAAATCAACGGCAGTTTCATGACTGGCTCCAGGAGTAGTGAGGTTAAACCACTGTTGTCTGGCACAGTAAGGTGCAGAGATCTTCAGTCTGAGAGCACCTTGAGAGCAGCCATGAGCACCAGCCATAGCAACAACCACCTAGGGTGAATTTTGACAGATGGTAAGAGAAACCTTTTTCACTTCTTGCTGCAACAATCTGAAACTATGTGAGCTCCTATAATAATTGGTATGCTGTGCTGGCCTTCCTCTGATTCTTGCACTTTTTTAAATTAACAATTGATAAATTCATTAGTGTGACAGAGATTTAGCTCCTTTATGTCCTTGTGGAAATTTGTTCTTCATTTATAAGAAAGGAGACTTATTTGTGAGAAAAGGATTAAGAACTGTGTATGTTATTTCCCAGATCAACAGCTTTTCAATAATTTCAGGATGGGGTAAGAAAACCACTTCCAAAAACTGAAGAACTCTTCTTAGTTCCACACTAAGAACTATGATCGTGGACATGTTTGCATGTACATACGGATATCACATTTTTTGTTCAGACTTTTTTCTGTGTAGTCATTCCCCATGTGACACTTCCAGGCTGATACCTTGTGGCAGCAGTGGCATGCAAACCACTTCACTTCATGACATTGTGGTGTGCTACCCTCCCATAATGCAGCTCAGCCTCTGAATTTCATATTCTGTTTGCCTGGTGAGGAGAAGCAGCCAAAGCAGGTCATGCTTTGAGCTCAAAGGCTGATGCAATGGGGCTTCCATAGTTTCACATCTGGCACTATTAAAAAAAAAAATTAAAAATCACCTTGCTGCACCAGCAATTGCTTTCACAGCTAGCACTGAACTTCATTTTGCTGGTGGGGCAATACCTGATTAGGGCCACTTAGGATCTACTTCAGAAAACACTTTTAACTTGAGTTTACCTGCTAGCACATTAGGATATCCAACTGTGATTAATGTTTTGGTCTTTTTTCCTAGCCAGGCCTTGAGGCTGGATGGATCCTCTAAGATGTCCCCAGTCAGTTCTCTGCTGGCTGTTCTCGCCCCACTGTGCCCTGCAGCACCAGCTCTGACGTGAGGGATGGGGTTTGGTGTGAGATGTTGTCTCACTCTGCAGTGGCAGAGCAGGGTTCTGCCTACAGCAACTCAGAGAAACAAATAGGAAACAGGATTTCCCCCAACAGGTGTCTGATTTTTCAGAAATGACCCGTTGTAATGGGATGTACAGCTGAGCAAACCCCACAATTTATACAGAATGACTTCACACTTGACAAACGTAGCAGGCGGGACCTCAAGCTCGCTTCACCTCAGCACCAAGCTGTAGCTGGTTCCTTTTTTCTGAGGATTTACTAGAAAAAATGTTCTTGTTACCATTTTGTGCAGGGTGGGTCCTGGTAACTGCCAGACCAAGCAACCTTGACCCTGTTTGTTTGCTACAAACGCTGCCAGCATTAGGTGCTCTCCACCCTCCGGGGCTCGGGAGAGCTGGTGTTCGGCTCCTGCTGCAGCCTCGTGGAAATGCCCTTTCACCAACTCAGCTCTTCTGCTAAAGTCTCCCTCTTCACTGAGACCATCCTTCAGTGAGAGCATTGCAGCATATTTTAAAAGCTCTGTCTGTCTGGAAATTCTCCAGACAGCCCCTTACCTACTGCTGTCGTCCTCCTCTCCCCCTTCCTTCTTAAAGCTTCCCAAGCAGACCTGTATGATTAATATTTCAGTATCAGCTGTACACGGGCATTGGCTACACTGCAGCACACTTCATCAATAAGAGCCAGCGAGGGCTGTGAGCTTTGCCACACTGCCTTCATCCAGCACAGGAGGAAGAGCAAAGGCAGAGGCTGCCAGAGAAGCCGAGTATCTGCCGAGGGTAAGGCTGCATCTTGCAGTCCGAGCCTTGAGGTGCTTTTTGCTGCTTTTGCTCCCTCATTCAGATCATTCCAGATAATACCCTAACAAGCAACAAGAATGGATGTCTTTAAGAAAGGTTTCTCCATTGCTAAAGAAGGTGTGGTGGCTGCTGCAGAAAAGACCAAGCAGGGAGTGACAGAGGCTGCAGAGAAGACCAAAGAAGGAGTAATGTATGTAGGTAAGAGAGAACTAGTTTTGATCTACTTTTGAGCATGAACAGCTGCACAGATTGTCTCTGAGAAAGTCTGGGGAAATTATATTGTGGCTGGAGCCTGGGAGTGACTAGCAGGATAGTCTGGATAAGATCCTGAGCTCTGCAGAGTTGCTATGTAAACCTGGGGTGCCACAGCCTCCCCGTGCCTCAGTTTCCCCAACTCTAAGTTAAACATAGAAACCACTACTTCACGGGAATAACGTTAAGGAGCAGATACTCAGGTGTAAGGTTTGTTTGACTATTCACTGATTGTTTGCAGGGTGAGTCAGACAGTCTCCAGCCATTTGAGCACTGCTGGTCTCTGTCTCACGTCCACACCGGGAGGCACTCCCTGAGGAGGTCCCTGAGAGGAGCCAACCATGTTAGTAAGAGGGGATTGCAGGATGCATCTGTTTCCCCGCAAACAAATGGGTTTATCCTGAAAGCCTCCTGCTCACCGACCTATTTCGTTGCCCGTGCAGACATTAATCTTGCTCTACAAGAGACGCCCAAATTCCTTTTGCCCAAAGAATAGGATCTGGAAAACAGCATGCCTGATGTCCTGCCTAGAGATCTCTTTCACAGTTAATGGGCTGAAACCTCCCCTTTGAAGGTCACCCTCAAAACCCACTATCTCCACTTATCTAACACATGCCATTATATGGCTGGATGGGCAGATATTCCAGATAATACGAACTAAAGAGTCTTAGGTTCCCAAGACTGATTATCTCACTGCTGGTTACTGCATTTCACACAGCTCTTTATTTTTGCTGGATGTGGGAGTGTTTCTTTTTGTAGGAAAGTTTACATGCAGGCTCTTCTTGCTGTCGTACTGCAACATCCACAGCTGTACTAAGCTACTATATTTAAAACCTCTCTGTGGCCAATAGCTATAGATATGTATTTGTACATTACAAATTAAATATAAAATTTGTATTTAGCAGATCAGGTAATGTCTTCATCTTGAATTTTTAAATATTTAATTATTGACATTCTGGAAATGAATGGGTGTAACTGTTCACATTTCAAATTGAAGCTGACCCACAAGAAAAAAGGTAAGCAGCATCCTGGTAAACAACTAAGCTAACTACAGTAAGTGAAACACCAGTCTGAGAAATGTCACGTGTGAGTGTCACATTGTGGCATCATTACTGCTCCACCTGCTTCCAGATTTGAGCTGTGTCAGGGTTGTCCAGAGTTTTTATACATAATTCCTCACATCTCCGTTCAGTCACGTTGTACACCTCCATACTGTGACCTGGTTTTCATTGTTGCAGAGCCAAGAGGTCTACCTCTTCTAACCTTTTCAATAAAGTTTTCTATGAGCCTAACACTAAACGCCTTAAAACCTTAATCTCTGAATGAGGATCAAATACGGAGCAATCTGAGGATTAAGTGCTTTCTCCTTTTATTGGTTTGGTTTTTTGGTATACTGCTGGTTCCTGCCCTGTCATGCACTGGACAGAGCTTTGCCTTGGTCTCATTCAGTTCCTGTTGGGAAGCTCAGCCCTTTAGGGAAAATATAGTCTTTCACAGGCAGGAAAAGTAAAGGCCAGATGCTGATTAGCTCAGAAAATAGGGGTTTTATTTTAATAACCAGAGAGGGTGGAGGTGTGGTATATTGGTTAAAACTGGAATGATTAGTATGTTGTTCATGCTGCCTTTTATCACTCCGTGCCACGTAAAGAGTAAATTAGAGACCTGAACTGTTCCTTCCTTGCTCCTTCCCTTGCAGAGCCCTATCCCAGCAGCTTCATTTAGAGCATTAGGTGATGAGACTTGAATTTTTGGACACTAGGAGAGAATAATACTGTATCAAACCTTGAGAGTCTTTCGAGAACATCGGGAAAGGGAGCAAAATCCCCAAGGCCTAAGATGGATGAAGTGCAGCCCTGACTTTAATTCAGGTTTGTGTTAACTCATTGCTGACTCACCAAGGATTCCAAATGTCTGGGCACAACCACCACGTCTGTTGAGTCACTTGCTGCTGCCCAGGAGAAGAAAATAATGCTCACTCAGAGGCGTCTGCCTGGGATGAACAGCATCTCTGGGCCACTGTGGCCACCTCATCCCCCTCTGACCCATGCAGGTTCAGCTCCCACCGCCCATGCCAGAGCAGGAGATGCCTCCCTCCTGTGCTAAGCCTGCAATGCAGGGCTCCTGCCCTGCCGCCAGCCTTGCTGAACGGGTGAGGTAGAGAAGAGGGTGCACAAAGAGAGAGAGAAATCCTGTGTCATGGGTCACCTTTGCATTTGGTGGAATCACTCCAAATGTCTGCTCTCCAAATTAGAACAGCCTCTGAATGTACTGAAGTGTCAGGAGATCCCAGCATGGTTAGTGTGGATCCAGCAGGTGGTTCAGTGGGCTTTTTTTATTTGGTTTAAATAGGGTTTTAAGTGATGCTGAATTTAATTAATGAATTTAATGCAAAGCAGCATCAGAGAATTGAGTCATTAGTACTGTTTAATGCTATAGTTCAAGACGCCTCAACAAAGAATGCACTTTTGGTTTTCCAGAATGATTTTCAACCGTGTGTACTGCAGAAAGCCCCAACACACCGAGCTGTGTTTAAACTGAGTGATTCCTGCAGGACTTAATGCGCATCAAAATATCCCTTTCTACTCTAGACCTTCTCCCAGGGCACAGTGCTCCACCACCTCGGTCCCACCCTGGTAGGCCCAAAGCTCTTACGGATGACTCACAGCACTCAGAAGAGTCAGGATGCATGAACTTTTAATTCTGGGTATTGAAGCTGCAGGCAAGGACTAATGAGTGAAATGAGATTGAGCATCAGGTGATTGCTTTCTGATTCAAGAGATGCGGGATGCTGGCAGCAGTGTGCTCCGGAAGGTCGGGTTTCATGCGGTGCATAATGGATGGGAGCCTGAGTCATCGGGTGTGGCTGGGCTGGGAGGATGGGGCGAGCTCTGCCCAGGCTGCAGCAGTGACTCTTCCCGATGACATTGCTTCTGTCGTGAAATGAATTCGGATGTTTTTCTTCTATCCACACCTCTCCTTTCTAGAATTATTTTCCATCCGCAAATATAGCACCTGCCCACTCCCCTCCCCCTGTAAAAGAATTGAGCCCAGATAGTCACCTTAGAAGTCTGGTAAAAAACATACAGAAGTGCAGCTCTTGTCTCACTAGGCATGTTTTCTGCAAAACTGAAAGGCATGAAAGGCTGGTGCAGCAAATCATGTACTTTGCTTACCTATCAACTGCTCTTTGACCAAAAACCAGCAAAGGGTTGAGCTTGAGCATCTGTGTCTGGTATGAGACAAGCTTGTATGTCAAATCAATATTGTGGCAGTCTTTCCTTGGAATGGTTCTGAGAGGGAAAACGAAGCAGGATGGTGTCTGAATTGGAACTTGTGTGTTTGGCCCTTTCAGGGGCTCACATTTGTGGCTTGAGACTTGCACCTGCTCTGCTCAGTGCTGTGCTTCTGCACACATTTGTGTGTCATGGGCACCATTACTAAATCCAGTTCACAGCAGTGCACATGTATCATGTGCATGTCTAGGAACTGCAGTTTACAGCAGTAACAAGTAAAAGATTTCATCTCTTGAGTTCTAAGACAGTTTGGGAGGGTGGAGCAAAATGTTGAGGGCATATTGTAGTAGAACAGTTTTGTTCTGCCCCAGGCAAACATTGCAACCACCAAAATAAATGAACAATTGAGAATTACATTCAATAATACATAACATGTATCAGGCAGAACAGGGCTGGACCTGTTGTTATCAGGGCACTGCACCTGTTTTGCTTCTCAGGCTGTTAATGAGAATGAGCTGTGGTTCGTATCTGATTCCTCCCACCACACCCATGGATGCTCCACTATCATGGAGCCAAAAATCTGCCTGGTTGTTGTCCATTTTTATCATTTTATCCTTTTGTTGTATCAGTGTGGGAAACCTGAAGAGAACCTGTATAGGTGCAGATGTTTACAATATACAGTTACAATACATATGTTTACAATATATAGTTGAATATTTTGGCATGTGTTTATTTAACTTCTAAGAGAGATAAATTTGATCCTTTTTTTTTTTTTTTTTTAATGTGTAAAGGACCTAGTTAGCATGGGGGCTGCCCATCTACCATATGATTTAACTTATCTGCAGCAGTATCAAGTAGAAGGGATATATAGCTTGTCACTTCAAGCGTGGAGGAAAATCACAGAGATTAATTATTCCTTAGGGCTATTTGTGTTGCAAACTGAATGCCTTCACATCCTCTTAGCTTTTCTGCATTGAGAACAGGGAGATAAATTACAATGTAAGCATATATGTGGTGTATTTTCATAATTTGGGATGAAACCATCTGCTTTCTGTGTATTGCTGTGAGCAGGCACTTACAGCCTAGGCTGAGGCACCAAACTGGGAATCTAGTAAGTATGTATGTAGTAGGTGGGTGGTGGTTCTGTAAATTCAGGCTCACGTTTCTCTAGAGTCTTTATTAGTGGTACAGAGTGAGACTTTAAATGACCACTGAAGCCAAGTATCCTGCTGAAAGTCATGGATGTGACTTCTTGTCTTGCAGGAGTGAAGTACATGAGATACTACCAGGTGATTTTATTTAGTCATTTTTACAACTAGCTTAATTTACCACCACTCAACTGCTCATTTTGGAAATATTCCAGGGACAATTTTTCATACTTCAGCATGGTATAATCAAGATTTTTCACGTCTAGGCATCTCCAGAGAATTTGCTGTTAAAGCTCTCAAACTCTCAACACAAAGGTAGCCATTGGCTTTATTGGGGAGGGAAACTGGTCTCTTTTCTGGCTCTACAAACGGTTTGTGTCTGAGCAGGAGGGACCAGCAGCACCTTGGCTCCCCACTGCACTTCCTCAGAACAGGAAGCCATCTATGTCCAGAAATCAGGGTGTTCTTTGCCAGGCACACTGATGGATTGTGTTTCCCTTCACAGGCACCAAAACCAAGGAGGGCGTAGTGCAAAGTGTGACCTCAGGTAAGAGCACAGCCCCAGAGGGATGTGGAAGTCTGTGGTGATTGTTAGGCTTCTTGGGAAGGCCATCAGCCCTGCCAAGTGGGAGGGTCTCTGTGGGACACCACTGATCTGCCTGACTTTCCTACTGATGAGTGGAGGCCGCTTGCCAGGAGTGATGGTTCAGGGTCTGGCATTTGCAGTGGACACAGATGGGAGAAAATCTTTAATCAGTAGTGTAGGTCAGAAAAAATCTAACAAAGGTTCCTTGGCAGACTGGGATGATTCACAGCAATTTAGACATTTCACAATGTCAGGTGAACAGCTCAGCATGCAGAGAGGATTTACTTGCATCAGAGCCTGTCTGGCCAAAACTTTGGTCTTTGTGAGAGTCCTATCAGGCAGCTGCAGAGTCAGGGGCTCAAAAGATTCCTTCTAGGGTATCCCTAACTCCAGGCTGGACTGCCCTGAAGGAAGATTAATGGATCCTTTCCCTGGAGAATTTAATAACTATTTCTTTTTTCTGCCAAGGGGTATTAAATCAAACAGAAGGTAACCAAGAAGAGGTCATGCACAGTCTGCAATGCAAAATACCTTATTTACACTGTTGTCTCATAGTATATGGCAGTGAATTTTTCATTCTTTGATTGCCCACGAAGACTGACAAGCTGCAGTGCTGCTCTCTGAGCAGCATTTTGTGTCAGACAAAAATCCTCACGTACAGGATCTAAATTCAGACGTGATCTCATCTAAAAACCTAAACAAGGACTGCACCAGGGCTAATTTCTTCTTTTACATCAATGCATTAATTTTGTCATCCCAGGGCATTTGGCAGCCTTCTGGCAGTGTCTAGTTTGCTGACTTTCTGCTTTTGTTGAAACTGCAGTTGCTGAGAAGACCAAAGAGCAGGCCAACGTGGTGGGAGAAGCTGTAGTAGCCAGCGTGAACACAGTGGCAAACAAGACTGTGGAAGGAGCAGAAACCATTGCGGCCACTACAGGAGTTGTAAAAAAGGTGTGTTTGTTTCTTCTGTGATGTGCAGGCCAGGAGAGCCTTTGGATTACAGTTAAACTACCTGCAAACATTTACAGTTGATGGTTTTGTTTATTTCATGAAAGTTTTTCAGCAATATCTGCTTTCGTATAGTACTTAGTATTATCATATAATGCCTAACATAGTCAAAGAATCATTTAGTTTGGAAGGGACCCCTTGTGATCATCTAGTCCAATCCCCTAAGGGCCAATGGGAGAGGACTGTGTCCCACTGGGTTTTGAATATCTCCATGGAAGGAGACTCCACAATATCCCTGGGCAACCTGTGCCAGTGTTTGACCACCCTCATAGGAGAAAAGAGAATTATTTTCTTCTGTTCAGATGGACACATTAATCACCTGGTGCCTATTGTCTCTTGTCCCATCACTGGGCACTGCTGGCAAGAGTCTGGTTCTCCATTTTCTTACGAATGTAGAAAAGCATTTTTCCCAGGGACTTGAGTAGAAATGTCTCTGGGCTGCAGTGAGCATCTGGACTGAGTCAGAGCTCAGGGATGTGCAGGATGGGAAGGCACGGGAGCCAGCACTTGCCCTCACCCCTGGGCCGTGCTGGTGGGATGCACAGGCTTGCCCTGGCCACGGCAGCTCCGGAGGCAGCAGAGGGCAGCAGCAATTCAGGCACAGCCTGGTTCCAGCAGAGAGCCTGACCCTGCTGCTCTGCTTCCTGCTGGTTTGACAACAACCAAGTGCTTATTGATAAAGGCCGTGTGACCCAAATTGTGTACGGATTAAGCCAGATTCAGACAAGGCATCTTCTGTCCTCCAGCCTAATTTGACAAACACACGGCTGCTTCAAGTGAGGGGATTAAGGGGTATGTGAACTAGCAGAACAGCTCCTTAGATGAAGGCAGTGTTGATCATTAGAGAAGATGCTTTGGTAACAAACAGCACCTGTTTGTACAGCACACAGGGCCAATACTTGGCAGCTCTTTGGGAACCCGGGCTCTTTCCCCTCTTCAGAGAGTGCGATCGGTGCTGTTGATGGCCATGTGAGTTTTATGAGTCACAACAAACCCAAACCCAGAATCAAAGCAAAGCCAGGCTGGCCAAAATTGTTTTAATTGTTCAGATAGTCGGCTGATTAATTTCCTGACCTGCACATAAACACATTGTGATGTGAAACAAAACTTCTACACAGCATATAAATCCTGAGAGAATAGCCTAACAAAAGAGGAGAACAGCAGCTACAAGTGACGCAAAATGTCCTCCTGAAAGCATGTGAAAAGGGCAGATACAGGAGTTCTGCTAAGCGCTTGGGATAAATTTAATCTCTATTCCCACAGGAAACAGCAGTTAGGCTGCAGGAGTCCAAACAGCAATTCCTAATTCCATGGGGCCTGAATACCCCTTCCTACCTTTTGACTGACCATGGGGTGATTGACCCAGGAGAGTGAGGGATTTGCTGATGGTAGGAATCCCTGCTGCAGATCTCCAACTGTCTCCCCTCCAGCAAAGACTAAGCAATCCTCTTCCCCTTTCCTCCTAAGTGAGAACCCCACCTCAAAGACTGACAGCTACAGTTTACAGCTAATTTCAGAGCTTAAACCACTGCATGTTTTCCAAGAAGAATCTGAACTGTTATTCTGATGTCTTCCATTGATGTCCAATTGCTTAGACTTAAAATGGAGATTGATTAAGAAATAAAAAATTAGGATGTGTCACATGCTAAAGGGCAGACTAAATGGAGCCAGGAAATTGCTTTGGATACAGCATCATGGTGTCATGCCAAACAGCAGAGGTGGGCAGCAGACTGAAAACAGGAGGAGAAAAACAAGAAAAATCACAGGAGAAAAAAATTCAGGAAAAACATTTGTTTCTGTGAAAGAGGGTTCATCTCTTCTGCTGGTTTAGTTCAGCTTAGGAGTGCAAATCTTTTATTCATACTCAGCCTACTTTAGCATCTAGCTGGACAGCTTTTGGATCCAGCTAGACAGAGAAGACTGAGCTCAGTGAGTGCATCCCCACTGCTAAAGGATAATTGCCATGGAGCCAAAGCTACTCCAGAGGGAGGGCCCTGAAAGAAGGATGAGTTGTGCTGGGCTCTCAGCACCGGCCGTTTTTTCTCCAGAGCTGCTCCTGTCATGTTACGCAATTTGCTAATGGAAATACATCCAGAGTTTGCCAATAGCAGCACCAGCCACTGTAATGCATATGGGAGACCCACTGGAGATACACTAAGAGTGATAAGCTTTTAAATGTTTAAACAGTGAATACCCACTGTTATAGTCCTGCAATCCTGGAATCATCACAAGCATTTCAGCCCCAGAAGTTTGAGAGAGGTGTTGCATCCAGTCCTGAGACTTGTTTGTGCTCCATACCACCCTCCTTCTTTCTAATTGCACAGACTACTTGCCAACAACTTATTTAGGTTTTCAATTATCTCCAGTGTTGTTCCCTACTATAGAAGGGCTGTTCAAAGTGCCAGGGATCATTGAATGCATGGCACTGAGCAGTGCTGCAGGGTGACTTGGGGCTGGGGACTTGAGTGGCCTAGAAGGCATGTCCCCAGCTGACTATTCCCAGGATTAATATCAATTAGAGAGAGCTTATTGACATTTAATCTGTGCTTTTGACAGTTGGGATCAGTGGCAGGCACACATTAGGAAGGAGAGGGATACTCTAAGGGTTTTGGGCTGTTTTGCTCAGGATAGCCATGGGGTGCATGAGTTCTGCAGTGTACCAGACAGTGACTTTGGCCATGGGAAAGAATTTGGCCCTTTATTGCATCATGGCAGGCACTGAAATGGACACCCTGGCAGCCTGCTGTTCCTTACTGTCCTTGGGGGGAGCACACAGAGCCACACAGAAGGAAATGGGGCTGAAGTAACTCTACACCTATGAAGGGGTGCCAAGCACCAGATGAGAACAACCTTGAATAGTGCTGGCACTGCCTGATAGGGCTTTGGCACTGACCTCGTCACTGCTGAGTACAAAAAAGTATTGACTGATTTGGGGGAGTTTTTAAGTATCAACTAAAAAAATCTGTAAATTATGGGATTATAAACCCTCCACAATGTTTCCAATACAAAAAGGAATGAAACCCATCAGTAGTGTGTTCTGTCTGTGGCTTTGCACCCATCCCCATCCCTGGGGTGGACATTAAGAGATTCCAATGAGATAACCACCCACTAAATATCCCTGTCTTAGAAGAGGATTAATTCTTCGTCTGTATGACAGAGCTTGCTGCAATGCAGACACCACGTGGTTGAGAACAAGCCCATGTACATACACGCTCTCAAAATGTCCCTCAGGGTTTGGAACAATTTCCCCCGTAATTGATGCTTCCCTACACCCTCCACCTAGATCTTCCCTTTAGATCTATTTGTCCTGTCAGTTTTTATGATTTAGTTGTCAGTTCATGACTCTATCACTTTGAATTGGGTCTGATCTTTTTTTTAGTTCGCTCCATTAATTAAATGAGCATCTGTCAGTTATGTGCATCCATTGGGCGCGTTCGCTGGATCACAGCATTTCTGTGCACCTGATCTGGCACACGCGGGCCACACCCATGCCGTGGCTCATCTTTCATAACAACTGCAAATCTTGAATGTGAAGGGCTGCTATTCATGGCCTTAATTCCCTTCACTTACACCCTGCGACGCCTCCGACGCAAAGACAGTTGCACGGAAGGAATTAGAAGCAGAAACGGAGTGACCTCCCTGTTCAAGTTAGATTGGGCTGGGCCAGTCCCTCTAGGAGAGAGCAACCAGGGCATCTGAGAAGCCACCAAGGGCAGAGCTGCTAAGCAGGAGGAGCAGGGAAATCAACAGCCAAACTACCCAACAATTAAGTAGAATAAGTAGTTGAAACTTCTTCCCCTTTGTATTCAAGCTTCCCTGTACTTAGTTGATGCAGTGATGCATCCCAGTGGTATCCTTCCACATCTCATGGAGCAGGGGAGACTGCAACAGCAGTGTGGAGTGGGGCACTCTGCCTACAGGCACTTTTTTTGTGCTTCCCTCTCAGTCTCATTAGTGCACCCAGGCATACATTTTCCCGTCCAAAATAGCTCACTTAGAGGCACTGATGAAGCCTTAAAGCCTACAAAACCGTGGATGTGCATTATGGCCCAAGGCTGTGCCCCAGCAATCCCACAGGATACATTGTTAAATATGTATTATTTGTAAAAGCAGCCCCAGGAAACTCTCAGAGAGTCTGGCAGTCAGCTGGATAAAAACAAAGCCACCCCAAAGTCTACCTGGATTGTGGGGTAAGACAGGAATTCTGCATGCCCATCTGTCTGTCCTGGGTCCGCTCACTTTATTCAAGGGTTGAGCCCTTAGTCAGAGCTGTCAGCATCACTCTAAGCACACTCAGCCTGAAACCTATCCAGGACAGCTCCTCCACAGGACCTGTCAGGCTGCCTCAGGGTTTCCAAGGGAGTGCTTTGGGGATTCTGCCAGGCAGCATCAGGTTTGCTCCAGCACCCAAGGTCAAGAGCACTACAGGAGGCTGAACCTCTCCTCCTTACGCAATTGATGTCCCTGTGAGAGCTTCTGAATTTGTAGCAAATTAGGCTGCCGGTGAACCTCTCTGGCTTTACAGCCTTCAAATAATGACAATAATAAAGAAATCTTGTTTGCCACTGAATTTGTTGAGATTTGATGAGTATATTCCAGCATCCAATATTTGCTTTCTCTGTTATACAAGGAAGATAATCTTAGTAAGAATGTTTATGTCTGAATATTTGGGGACAACAACAAAACTCCCACTGGCCTATAAGATAATACAGACAAAAAATATAAATTCCACTTCGTATATGAACTCAGTAGAACATACAAGTCAATTGCTGAAGAGCATAGAACTTCATAGTTCAGAATAGAATATATATTCAGCATAAAACAGGTTTCACAGAACCTGTGAAAATGAGAAATCTGAGGAATTAAATGGTAATTAATTTCTTTCAGTATTTCTGGGCTTTTAAAAGTCTTTTTTAAGAAACTTATTAAAATATCCGAACCCAGAAGCCTACAGTACAGTCTATTTAAGATCCCTTAGCATTGCACAGGCATATTTTTATAAATGGCAGGTCTTAATTTGTTGAGTTTTTCATTAGTGATAGCTGAACATGTACCTATGTTTTATAACCTTAGCAAAATATTGCATTTTTTATATATAGACTTCCTGTGGTGTATATATTCTACATAAAAAAATATTTTTAAACACACAAAATATTTAAAAACTTGTGTAGTATTTCTGGAAGGAATACTGAGGTCTTGTGTTTCACTTAACTATTATGTTCAAGTATTCCACGTTTCTTTCTTCACTAGCAGAAAAAGATTCAACTGCCCACCCAAAAATAGAAGAAAACAGCCCATAGCAAACTAAATATTTAATTTTTTTCCATTTAAAATACTTTTTTCTAAGAAAGTACATAATTTCTGAGGGGAAAAATTTGGCTTGCCCTTTAAGAGCAGGAGGAGCATTACTAATTGCTTCACAGTTTCAACATGCCTTTTGCTTAGAAAATGTTACCCCTTTTAATGAGGAGAGGAGCACTGACAAGAATGGCAAAACTCTTGCTGCGCCCCCAAGGAAGTTGCATTTTCACCCCTTCTGTGAGTCAGTGTTATAGCTGGAGCTGGTGCCCAGGAATTTCCAGCTCTTCATCCAAAGTGAAGACCCCTACACCCCATGGTCCTCCTCTGTTTGGTGTCTTCCTGAGCAGTCCCTGCAATCCCCAGCCAGCAAACACCCAGCTGAAGAATGCAGCCCTTCCTGAGCGTCTGCTCCCTGTTCTGGGCAGGGTGGAAGCGCGTGAGAAAAAGGCTGTGAGACGACATCCCTATCACGGCCTGACACCTCTTCATCCTGCTATTGTGCTGGTTTCTCCAACGTAGTTTAGAAACACCCTCCAGAAATTCAGTTGCTTCCCTTTCTAAAAATAGATGATTGATTTTTAGCCTTCTGGAGCAGTCTTGGCAGAGAGCACAATCGAAGAGATCTAACAAGCAGCACAATATGCTGAACAGGGATTCTCCAGCCCAGTCATTGCTCTTGGATACAGCATCCCGAGGGTGGTCCTGAGAAAGATGTCCCTCTCCCAGGATTCTTTCCACATCCACCAGAGCCAAACTCCCTGCCCACAGGAACAATTGGTAGTCATACCCTGTGGAAAGAAGGAGTACACTGTTCTTGTGTTCCTGTGAGCCATTCCCCAGTTTTCCCAATACAGCTCAGCACCTTAGGCAGTTGCCTTTGATTGACCTTCACAATTTCACACAGCAGCTGGTAACCCCACCTGCAAAATGCTATGAAATACCTGCTGCAGCTAGTGTCAGTGGCTTGCATTGAGGGTTTCTTTCTTTTCCACTTAATAGTCAAAAATCTGTTTGTAAAGCTTCAAAATACAGTTTGAGGCTATCTACCTGCTTTGGCCTAATGTGCACTGTTGAGTTATAAGGTGTAGACATGCAAAGTGTCATGTAAATGCAAGTGTAAAGTGCTTTAAACCCACAGGCTGGATCCTGAGGCTGGATGAGTGTTGACAAATTCAGAGTAGTGAGCTGTTTGCTGGCAGCAGGAGAGCTGACTCATTTCAGAAAGGTCGTGACCAAGTGCCTCCATCAGAACAGTGGCCTCTTCCATGATGTGCAGTTGGATGTCATTTGGTTACCTGGGCTTGCTTAACACAGTTCAGGCTGGTACCAGCAAGAATATTCCAGCCAACTAGGTAATGCAAGTTAAGGGCACATTCCGTAGGAAAAGATGATTGCTCTGTGCTTCTCATTGGAGACACCACCAGCACATGATGCTCTCCATAAACAGACTAATTAGCTCTGGTCCCAGCAGGGAGTGAAGGAATGCCTGCAGCTGTGACAGACACCAGTACAGTGCTGCAGCTCGTACTTTGGCTATTTTCTGTCTCCAGTGGATTGATCTTACATTAGCTTGCATGAAGAGCAGGAAGCCCATAGGTGGGACAAGCAGGTTGCAGTGCTTCCTGCACTTCCTCCTGGCTCCCCTTGCTGCCACAAATGAATCTGAAGTTCAATTTGCAAATTGAATTTTCATGGGCTCTACCTTGTATCTATGTAACTCCATCCACTTTTTCCTTTTTTACTTCACATCACCTATTTTCCCAAATTCAGTCCAAAAAGCAGCACGGATGGCAGGGATGTTCTGCTGATGAGAACAGTTGTGACTGGACAGGAAAGTAAGGACATATGTGAAGAGTCCCCCAAACACATGGAGGGTAAAGTTCTGTTTACAGTAGGTTTGTCAGGGACATTAATGACCACACCAGGCAAAGTGGTGGCCTCGTGTTTCCAAAATGTAGAAATTCATAACCTGCCTTCCATGCAAAATTGACTTTCCCTTTCCATAATATATGTGTCTCTGGTTCCCTCTGTGGTGGCCCTGACTTCATGTGGGAAGAGAGTCATTCAGGGAAACTGCTGGGCGTGTATGGTCAAAGGGAACAGAGCAGCTTTGTAATTTTAGTTTGAGTTTTTTGGTGATTTGGGGCTGGGCTACAGAGGTCCTGCTATTCCTGCTTCCCCCTACTCTCACTGACTGCTTCCACACAGGTGCATTTCTGCTTTCTGTGTATCCCCTGTGCACATCCAGTATGGTCAGGATTTTGTCTTCTCTTCCCATGCGGTCAAATTGTGTTTAGTGTAATTGCCTGGTAATGCAACTTTTTCACTTCTTCTGTAAATAGGAAGGTAGCTGCAAGATGTAGGCAAGGAGCTAAAAGAGCCCAAAATACTCAAGCAAATGCTTGGACTCAAACAAAAAGCAAAGCTTATCCTTTGATAATGATTTGAGGCATGACATTAACAGCACCACAGTACTGCTCTATCTTCGATTAGTTTTAGTTTTTTCAATGAGTGCTTAGGATAAGATAATGCGGGGAAAGGCTGGGCATAGCCTTACTATATGTAAATTTATTTGGTCCTCCCAAATTTCTTCACACTGAAGGAGTCAAAACTCTGGTCTCAATGACAGAAAAAGAACTGATTTTCTGTATGAAAAAGACCCTAAACCAGGCTGTAAGAAATTGAGTTGGCTTTTTCATAGATATCTGCTCTACCTGGCTGCACAACAAAAACGGATTTCAAGCAGTATCTGCCATCCATTAAAGCTGCTATTTTGCTTGGGTGTGTAATGCTCAACCCCACCTCGCGCAGTCGGTCTGAGATAAGGGCAATGACTCTGCATGTGGCAGCAAGGACCAACATCTTCCTTGTGACTTGGCAGGAGGAGCTGGCAGCGCCGCAGCCGCCCGAGCAGCCCAGGGTGGAGGGAGAGGGGGCCCCGGCGAGCACCGGCGGAGAGGTGAGTGGTGCCACGGCCCCGCTGCCCTGGCCTCTCTGGGCCACACCAGGGCTCTTGATGCGTTACTGGTTTCCCCTTGCAGAATCTCCCCTTTGCCCCTTGTGGTTATAGAACTGCCATGCAAGGCTCCCAGCACTGTTCCCACCTTCCTGAGTTGTTGGACAAAAACCTGAGCTCATCTGTTCTCGCTTTTGCCACTTCTTTATCTTGGGAATTTTCTATGAACGACAGATGGACAGATTGCAAACCGCTGCCTGATTTGGGTTGATTTTGGGGTGTAAATGCACATATAAAAGTTGATGCTGTCCTATGGTTCTGTCGTCACATAGAATAGCTTTTTCCTGGCTGCAGCCATGCTTTAAAAGAGATTTAGATAACAAGTTAGATTTTTCTATAGAATTTTCTATATTAAATTAGTTCATTTAATTTTTGAACTGTTATACCTGCAATGTTCTTTTGAAGCCTTGGGTCAAACATCAGTCTCTGGGCCAATTTCAGCTCTTGAACGAGGATGACTTTTTGTCCAACATGGACAGCAGGGGTAAACACTTCTCATGTGGTATTTCCTTTACGATTTCAGTGTTAAGGCCTTTGTCTGCCCCTTCCACAAGTACTGCATGCACCCAAACCCCACAGTTTTCAGCCTGTCTGGAGCTCAGACTGTTTTCAAGTCCCCAGAGCTCCCAAAAGTCTCAGTTTGCACCTACCACCCTCTGCCAGTCATCACCCTCCACTGCCAGACCCAGAAATGGGCCCCATAATCCCACTGGCTGCAAGGCTGCACCAGTGCTGCTGTCAGGCTGGGTCAGGCAGGAGCAGACCCAGGAGCACAAAGCAGGACACTCCTGCCAGTAGAGCCTAACCCCACATTGGCTTGACTTCCACCATGTGTGAATTCACACCCTCATTTTCCCCTGAGATCTGAGTTACAGCAGGAGTGTGTCTGGTTTCCAGAAGGAATGGATAATTCATTTATTGTCTGCATCACCTATGGTCCTCATTGTTTTCTAGCTGTTTATGGGGTTTTGTGTGGTGACTATCAGCATTGATTTTCCTCCTGATTTTATTTATATGTTTTCCACTGGAAATATTTACCTATTTTCTTATCTGTCTTCTCTCACAGGGTGAAATTGAACGTGATCCATCAAGTTAGGGAATTCTAGCTCAAGAGACCATTCCAAGAGCATACGTGGAAATATTAGCTGACACCACAACAGGAAAATCCCACTGTCCTTAGACTAACTACATTCAGCTCTGTAGTCTTTTGCTTGCCTCATAAACCAGGTGTACAATATATGTAAGCCAGACTCCTCTGATTGTAAGTAACGTGCAGGTGTGTACTGGGCTGCGTGTCTTTCCCAGCCTCCCTCCTGGCCTCCCAGTTGCTTTGTATATTTTGGTTGGACTCACTGATCTGTGTCTTGCATCCATATGCACTGGCACTCTAGGCATTGTGGATTTTTTTTTTTTTTTAACTAATAAAAAGTGTTTGAACAAGTTTTTTGTCTTGTCAGTTTTGTTTGCACATTTTAGGTGTGGATCCTTCCAAACTGATGCAGTCTTCCTGTAAAAGTGCAGTATCAGAATACAGGGATCTCAAAACGGTAAGGGTCTTAAATCTTGTTGTAAGAGGTAAAGAATCATGAAAAATTGTGTTTCTGAAGTCAGTACTGCAGGTAGGCTGGTTTTCTCTCAGGGCTGAAAAACAAATATTTCACTTTTTAAATACTTGCCATGTTTATGAGAGAATGTGGGCGGTGATATTGGATGAAAGGAGGCTTTTGAAAGGAATGTGCAAGTGATGCTGAGCTCAATTTATTCTGTTTGCACCAGAAAACTGTCCTGACATCCGGGTCACCAACCAGCCTGATCAGAACTGCATTGCTGCTGGCAGGGATGGGCAGGGTTGCTGTGAAATGCATGAGTATGAGGGCAGGTGTGCCAAAGGAGAACCTCCTGGTGCACCACAGTCACGGGGCTGGTATCGATCACAGCACTCGGTCAGGCTGCGGATCAGCTGCTGAGTGAGAGCAGCAGAGACCTTCCACATTCACCAGGGTAGAGAGCAGGAAAATGTTGCTCGTTGCTGTAAATAATGGGCTAAGTTTAAAGCACATCAGTAGTTATGGGTATAAAAATGGGTTCTTTTATTTACCTGCAGGCAGAGCAGCCATGAATCCAGGAGAAGCCAGTGTAAACTGTTGAGATTTAAACTGCTTCAAAATCAGACCATTAATCTTCATTAAGCTGCTAAGTGATGATGACTACAGAAGGTATTACAGAATTGACTTGCTGTGGCATGGAAGCATCTAGCAAGTGTGCTGGCAGCCTCTCTCGGGCATAACAGTATGTGTCAAACATTGCCTTGCAGAGACCACAGGATTTCCATCCCAGTGGGTCTTTGATCTCAACACAGAAAGGGAACAAAAGAGCCCTAGCAGAGGTAACAAGGCCCTTCAAAGGAAGATGTGTCTGATATGTGCGTACTCGTTTCTGATGTCCTGCAAAACATCTGCCAATTAAAAAGAGTAACTAAAACTGGGGCCAAGGTAAGAGGACATAAAGGGATACTCATGCCAAGCAGCAGGAGCCTGGAGTCTATTCTCAGTGCTCACAAGAGAGAGACAGAAAAGCCTTTTGCTGAAAAGCTTTGCTTCATGGGGATACAAACAAAAGTGTTTTGCAAAAAAAAGTGTTTTGCAGAAAAAGGGAGGTGAATGCCTTCACTGTGTAGGGCATGTGTGGGAGGCAGGAGTGGGCTGTAACTCAAAGGAGGAGTAAGCTGCTCCCCAAATGCCCATCTCTCAAGCAGGCTTTGCCCCTTTTTCCAAGGGCTTAAACCAGGAGAGAATGGTAATTACTGAGCTAAGAGTGCCGGGACATATCTCTGCCACACTGAGCTACTGGCTGCTTGGGAGGGTGGCGTGAAGCACTCTGTGTTTCCTTCCCTGGGGGAGGAAAAGTGTTTTACCAGTATTACACACCTGTATCTGGATCTGTGGGACTGAAAACACTGCTTGACTACTGCCCAACATATGGTCACCAAAATGTCTGAATGTTTCCTAAAGATCTGCCTCTGCACTTGCCTGCTTCTCACATGGGAGAGCACTGCTCTGGGCCCAGGCAGAACGGTCATTCAGCACTTCCCTGGTGCAGTCCTGCACAGGTCTGGTCTAGTCCCATGGCAGTCAGAGCCCAGAGGGTATTTATTCATTTGGCACAGGCAATCACAAGCCTTGGAGACAGACACCAGGACATGCAGTTTCCTCCCACGAGTACCCTGTATCAGTGAGTGGGAACAGGGTAGTGCTGTGCCTGTGCAATGGCTCAGTGAGCCTCTATTTCCTCCCTATCCCTTCCTCAGACTGGCTGTCACCCAGCTGCAGGGAAGCCAGAGGTCTGAGCCACCTTTGTCAGAGGTAATAAAGGTGAAGACTTGTTTCTTCTGAAGTAGAAGGGTCTTTCACTAAAGAGACAAAATATTGTCTATTAATGAGTCAACTAAACTTGGTTGTACCTGTTTGGTTAATTGCATGGAAAAGAAATCTGTGTTTTCAAAGAGTGTTCAGACAAGTATAATGAGAGGTGATGGAAAGAAAGTGAAAAGTGGAATGATGGAGGAGATGAGTCAGAAACATCCTGCAGGAGAAGGTGCTTTCACTAGGGAAGTGCTGGCACCCCCTGCCTCAGGTAAATGTTGAGGGAAGCAAACATTAGCAAAATCATATTTTGCTGACAGGTCTGGGCGATCAAGAATTTCTTTTACTCATCTCACCCTGTGAATTATTTAAGTGGACTTTGTACATGTGATACCACTGTCACACAAGCTGTTAATGTAATCCCACTGTGTTGAGACAGGACCCAGTGCCAGGCACAGCATGGCCACTGTCTGTCCCCAGTGACGACTGGGGTGCTCACACTCTGACCTCTGAGGGGATCCAATGAGCCAGGAACAGCTGCTGCCAAATGTTGCATCAACCTCACCATGTAAGTGACCAACAAAGCACTGAAAACCACTTCTTTCCCCTTGTAACAGCAGAACTTCCTTACCATGTAAAACTGCAGGTAAGCTTTATTGAGTGATTTGTTTTGATAGAGCTCACAGCCTTTGCGAGCTCCTCCCAGTTATGTCCTAGAAAAGGGCTGAAGGACATACAGGGCCTAATTTTCCAAAGATGTTTGTCTGGGATGAAGAAGAGGAAGCTGTGGCTCTCTACAGAATATCCGAAACAGCATTCTGCTAATTTAAATGCAAATCAGGTAATAATATACTTAAAATCCCACTTCATTTGAAAGTCCTGTCTTCATGTCTGCATAATGCGTGTCCTAAAACTGAACTCAGAGAGCACCCAATTAAAAACTGAAGGGCTGGTTTTTTAATACTGTTCTCTATAAAATCACATTCTCACCTCTTTGACACATTGAAACTCAGCTTAACTGTTTCATAAATGCATCGAAACCCTGCCAAATCACAAGAAGATACTCCATACTGATAATAGCATAGCAGAAAAAGCTCAAATTAAAACTGAGCTTTCTGAATACCAGACAAACCCTTGCCCCCATGAGTTTGCAGCAGCACAGAGTTTCTCTGTCAAGCTTTGGCACTGCTTTTCTGCATGGATCCCAGCATGCAAAGCAGTTCTGCTTCTCCACCCTTCCTCTCCCACTAAGCCCCCGTGGGGTGGGCAGCCCAGGGGTGTGCCAGAAGGCCAGAGCCACAGCACTCCTTCCTCTCAGTGTGCCTAGAAATTATACACAGCTCTCCTGCAGACTTTACATCCCAGCTCACATCCTCAGCTTTCCCAGTCAGCCCCTCCTAGGATAGGACCAGTTATTTATTTCCCCTGTCCCATGCCAGATTTTAAGGTGGGAGTCAAGCCTTTCTCATCTTCCTACCCTTTCAAAGACCAGATTTTTTTTTTTTCTTTTCTAGTCCTGAATCAGCAGGATATTGTGAAACTCCGCAGCAATCCCAGTATTTAAGGATAGTTTCAGGTTCTGCAGATGATGGTAGAAACATGACACTTCACCTGGATGTTACCTCAAGATTGAGAAAGCAAAAGGTAAAGAACTCAATTTGCACCGGCCTTACATTGATCTCATGCTCTGAAGAACTGACTGATGATTCCTGGAGGATATTACCACCTGTGTAAAGGAAGAATCAGTTAAACCTACTTTTCTCCCAGAACTGTATATCAATTTTTGAACCAAACAGCTAATTTAGCTTAATTAGAACAACTTTATAGTTTGATCTCCTAAATTACTAAAATATGACTTACAATAATTGTCTATGAGCAAACCATTCCATTTCTTAAAACAGTTCTGTTTCGTGGCATAAACATCACATCCCTTTCACGTTAATGTCAGTCTCCTTAGCAGCCATGAATGCTGAACACTGCACACTGTAAATTTCTGGAGTGATCTGTGTAGAACTTTTTAGCTGTGACACATTTGCCTTGCTGATGGACACCACACCTATCTATAAACCCCAACCCTGCTAAAATTAAAATTTAAGAAAACCCAAATAAGTTTCAATACTTCTTAATTAACCTCACTTGCTCATTTTCATGTGTAAAATGTAAGCTCTAGCTCTGATACATTACTTCTCCCCTTCATCAGGTAATAAAGCAGAAGGGTTCATGTCACTGATACATGAGAAGGTGCTCAAAGATGCCACAGAAGATGTGTGAAAGGAAAGGAAAGCAGAACAATTTCTAATTTCCCTGTGGTGCTTTAGATTTAACTCACAGCTGTTTGGGCTGCCTGTTTGGAGTTGCCAACTATTTCCAGGGCCATGGGTTGTGGAGCACTCCTAGCACTTAAGGAGTTAGTTTTGGATTTCTTTTCCCCAAACTGCTCATCACAAGCAACAGACTGTGAAGATGCAGAATGTGGAAAAAAAGCCCAAGGACTCAGACATAGAGAAGGGTGTCAGACAGGTTATGTGTCAGAGGTGAGCAGACAGTGCTGGGGGTGGTGACACTTTTGAAGTTTTGGTCCTGGCCAATGTCAGTGATGCACCCTGGCATTACCAGATGGAGTAACATTTGGAATAGCCTGATATCCTGGGGGCACCTTGGCGTGTGGCTCTGCCCGCACACTGTGGTACCTGCCCCAGCTGGCATTCACCAGGATTTCCACCTGCAGTCTCAGCAGATACCGAGAGCTGAATGGAGCAAAAGTCCAAAGTAACTTTCCACCCTTTCAAATCCTCCTTTTTGAGCACTCTAATTTATTCAGCCACCTGATGCACAGATTGTTGGTCCCATCATATGGGATAAATACTATACCACAAGTCCCTCTTCCCTCTGCTGTAGGCTGCATTATAATGATCATGCCATGTCAGTTTGGGCAAGGGTGATTAGCTCACTTTTCTTTTTTTTTCAGTTTGAAATCAGGATAATGATATTAATGCTAAGGATGAGATTACATTAGATAAGGAGTCATGCTGCCATGCTGTCAGCAGTATAGGTTTTACTCAGAAATTCATGGTACTTAATGCTTTGAGCAGGAGGTAAAGCAAGCAGTGGCACAGATCAGACACCTATATTGAGTCCAAAATGCTGAACAAAGATTTCCACTTGGAAGAATAATAGTTGGAGCTGGGGAAATCTAGGTAGGTGTCAGAGCAGAATTAGAGAGCAATATTTACCTGAACTGATTAGGAGTCTATAAAGTCTTGCTCTAATATCGTGCACATTTAAAGCTTGATGCAAGCGTGCTTCAGTTTTAAATGCTCTCCCAAATTCCTGGTATCCCTTTCAGGCAGACTATTCCAGCCAGCACCTGCAGGGCCCTTGCACTGAAAACCCAGCAGTGGAAACATGCTGGAGGGGCAGCTGGAAGGTATTTGCTGATGAAGCCTGGGCACATCTTCTCTCGAGCTGTGACAAACTGCTGGGTGGATTCCAGAGAGCCTCTTCCTTCCTTTCACTCACACTCCACACAAAGTTAATCTACCTGACTAATAGGTTGACAACAGCTAAAATCCACCTGTTTGGTGTGGGTTTGCTGTGGCACTGTTCTCAGGCTTGGGCAAGAAAAATAAGTAAGTCTGTGTTAGTGACTTGGTTCAAAAAATGCCAAAGCCTCACAATGCTGGGTGTCTTTCTATCTGAGTTTTTGCAAATTCAAGTAAGAAAATAATTCCAGGAAAGAAATCAGCAAGGAATTGAAAAAGATACCTGATGTGAATATATAATTGAAAGTCTAATTGAGCCATTGAGGGGGAAAGAGGATTGCTGTTTGAAATAACAAAGGAGTGGTGAAAAAGTTGACAAGAGCTCTCTAAAATGACAGGCGGAATAGGAGCGGCAGAGGAATGCACGGAACCTTTCTTTCTGTGACTCTTCCTCACTTGGGTACTAATGAGGTCCTAAACATATGAGAACTGTCAGTGCCCACCCTAGTTCATCTGTGGCATTTTGTTCTCATGCCTGTTTACCAACACAAATCTTTACTCAGGAAGATGAATATGGGTATGAGTGTGGCCATCCGAACAGAGACACTTTGTACCCCGGAAAATGGCAATGAGGAACCCAAACCCCACAAAACCAGAGAGCCATTTGGCTCCTGACTCTGCGAATAGTTTACTTGTACAAAGCACCTTTGTACTGGGGATTGATGGCAGGAAATATAAACTCCAAAGGCTAGTGGAAACCTGGGAAATGCCAGAGGTTAAAGCCAGAATCTTTAATTATTGTGGTGATGCTAGGAAAGGAAGTGAGTTTAAACATAATTTCTGAACTAAAAGAATCTTACCACAAAGCCACATTAGAAAAATGCGGGTTTGCTGATTTGGCTTCTTTTTTTTTCCCCTTCCCCTGAGAACTGCTAATGTTGGCACTAGTTACCTGCCTCACCTAGGCAAGGTCTTCTGTGATGACAGGATTTGCAATCCACTTTGAGCAGGCAACTGAAAAGATGACCAGATTAGCAGTTGCTTATAAAAATACACATAATCACAACTCTCACCATCTAACATTATCCCACCTGACAAGAAAAGGGGATTGTGATTAAAACTTCTAAGAACAGAAACAAGTTTGGGTTTCTGTTTGCATGAGGGTCTGCTCAGGGACCAAAGGAAGGAGAAGGAAGTCAGCCTGGTGGGGATGAAAGTTGGCCATGCCCACACACTGCACTCCAGTACTTTTCCAGAACTCTGTAAAGCTCAGTTCAGCGGCTTTCCTCTGCCTGTGATGGTGGAACAGGTTTTTTTGCAGTTTTGTTTTAAAAAACCACAAATTAACAAACAAAGACAGTGCGATGGAGCAAAAATCTCACTCTGGGCACACCCTCTTATCAGGGAGGGTAAATAAACAGCTCTTCTCTATTTTCAGCTCTCATTCCTCGCATTCGAACTCCACCCATTGTACCAATCATCCCCAAAAGAATCAGCAGGTCTCCTGGCAGGTGTATAAAACCAGAACAAGTCCAGACACTATCACATGGTGTGCTGTACATCACCAGGTGCCCAATTTTATCAAAGGAGAGGACTTTTAACAGGTGTCAGAAGGCACAATGTCGGGTAAAAGCTTCCAGGGACTGAAGGAACAAGCTGAAGGTGCAGCAAAAGATGCTGGTAAGAAAGATTAATATTGTTGTGTATTTGGAGGGGGATTTGGTTGCTGCTTTCACTCAAAAATACCACAACCTGTAGCTGCATCTGTGCTAGCAGGACACAGCTTCCTCTTTTTTCTTCACTTTGCAAGTTTTGGCCATCACCTGGAGAGCCAGGCATGGCTCTCAAAGCTGCCTCAATCCTCTCAGCCACTTCTCCCTCTGTGGCTCCTGAGCATGGTCCAACACTTAGCATTCTCCAAAACGTTAAACTTAATGTTTTTAGAGCAGTGAAGCCTTTTTTTGGTGATAACAACCTTCTATATTTAGCATTTGCATTGCTCAGAGTGGTCCTTTCTCATGCTCTGCGGTGACTTTTAATCGGCTGTCCTTTTAGTAAATTGGAATTACTTTGATTAACATTTGTCACTTGGCCTGGTAATATAACTACTTCTGGTAATATAACTACTACATTGATTGCAATGGATAGTTTGTAATGTATAGGACACATTTCTGTTGTGTACTTCAGCAGTAATCACCAGACTCTGCAGGGTTTAAAAAACCCTGTATGCACAATTCCATCATAGGAATGCCCATGATGTAAGGCCAAGCACTGTTGTCACCAGCACTGGGCATTGGAAACCAACTTTTCAATGCAAAGCAGGAAAGCTTTTCCTTCAAATGAAGAATTGCAAAATGCATATAGCTTATACTAGCTCTTTATAGTATATTCCCTACCGTGTTTGCATGCAGCTCTTTCCCAGTATCGTATAATTTGATCAGATATGGTTCTGGATTCTGATCCTGCAAACACTTCGTTGTATAGCTGAAATACATGAGTAACATCATTGAGTATATTGAAGTTACAGCAAGTTTCCATCAATCTGGGGACAAATGTTTAGTAGTCTCACAAACATGACAGAACCCCTTTCTGAAAAACAAAAAAGTCTTTGCTGCACCCTGAATATATTCCTGCCACTGAGGGGGCACTTTGCTGTTTCATGAATTATCAGCTATCTTACAATTGCAAGACATCTCCCTCTTTTAGTGTTTCATATTCTGGAGTTGATCTGTTATGTTTCTGGTTTCTGCTCCTCTTCTTCTATTCATATCTTGTTTGTAAAAATCTCCCTTCTCCTGTCCAGCTCTGTTTAATGCACTTGTTTCCATTTTAAAACAGGTCCTACTCCCAAACGGCCCATAGGGAAAATGCACATTAGATGGCCAACCTACCCCAAGCATAATAAGGTAGAAAAATCAATAAAAGCAAGTGTAGTGTTAAATAAGCAGCTTGCAGCTAAATGTCATCATTCCAACTCACTGCTAATCTTTGCTTCTTTACCTCCTGCTTATCTGCCATTGATTTGCTCAGCTGACCGTAGGTGCCAGGTGAGCACTAATTTTGGAGCAAGCTGCTGTGGCAGCACACAGTGCCCAGGGTGCCCTGTGAAGGGCACAGCCTCAGCCTGCTCTGTACCAGCCCGGGCACTCGTCGGGGCAAAGCCTGCTGCAGGCCTGCAGAAAGCTGACTGACGTACGGAATTCCTGTAACCAGACCTCGGAACAGCTGGAAAGGATTTTGATTTTGTTTTACCTTAATTACAGCAAACACCTTGGGACAGGCCACTCAGGATGCAGTCAACCAGATTACAGATGCAAGCCAGAAAGGTAGGAGCAATGAAAATCAAGATGGAGCAGCTCAACACAAGCCAGAAGTGGCCACTGCTCATTCTCCTCTGTCCCACAGGTGTTCTCAGCCTGAAAGTCCTTGGTGTCAGTGACCACTTTATATAATGTTTAACATTTTTTAACAACTTCAACGTTTTTATAACAACCCTTATAAATCTCACAAAAGATATAAAAACAACCCAAAAGGGTCTGTTGCTTGGTAGGTGCACACGTCCTGGCAGATTGTAGCTGACACTGCCTGGCCACCGAGTCTCACGCACAGCATTCGGACATCAGCTTCCTATTTAGAAAACTTGTGGGGACAGCTCTTCTTTCTAGAGGATTAAGTAATCCTGTGTTACATCTTGCTCCCCCCACCCCAGCCCTGAGGGCAGGGGTCTGTCCAGGTCCAGCCCTACACTGGATCCCAGCATCTGCTGAGACAGCAGCTGGGGTTGAACATTACTGATCCTGCAGGTGAAAAGGAGCTGTCTAGAAAGTTTCGGCATCTTGCAGCTGGGGATTGGGAACAAGTTAAACTAAAAATTAGGCTCTTTTTTTTTTTTTAATAATTTAATAGTATTCTAAGTATGAGGGGTGAATTAGCAATTCTGGGGTCTAAAATATTTCATATTCAATATTTCATATCTCATAGAGCTGACACCTTCCATGCTCCATGGATGTGACGAGAAGGGCAGTCTTGGGCACCTGTTGATGTTAGATGGGGAGGCAGCAAAATGTCCAAAATCGTTTTTGGAGATATATCACTCCTTTTTTGTAGTCTAATCTTTTCTATCATAAGTATCAAACCATGTTGCATTTTTCCAACTTTCTGCTTATCTTTTTCCCTCTCTTGCAGCTTTTGACAAGGCTTCCAAGACGGCACAAGATGGAGTAGAAAAAGTGGCCGGACAAGCTGCAGAAGCAATGTCTGGCTTCGGGAAAAAATGTGGATTTAAAAAATGATGCTAATTTAAGTCAACAATACTTCTTGTATAAATCTTTCTTTGGTCTGCAATTCCCTACTTCTTTGTGTAAAAAAATGAAAGTTGTTTGATATCTGCATAATTTTGTTCTCTTCAAATATAAACTTTTAAGGCAGAAGGTCCCCCTCATCCTTTACACAGAAAAAATACATATTTTAGCATGTCTGCTCACCATCGTCAGCATGGCTTAGAAGGTTTCAGCAATGCTGTTGCCCTGCTCTTACAACAGCTCAGAGATTATTGCCACATTTGCTGAGTGTATTTACAAAGCCAGTGAAACTGTTCATAATTAGGACACCAGAATATTCATGTGATGAAACTGAGTCTTTTTCCAATAATCAAAAATTAAGCTGGGGTTGTATTTCTTGTCAGTTGGTTGTTCGTTTCCATCCTCTGTATTTTTATATTAAGATAAATAAAGGTACTGTAAGATTTCCACTACTCAGATCATTTTGTTATTTAAACCCGTTATTTTACTGGGGCTCTCAGTGAAGGATGGCACAGTGTCTTGCTAATCTCCTCTGCTCTCTGACTCAAAGCACAGTGAGGTCAGTGGCCACCCTGTAAGGGAGGGGAGTACTGAAGGCTTTTGCAGTCTGGCAGAGGGATGGAAACCAACAGCCCCGCACTGCAGAGGAGCCCTGTGGTGTCTGTGAGTGAATGGAGTTTTGGTGTCCACTCCCTTCTCCTTTCTCCTAAACGTCTGTGCCCATCTAAATGTCTTGTTTCCATTACCCACAACACAGCTCCTGTTAAATCTCCTGGGAACAAACCCCGGTGTCTTTACCCCAGTGCTCGCTTGGGGCGCTGCTGCTGAAGCCGAGTGGCAGCACCGAGGTGCGAGAGACCCCTGGGGGTGCTCTGCTCTCGCTCCAGCCACGCCTGAGCTGCGGTTTGTGTGCACTTTGTGTGAGTGCTCCGAGGCAGCCCCGGCCAGCCATGGCCACACAGGCAACCTTCTTGCCTAGGAGATGGAAATATTTATCTGAGATTGCTGCTTGCTGGCTGTGCAGCCAGACAGAGTGCCCTCTTAGTGCTGCCTCTGTCAACAGAAGGCGCTAATACCCATTTGCTCACAGTAAGCCTCTGGGTGTTTCTCATTGCTAGGCAGTATTTCCTTTCTTTTTTTTCCCCTTTTTTTTTTTCCTCTCTTGCTTTGAAGCCTTACCAGCCTGTTTCAGTAAGAATCTAATTTGTGTCTTACAAAAGAAAACCAAAGCATGACCAAAACCATCTGTCTGCAATGAAATAGGACAGTCCAGGCCCATTTGAGGTATCAGAGACTTGCACCTCTTGACCAAGAGCTGTGGTTGTCCAGGGCTTTTTGGAAGCCAAACTTTGTGAATTTAGTCCAAGGAGAGACTGGCTCATCACTGAACCAAAAGACCACCCTTGTCTGCAATCTGCACAAGGACTGCACAAAGTGAAAAGCCTTTACAGGACCCTATAAGTAATAGACCATCTGTGAGTAAACATAGTCCAGGGCTTTGCACAGTGTCCCTATGCAGTGGCTCCTGCCATTTAAAGCTTTAAAAGCCTAAATATTTACCCAAGTACAAGCTCACAGAAAAAGCATTAGACTATTGCACTCTCAGTTACTGGGCAACCCCCAATAGTACTTTATTATTTAGTACTTTTCATGGTTACCTCCCTGATGGTGAAATCTTTGGAGAATGAGCTCTTTAGGCTCAGCATTTCAGATACCAGTGCTGTGTTTGTGTGTGATTGTGCCCCATACACCACACTCCATCACACTTTTATTTTGCCTGCAAATCACTTTAATATTACAAAAAAAACCGGTACAGTTGCAGGTATTTTCACCAGTAAACCTGTTATTCCCTTACAGGACAGACATTATTCCTTCTGCTTTGATAACGGGGAACACAGTCCTGACTCCTGGTGTGCAGTTTTGTATCCCCTTATTCCAGTTGTCTTCAATGTAACTACACAGTTCCCACTGCTCTGGCCCAGTGTTGGCAGCAGGGACTGGACAGTCTGGCTGCAGGGACTACTGGAGGTCACCCAATGAGTTGAAAGAGGAGCAACCACTTTGTCCAGCCAGCCAGTGAGTACCTGGAGGCAGTTCCTGACTCCTGGTTCCCAGTGCAGGGATGCCCTTGGTACTTCAGGAGCCTGATTGGAGTATTTCACATCTCTTTTGTCCTGAGGGTGGACGCTGTGCCATGGGCACCCGTGAGTCTGAGTCACTTGCTGGCAAGTGTTTCCAGGTCTAAACTTAAGCACTTTGCTCCACAAATAAGGTCCCTGCTTTAGTAACAGTGCTCTTTGGCCTGAAGTATTTGGGGCTCTCTCTCCCTTGTGCATCACACAGGGACACATGTCCCAACCTGAAGCCTCCAGATGCTCTGTAAAAGTAAAGCAGACATCCCTAGAGCTCCTAGCAGCTCCTGTGCCATCAGCCCTGGACATGTGAAATATCTAACACCTGAGTTCTCAAATTTCCTTAAATTTGCTGCTGGGTGTGCCTGCAGCTGCCTGAGCTATGAAATGCTGAGCAAAGGGAATTGGTGTTTCAGCCAGGCTGGGCAGCGCAGCCCCAGCACCTCTGCTCCATGCCCCACTCCAATGCCCCAGAGACCTTCCCAGGGTGGCTGAGGGGCAAACAGACCTCCCCATCTCCTCTTCACAGCTCAACAGGCCAGGGGCACAGACTTTTCTCCTCCTCTTGAGTGAATACTGCAATTAATGGTCTAAAGCTGATCAAGAATCCAAGCTCTCTGAAACCTGTCCTTGCAGCTGTAGTTTCCTGTCATGTGGCACAGTAAGATCAAGAAACCTGGAGATGAATAAACTGTTGGTATGTTGGATGCTGTTGCCCATGTGCCACTGGGATGCCCCGGAGTTGGAGCTGCTGTGCCTGCTGCACACTCTGCCTGGGTTATGCCATTTCACCAGGCCTCAAACAATGTCGGGTGGCCCCACTCAGCCTCTCTCCTCGCCAGAGACAAGCAGCAGCAGCAGCAAGTGGCAGCAATAGGACACGTAGCAAACCAGGCCCCTGTCGGCACCACCTCCCAGGTAACCATGATTGCTGGATTAGCAAGATTGGAGAGGATATCCCAGCCACTCCTTGAAGTCTCTGGCTATGAACAAGGTTGTTCAACTCCCTTTTAGGGCTGTCAGCACTGTCTGCCCCCAGGGCACATGGCAGTAGTGGGGTTTCCTACCCACAGCACAAGTTGACTTTCATGTTCCTTTCATGGTTGAAGTTTATTTCCCACCAATCAGACAGATAAACCCTTCACCCGAAGCCCCACACGATTTGGCAAATAAGGGCCTTTCCCAAAACCTGCTGCACCTGGGCTGGGGCTGCCCAGCTGAGCTGGGTGGAGGCTGGGCAGGCTTTAAAAGGGCTGTGAGAGGGGCCCTGGGGGAGTTCTTGGCCGCAGACATGGTGGGCAGGTAGGGCCCGGGCATGCGAGGCGGCGGTGCCGAGGGAAGTGAGTGCGGGTGGGTGAGTGAGTGAGTGCTGCCATTGGGCCTGGGGGATGAGAGGCCTGCAGCCCTTTGCCGTGGCGAAGGCGCTGGGCTTCGTCTCTGCTCCGTGCGTCTGCCCGTGCCGGCCGGCGGCTGAGCTCAGGCAGTGTTTGTGTTTGTGCCTCGGCAGCTCCAACCCCCGCGTTCGGCTCTGCCCGGGCACTGCTGTCCCTGGGCGCCGTCCCAGCACGGCGAGGCCGGGCCGCCCGCAGGAGGAGCCCCGCAGGGCCGGCGGAGGCAGGCCCGCCCTCGGCAGCCCCCGCGCAGGGACAAGCGGAGCTCCTGGGGACGTGTCCCTGTGCTGGGGAGGGCTAGTGGCCCCGCGGAGCAGAAGTAGCGGCCGTGCTGCAGGGGCTCCACTTAGAGGAGCTGTGCAGTTGGGGAATGCAGTTACCGGGATGTGTTGCGGCGATGGCAGAAAGCGTGACACTAAGCGCAACCTAATATCAGTCTTAAATGCATGTGTGATGAAAGGCCTGGTGCCTGTAGGGAACCGCACCTCTTCATTGGTTTTCCATGGCTTTGGTCTATACGTAGTGAGTGAAAACAGGTCCTTTTTGTATTTGAATAGTGGGGTGTATTTTAATGCTGTGTGCTTTCACTTTGTGAGGCAAACATCATCTTTATCTGTGTGTAGGGAGTGTTGTGATGGCATGTACTCTCTCCCATGGTACAATTCAATATGTGTCTGCAGTGTGTTGGTATAATGCAATTAGAGTTGGCTCTGTAATTTTATTCCTGCACTGGGAAGCCAGTGGTGGTGCTGCACCAGTCTGTGCTCATGGACGTTGCTCATGAGCTAACGTGGCTTTGAAAAAAAAGTTGGGTTTGTGGTACTGGAGTGTGTGAGAGTAGGAACCTTTCTTCACTTAGGCATTAGGATAGGATGAGGAGGGCTGTAACCAGTGACAGTATAAATACACCTTGACAAATATGCAAACCTGTTGCTGACTCGGAGTCTTGCTGTCCTCACATATGTCTCTGCTGTCAGTAACTGGAGCAGCAGCAGAACAGAACTAGGAAATTGCAATTTCCTGTGAACAAGGCTGGCTGGGGGTAGTTGAGGATGTCACAGGGAACAACGTGTACGTTTTTCTGCTTGGCTGCTGTGCAAAGAATTTCCACTGATCAGATGCTGGTCTGAGTTATCTGAAATGTTTCTGGGTTTGTTTTCTTTTTTCCTGCATTGCAGATCTGTTTTGAACTTTTTCAGCAATCCTTGACTTGATGTCAGTTTTAAACCAATATTGTTACTTTCCTTCTGGTTTTTTGTGAGCATATTCTGGCAGAACTTGCTTTCAGATATGGTGAATAATCCTTTCCCTGCTGTCAGAAAATACAATGAAGAAGGGAACCCCCTCCCTAACCTCAGTAACTCTACATCCTATTTAATTGATATAAAGTAGGACTTTGTGGTCTGTAAAAAAACTGCAGTGGTGGGAAGAAAACAGAGCTTTTACTGTAATGCTGGAAGGGGACATTGGAGAGGAACTGTTGTTCATGAAGTGCCATGCCTGGCATCGAGAGAGGCATTCCTAGACCCTGCTGTGGTGGCAGCTGTAGGATAAAAGAGCAGCTTGATAAATAAATCCTTGTTCTGAGGTAGATGATGCTTCCCCCCTCCCCATTTTCAGCAATAATTATTTGATCAACAGAGTGAAACCTTCTGTCCTGTGTGAAAGGGCACAAAAGTAGTTCTGCTGGAAAGCTGGCGATCCCAGGAAAAAGTAAGCCTAGTGTTTGGGGTGAGATCAGCTCCTGTGTGGCTGGACAGCATGAAGGTGCCCTGTGAGAGGAACCGTGGTGCTGTGGGGGCCACATGCTCAGCAGTCTGCATCCTGCACATCCCATCCCATTGGCTCCAGCTGCGGGGACAAGGCCTGGCAGCTCAGCTTTTTGTCAGCTGGGCAGGTGGAGTGACCCCACCAGCTGTTGCTGATGCCTGAGACTGTGCTGGGTCCTGCAAAGTGTTTGCTGTGGGGAATGACACAAACCTACTCTCCTGAGCCAGGCCTTGGAAATAAGCGTTTAAAGTATTAATTATGACACACCATGAAATTATGAGCCTTCTCTAACACAATAAAATTTCATCAGACGCTTTAGAAAGCAGGGTTAGTGCCTCCCATTTCTTTTTATAACCGTGAATTTTAAGTCCCACTGGGGATCAAAAGAATGTGGGCAAGAATCATTTGAAACTGGATACTTTTCTATGTAAGGTTTTGAAACGACAGAGTTGATTTAAGCAATTCTTTAGCTGAGTGTTTCATGATGCAATGTTTTTCTGCCCGGTGCACGATGGGCTGTGCCAGCCTGCGTATCCCCCTGCGGCACTGGAGCCTTTAGTCAGGACAGCTGCGGCATGCACACTGTTTACCAACTCCCCGATATGGGAAAACAAAGCTTTCATTCCTGGGCTATGGAAAACTTCTGCCGATGAATCCACGCCCTCTCTCCGGGGAGGAAAACGTAACAAACATTAATGTCTCTTCACCCTTTTATGCCTGGTATATTAATCACCCAACAAGGGCTCATGACTTCTCCCTGTTCCAGTTTGCATTTGCCCTCTAACTACTGGGAGGAGTCCTGCTTTGTCTATAAAAAGCTGCACTTTGCCAAACAGCGTAACAGAACCGAATTTAGGGATTCACTCGCCCATCTCATCCGGGGAGAGAGGACTGAGCACAGCCATGTTCGGGATTGGGAAGAAGCTCGCTGAGGAAGCTGTGCAACAAGCTGAAAGTGCTGCACAGGTGGCAGGTAAATACAAATTGCTGCTTTCCCTCCTCCTGCGCCTTGGGTATTAAAGTATTTGCCCTGCTCCCGCCCCTGCTGCTGGGAGCAAATCTGCCCCCGGGGTATGAACTCTATCGATGCTGCCCTCAAGGGTGGGGTCAGCACATCCTGTAATCTCCAAGCCCTCTAACAATACAGTAAGTAAAGGTCTGATATTAACCACTGTGTTTCCAACAATTTTGCTATTCTGGCTCATAGTGCGTGGGTGCCTAGATGATGCACTGGTGACAGGACATAGAAAGCTGAGAGTGGAGGCAAAGCTGCTTATTTAGGGCTGTGCTTCCTAATATGACCAGCCATGACAAATACGAGTTCCATAGCAGTGCAGGGTATCAGCTCTGAGGCTCTGATTTGCTCGGCGCTGCCCAGAGAGGTGCAGTTATGTGCCCTGGTGTCACTGCTCCAGCCCTGCCAGCACCAAAGTCACACACCCCCCAGCAAGAGCACAAGTGCAGCTGCAGGGGCTCAGGGCATGAGCCAAATTCATTCCTGCAGAGTTTTGCTGAACTGGCCCCAAAGTTAAATAACTGTTTTTAGTGGAGTTTTAACATGGGGTCCTGCACTTCTGAGATTCCTAAAGTGTTTGTGCTTAGTATGTGAGCACTGGAAACTCTTTCACATTTCTTTGTGACATCTAGGTAAACTCTTGAAACCAGTTATTTTGCCTGTGACTTCAAATGCTGTAGAAATATTACTTGTGGCTTATGTGGCCAATGGAGCAAGTGGGAAGCCTGCTACTTATTTACTGTGACTTGGTTCATTTCGCTAGGAGGATGAAGGATGCATAATCCCACAGCCACCCTCTTTTCCAAAGAATTTGGATTTATTCTTAGTTCAGCTATTTTTATGCTGAAGCATGGAAGAAAACCACCAGGATGTGGGGAAATTGGAAGGGAACCATCAATTTTTCAAATGAAGATTTCTTTCTGATTGGCCATATAGTAGTCCTAGAAATGCATGTTTTACAGCAGTTTTTTGATGTTCCTAACTTCTTTAACATCTACTGTTTCCCATGCTGGATGTTTTAGAAGTGACATTTGTCATCTTCAAAGGAGCTGAGTACTAATCTCAATCAGCTGATGGAACTAAGTGTTTAGGAGTCAACAAACTCTAAGAGCAAAGTTTATAAATAGTAGCTGCAGTCCTTCCCCCTCTGTCCCAAGCACTTGGAGCTGAACCAGCTCTTTGGGTATCATCAGTCTGAAGCCCTTTGCCTGAACCCTGCCTACATCTTCCCAGCAAGTCCTGCACTGTAGCATGGCTCTTCCAGCTGGAGTTGGATCCTAGAACAACAGTGGCAGGTCCCAGGCACTGGCCTGATTTTGGCCACTTCTATGCAATCTGCACATACCTTGATGACAGGCAGTAAATACACAGCACATGATGCTGAACTCATTGTGCCACTGTTAATACTGCACTGACTGGAAGGATTCTAGAGCTACCCTCTAAACCCCCCCATTTAAATGAAAATAAAGGGGGTTTAATTTCAGATTTCAACTAAAAAAAGACTGTCTTAGTTGTAAAACTGGTGGTTTTGCCACTATTAATTACCTTGTTTCTGAACTACTTCTGTTGTGCCTGCACGTGCCCCAAAGGCATAGTCCCCTGAGCCATTGCCAAGTACAGAGCGGCACAACTGGGCTTTGCAAGTATCTAAAATTAGCACCTATCCCATGGGTCCTGAAAGGAGTCACAAACTCAGCTGTGACCCAAGACTGCTATGGGAAGCATTTTCCTTAGCTGTACCTTATGAGCAGTGAACATCATTCACATTAGGAAAATGCAGCAAAAGATGGTATGTAGTGATAATTAGCATGGCTTTTAAGCAGTAGAAAATGTCCTACAAGCTCAAGGTGAAATACGCCACTGGTTTTTACAAGACACTTAAGAAAAACACTGCCAAAAAGCCATTCAATGCAAGCCTGCAGACCTTTGAAGTTTGAGACTCCCAGTCCACTTAAATGTCTTTCCTCACCTCAGCATTTCTCCCTCCTGCCACTTCCATGAGGAATGTCTTGCTCAGTCAGCACCCTTTCAGTATCTGTTGTGCAGAACACATCTATGGTGGTTTTTAAAAAGTAGTACTTAGAGCCAGGGGTAATAAAATAAATACTGGTCCAATGCAAGGCCATTTGCCCCAAACTTCTGACTCTTGTAAGCAAGACTTCCCTAATCATAGCTGTTGGAAGCTGATCATCCAAATATTTACCACTACTTCCTTGGCTGCAGACCTTTAAGACAATACCTTCTCTTGCTCTTCACTTTTCAGTATGTCTCTCCTATTGAACTTTTCCATGCCTTTAAAACTACTCTGGTCTCTTACAGAATACATTTTCAAGAGAAAGTATTAATCACTACATTTTTGATGTGCTGCTCATACAGCACGCCAGTTCAGAGAGTGAGCACCAGTTTATGCAGTTGGTAAAAGAATCTTTACCAATCAAACTGTTCTCAGCAGATCCTAGCTAGACTCAGTAAATGGAAGGTTTCATTGCACCCAATTCTCTACTAGGGTTTATTTCTCGACAGTGTAGGTGCCACACATTAATGTCCATAATCTTCATCTATATGGATACTGTGGGGAACTGCAACCAGAGTCCTAATAGCACCTCTCCCTCTAAATCAGGATGCCCATCCTTATGGAATAATTATTCATCTTGTAGCCCTGAAACATTTAAGGGACACTTTGAAAATGTGACTGTTGAAATTAGGGGAAGGGTAAAGACTGCTTAATTGACTTTTTTTTTTTTTTTTTCTCCTAACTGCAGTTGACACGGTGAGCCAGACTGTGCAGCAAGCAGCAGAACAGGCTAAGGATGCTGGTCAGAAAGGTACGGTAATGTTCATGTTTATTTCAAAATGTCCCGACAGTGAAATCCCAGACAGGGCCCCCAACCCTGCCTTGCTCTTTGTCCCACACCTGGTGGGAAAGGGGAAGCTATTGCAGTGATGCTACCGTTACCTTTCTTTTTCTCTTTTAAAAGCACTTGATGAAGTCTACAAAGTTGCTGAAACTGGTGAAAAAGCTGTAAAAAATGTAGCAAACCAAGCAACTTCATGGGGCAAAAGCTTTGGGCAATGAAGATAAAAATGTATCACCACTGAAATTTTTGTAAACAAGTTTCTACTACATATACTCTTAAATAAAGACAATACTTAGACTCTGCCTGGCTTGCGTGTATTCCTTTTCTTACACATATAAAAAAAACATTTACAATCACTGGTCTAGAAAGACTGGATTACTGCACAGAGAAGGCAGCTAGAGCTGTGCCAAGTTACTAATGCAAAGATGTTTTTTGGTTTGGGGTTTTTTTTTTTAGTGGGGTAAGGGCTGGCTTAAAGTGGGCAGCATGTAAAGTCAAGCACTTGAGAGCGGGTCTCCTATTTTGTCACTGAGCCTAAATTCTGATTGTGTGTGTACAAGTCTCATAAGCTGAGCACCCAACAGCCCTCTCTAGACAAGGTAAGAACTTCTGTGCCTCTCTGTTTGTGCTGCTGATCTTATGGGTAAAATCACAGTTAGCTCCTGTGTTGAAGAAGGCCCAAGTGTGTTTAAGGTGCATGTGACCACTGTACAGCAGCACTGTGACTCTCAGAGCCAATGCCAGCAGCAGGAGGTTGCACTGCTGCCAGCAGAGCACTTGGCTGCAGTACCTGCTTAGTGCTGAGCTGGGTCACTGGTACCACTCCAGCAGCTCTGCACAGCACAGGCACGATGGGCAATGCAGCCACACTGTGCCACAGAGGAGGCATTAACCATGTCTGCAGGGCTCCTGTTAAACCCAGAGGGACAGCAGCTGAAGGAATCAAAACCAGGTAATTTGGAGTAGCTCATTAACAACCCAAATCCCCCAAAACCACGAACACTCTGTGCCTATGAACTTAGAATGAGATCTTAGAATCTGATACTACAGACTTCTCAATTAGTAACAAAATAATTTAAAGGTTACTTACCCAACATCTTGAAATCACAGCAAGAATTTCCACTGTTATGACACTTCACCCTGATGGTAACAGCTGCCATCAATGAAAAAAGGTGTAGTACTCATTTCTTTGCTGGGATAAAAAACCTATTGTTCTGCTTGCTTTTCTGTATAGTAGAAACATTTTGCATTTAGTAGTTTGCAGGTGGCATATGACCCTGTGGTTGCTATCCTTATGTGATTCACTTGTAGCTTTAAAGTGCTTGCTGAGCTGCTCTTCAACACAAACTAAGTACCTAAGCAGCATTCGGTGCTGAATGAGAGCTTACAAACACCTGGTAAGGACGTGCTTTGCTCTATGTAGTAGCTGTGGTTCAGAAAAATTACAAATCTGTGTTCAGATCTAACTTCAGGTCCTGACTGGCTCCAGGCCAAGCACCACAGCAACTTTCTTGGTAAATGTCTAGTGGTGTACAAGTGAATACAAGCACTGATAAGGTTATGAGCTGGCAGATATGGTGTGTGTATGTGTGTGCATTATATGTAAGGAGGGTCTAACGCCAAATTGAAGTTACAGTTTTAGTAAAAAACCCCAGGATTTATAGCATGTATCCCAGAGAGTGATTGCTTTCTTGCCCAAATTGTGGCTTGGGCTGGGAAAAGGCTAGAGCTGCTTTGTACCCAAACCTCTAAAATCACATTAACTCATAGAAACTGTATGAAATTTTGCTACTTTCTTCCCTCTCTTGTTGTTGCTGGGTGTTGAGAGGTATGTGCACAATCTGTGATGAGGAACATACAACTATTTTTTTTCTTAACTGTCTGATCATGTTAGGAGTGAGGTCAACAATGCTCAGAACTGGTGTGAGATTATTTCAGAGCAGGCTATCACAAGAAGTCTGGGATCACTGCTAAGGGTTTGGTTCTTGTGTTTAGCTACAAAGGGCAAATCAGCTGTCATGCTGTGAAGTCAGCCTCCAAGCATTTGTCTCCTCAAGAATCTCAACTCTTTGATTGAAAATACCTTAACTTGTTTTTATACACACCCTTGGATATGCTTGGATTCGTGTCTCCAACACTACCTCTGTTTGCAGTGGTTACTGACCTCTTGTTAATTGAGTAGCTGAGTAGAGATCCTTAAAGGCTCAACTCTGGGTTTAGTAATATCATAGCATATGGTGGGTCTGCTTTTTTTCAAGGTGTCCTTGGAAAAGAAGTGTTAATGTGTGTGTACACAAGAATAGAGGATGCTAATGAATCCAGGCATGGGGAATACAGGCATAGTGGAGGCTTTGGCTTTTTTTCCCCTTTCAGGTTGGTAGGAGGTAGAGGATATCCCAGTCAGCTATCTATGCCAGCTTTCTGTATGCTCCAGCACTGAAAGGGTCCCATTTTTCAAGCAGGCACAACCAAACTAGGGCTGCTTTAGTAGCTAGAGAGGAAATTAAGCAGGGGAAGGAGCACAACAGTAAGAATTTTGCTTTAAATGAATTTGCTGCCAGATAATGCAACACTGCTTTTAAGATTATTTCTAGTTTTTATAATACAACTGTTTATTTGTGAGCTTTTAGCCTCCAAGTTTTGGTTACAATTTGTCAGAGCTGAATTGTTAAAATCATAATTTGGTGTTACTATATAACGGTTTATGTAAAAACTGCACTGAAAAATGTGATCCAGGATACAGATCTTGTGTTTAGAGATCCACACCTTGACTACAATAACCCTCTCAAGCTCAAAGCGTTCAGATCTTTTTAAACTAATATCAATGTGTGTATAAATATACATATATATATATATGCTGCACTTAGGTGATCTGGAGTACTTTTACAACCCTAGATGCCAGAATATATGATGGAGTAAGTCACTAACTAAATGCCTTACACAGGTTTATTGCTCCATGCTAACTACTAAATAGTAGTTCTTCACACAAATTTTAGAGGACAAGCTAAAAAGACCTGAAGTGATTTGCTAAATATATGCAACTTCAAAATCTTGCTGATAGGCAAGTTCAAGAGACAAAGATCTGTATTAGTGAGCCCCTTAAGATAATGCAGTATCTTAAGACACTAAATTACACTAAGACAGTATCTTAGTAGTGGTCATGTAATGAATAGACAAGTATGCTGTGAATATTTGCAGATTGACTGTACCTACAGAAAGCTATTGCATGAAATAGAAAACAGTAATACACCAGCATAGTAGGTTTGGAAAGGTCAACTTTTTTTTTTAATAACTGCTGTCTCTCCAGGTTATGTCATGCAGTTACAAAGTAGTTAGGAAAAAGCATGAGTTTCTGGGAGGGACTAATTGTCTTTTTTAAAAAAACATTCATATTCATTACATAAATAACATCTGGCACTTCAAGGGGACTCCAAGGGACAAAAGCCTTACACTTCAAAAACTGTGCTTGATCCAATATTTTGTTGAGGTCCATTTTGTTGTACTTTATGTTCAAAACTTTCAAGACCTCCTGATGATGAAAAAAAAAAAAAGGCTGTGTGTGTTTAAGACAGTGGATTAAGTTTATAGCAGCATTCTAGCTCCTCTGTGGTTTGGCCAATGATTTCTGGGTTCAGTTTCACTTTAGTTGTTCACTGAGGCAGTATCTAATTTTCAGAAAGCCTCTGAAAGGAAAAAACTGAAAAAGAATTCCAAAAAACCTAAGTATGATTGCTTACCAAATTCAGAATATCCCTTTCTTAAAAAAAAGGAAACAACCGATAGTCAGAACAGTTATGTAGGTACTTGATTAAAAACATAACTATAGTTGCTCAATAGTTTCAGCTTATAAAAATATTAGTCTGTCAGCACTACAAACATCATGATGATAGTCAAACTAGCTTGAACAAGTGAGAAAAGGCAGTCTTGTAACAGTAGCACAGTTAAAGAAAAAATATTGCCATTAGAGAATCAGGTCTGAAACTTTACTACAAATAAAAACTAGACTCCTATCGAAGTTAATCCCTGCTGGAGGCCCATTCTTCCTTTGACAATGCCACAGCATTGATCATACAAGGCCTTACTGAAAGTGCTGAAGCCAAAATTATGTCATTAAACAAAAGTGCATGAAGTAATAATGAGCTAAGTGCTCATATAGTACAGTATATGATCTGAAGTCTGAGAAGTGGCTCAGGTGGCAAGACCACTCTTTCATACATAAAATGTACCATTTTGTTTTGTAGGCGAAACACCCAGAATGGCCCCCACAAGTGCAGATGAACTGTTATCTTCAGATACATACTTGTATACAATTTCCTAATCCATGGATTTTTATTGTAAAAAAGACTAGTTTGGAACTGAAACTAATTGAGAATAGAATCCACTATAATGTCAGAAGAAAAGAAAATTTTGTGGTTACATGTAAACTTGTGATAAGCTTTCTCAAGAAGAGGGTACATTAACAGCAAGGGGTGGGATACAACAAGGAGCTGTAATGGCCTGTTTATGTAAAGGTCAAACCAGCCTCATTGTACACTTTGAAGACTTTCTCAATTGCATTGACATAGGCAGCTGTTCTCAGGTCCAGACCCAGGTTGTATGTCATGGCAGTACGCATGATTTGCTGAAACAGAGAAGGTTACATGTGATTTCTGCAGTTTTCTCCATAGGAACACAACCATTTTTCTTGTAGGTTCCAAGTTAGGAGTAAAAGGAGCTGCTAGATTGGTATCAGAGCTCTGATCCTTTGTGGATCAATTCTGAAATTTCTTGATTCCCCTTACAACTGAGAATTGAAAGGGAAGAACATCTTTCCCAGGCACAAGTGTTACACTGTTAGGAAGAGATGAAATGTTGCAAGTTGCCTTTGTCCCACTAATTAAAACATACAGCATAGAGGAATTAATCTAAAACTGCTAATGGTGAAGTGAAGCACTCTTATGTGCATGACCTCGATTACCCAGGTACAAGGTTTCTAGTTACAACAGCTTCTACTAGAATAATCTCTAATGTTTATTACACCCAATAAAGTTGGCCATGATGGCACAGAGCAGAAATTCTTCATACTCTAAGTGACTTCCCTTAATCATGTATTCCTTTAATTGCAAAGAGATTGTGTACAACCTATTCAAAAACTGTCCCAAAGTTATGTGAGTTTTCTTTCGTGTAAGAACTAAAACCACTACATTAATGTAACAATGCAATATTTACCCGGGCAGAACGTTCCATTGTATAAGCCAATCCAGAGTGTACAATGTCTTTCTCAGATGCACCCTGCAACAACAGGGAATAAAACCAGGGTTCAGTCCAAGACACAAAAAGATTCTCATTGTGTGCTGGAGACAGTAATTCCCATAATTACTGAAGCTTGCTAACTCATTCTCTTCTAATGATGGGTGAAGAATCTAAATAGCCTTTACTGTGTTACTTGAAGAGCTAGTTATGGCCAATTCAATTCTAAAACCTCAGATATAAGCACTGAAGTCTTTTATGGGCCTAGCTTCTAGATGCATGATGCTACCATTATCTACTGAGGTAGCAATTACTGTTTTCAGCCTTCAGACCATACAGTAAATATTAAACAAAAAAGTTCCCAAGAGTCAATAACCTATTACAATTGTTTTGAAGACAGGTTTCAGGAAGGACATAGATCTCAAATTCTACATTGTATTAGCCCTTAGCAACTCCACAACTTTATTCCCATTAAAATTTAAATACACAGAACAATAAGCAGTTGAAGAATTAGGATGACTCATTACAGGTTCAATGTTCCATCATCCTGACTGCTGTAATTTACTAATAATTTGACATGCGGCTCCATAAACTACTTGCTTTCCCTCAAATACCAATTTGGACTGGAATTAGAAAGTAGAAGGCTAGTTTCAATGGCTTGTGTTTAAGAGAGCCAGCATTTGCTTCAAGCCACAGAACCCATCACACATGCTACTCATATAGCCTAACATGTATAAAAAGGACCATTCTGGATCAGGCTAAAGTCTATTGCTATCATCTGACTATAAGTTTGTATGTACTTCCCCTGATTTCTTCTTGAGGAAGCATGGTTTAATGTTTTTCACAACTGCTGGACTTTTTTCCCTTCCTCATTTGTCCCAAGTCCTCCTGAATTTGTGTTTAAAACCCAAACCAACCGATGCTTTTAGTTTCCATGTATCCATTGGCAGAGTATCACACACCTGAACTGTCTGCTGTGCTAGGAGCCATCCCCTTATTCTTCATTCTGCACCTCACTGTGCTGGTTTTGTTTGAGCACATTTCACTCTTTTCCATCATTCCCTGCAGTGAACAATCTATCCTTACCCACATCTTTCCATATCCCTCATTCTACAGATCAGTCTCCAACCTAGGCCTTGTTCAGGCCAGTGGGACCTAGGTTAGTTTATTGTTCCATGTGGGAGAAGCTCCTGCACTTTTACCTATCCTTGTGATCTTGGTCTGAACTTTTTCCACACCTCCAATGTTTGAAAATAGAGAGACCTAACCTGCACACAGTATTCAGAAGGCAGCACACTCTGAATTCACATGGTGGCATCATTAGTCAGTCTTATCCCTTCAGAACAATTTCTAATGCTGGATTTGCTTATTGATACCTACAGATTTCTAGGCTTGTATTTTGTCATCACCTCCAGAACTTCCTTTTAAATGCAAATGGATGAGCACACAACCCATCACTTCACGAGGAAATTTCCCCACCATGTATTGCTACACATTGGATAGCAATGAACTTTACCTGACATTTCTTTGCCTGTTGATTCACTCTTAGAGGAACAAGCTACAATTTTTCACCCGGCTCTTATTCTAGAATTACAGAAACATCAAACTATCTATGATGTCATAGCTTGTTTTTTGGAAAACCAGGTAAACTATAAGAATAAGAGTTCCAAAATACAAAAAAGCATCTGTATTAAAACTGTAGCTTTTTTACTATATTGGAAGTATTTTTGCATGGGCTGAAGTAAAAGAAATCAAAAAGAGCTTATTTCCAATATTCCGAAGCAGTTCAGATCATTTGCTTGCTTGCTTTATTTGGCCACCTGGCTAATTATGTACTAATGCTTTGCTTGGGGAAAAGTGCTCTATGATAGCTACAGTGGTAAAATTTAGATTGCAGTACAGATATCAGAGTACAGCTCCCCTAACAGTAAAGAAACCAGCAGCAACTACTTACCGATATCCTATCTTGAAATTCTGCTGTAGGCACAACTGGAATAGTTCCCCCATGTTTCCCAAATTTTCTTTCCAAGCTTTCCTGGACAGACACTAGAAAGAAAGAAAAAAAAAAAAAGTAGATGCAAGGTAACTGACAAATGTGAAATTTTAGGATCTTTTTTTCCCTTAGGACATGAGCCGTGCTTTGGTATTTTCATTGATATTCATTTCATCTTAATTCTTGAAATTCTGAAATTCCTAACATCAACGAAGAATATTTGAGATGACACAGTCTCGAAGTTAAGAAAGGGATTTAAATGAAAATTGCCATAACTCTCCACTACTTTAGAAATACCTCGCAATGTATGATTTATGAGAAAAGGTTATATTAAAAACTATGCAGGTGTAGATTCTCACATTTTCTACAGAATACTCTTTAAAATGGAGTGACACCCTCCAGTTCTTCTCCACTGAGCTTCCTCTCTTCATGCAATTGTTATTGTTTCCCAGAAAGTAGGTAGCACAGAATGACCATAAGTGCAGCTGTGAGCCATAAGCAGGTTTTTCCAGTGCCTGTCTCTATTATACTACTGGCCTTTATAGAAATCCTCTATTGTTGTATGTGAGGAACAATGGTACCCATTTGAACTTTGAATACTCCTTAAATACCAAACATACAACGGAAAGACGTTTATTAAGAAGTAATAAATATTTCACTTAAGTGGCTTGACTTTACTATTTTACAAAACTGAAGAAAGAATTAAAAGATAACTGGAAAAGTATGCATTTAACTTAAGTCATTAGAGTTGCAGGTCAGTTAACCTATGAAACATTTTCTATTCTTTAGTATGCAGCAATTACAGACTTGTAGGGAAATTGTCGTGAATTAAAAAGAGTTCTGTATTCATTTCTCCCACATTTGGTCTTTGCTAGTCCAATCTAATTAATTAAACAGTGCAAGGAAGCAGAAGTGAGTACTTACTGAGCAAGTGGTAGTTTGAATCTCTTTCATATTTGAAAGTCAAACGACCATAACTGACATGGTTCAAGTTTTTCAGCCATTCAAAGTAGGATACTGTTACACCACCAGCATTCAGGTAAAGATCCTGCACAGAAACAGTAAATATTTTGAATTGTGACCATGTGACAAAGACAGCTCTATCATATTGTGCAAAAGCAAGCAGAAGTATTATGTACAAGGCACTACTTTAAACTGCAGTACAGAAGACAATCCAGTTCCTAGTCTTACAGGACAACACTTACCCTCTTCTTCAGTTCAGGGATTACTTCTACTGATTTAAAATAGGACTTGACTTTAGAACACATGAAGTTCAGATGTGCTTGACTGACTATTTCTATTTTAGCACAAGTGTTTAAGGAAATTAGGGCATTCTTAGGCTACCTCAGTGAGTAAAGGCTGAAGGTCAGCCACTCTGTCTAGCAAGATTACTTAATCAGGACACCCTTTCTCTGTGAAAAAATTGTCATTATAGATGGATAGGTCTTATTCTTTCAAATTATCACTACACATACTCTATACACTCTACAGTACACAGTTTTGTCAGAGCATCACCCAGACACACCATGTCTACAAACTGGTCAGAATATTTACTCTTCCTTCTTCCTTTGTTTAGTGCACTTTTTAATTGAGCAAATGTCAGCTAATAATCGTTATCTTTGGTCATTTACTGTTGTAGTGAGGTCTTCAATAAGTTTTATCAATCTTCAGCAACACTGACACCCATTTCCTAGACATCAGTTATTAAACACCACTCTTAGAGAATGAATGGGTATTAATAAAAGCCTTCAACAACTAGTGTCTTGGTACTCTTCCCAAAATGTTTCTTTTGTAATGAAAACCAAAGGTCATGATAGAACCTTACAGGGATAACCATGATATTCCTCTCCAAGAAGATTTTGTCAGCCTCAGGAGTTGTAGGCCCATTGGCACCTTCAGCAATAATCTGAAAGAAATCACAGCAGAGCACCTCAGAGGTATAGATTTGGGTTTGTTCATGCTGGTTATAGAATATTAGCATTTAAACAGATTTTCTCTATTTTTCATTTACATTTGAACTATTTGACTTACTTTTGCTTTAACCTTGTGTGCATTGGCCCTAGTCAACTGCTTCTCACTGGCAGCAGGGATGAGAATGTCACAGTCTGTCTCCAGAATGCTGCCCTCAAGTGGCTTTGCTTTAGGGAAGCCCATGATTGTCCCGTGTTGCTGTGTGAAGAAAACAAACGACTGTGTTTTTAGTGTGTTGTGCACTCATATCAACTTCTTGCTCTCTTCTGACTTTTAAAGAGAAAAAAGGGAGAAGAGACAGCACATAACATAATTACTCTTCTTACTTAGGTATAAAAAGTAAGCTACAAAGCTTCAGGAACAAAGTTCCCAAGACTGAAGCATAATTGCTCTCTGCATATGCTGATAACCATTTGGGCTCTGGAATATTTAAAAAAAAAAAAAGGCAGTCCCTCTCAGCTCTTAAAATATTTTTCAAACAAATGACTCACTGTCTGCTACACCAAGGATAAGTTGCATCACATAAAATTCAAATAGTTTTTAAAATTCAGTACTACAATGATAGCCTTTGTTTAGTGATAGAATCTTCATTCTTTTGAGAAAGAGGGTAATAAAGAAATTCAGATACTCTCTATATAAAAAAAGACACATTAAATAAGCCCCTAAGAAACTTTAAGATTGTGTTTTAGTGCCTGTGAACTGTCCCCTCAAGTCTGCTTCACTTGGGAATTGAAATAAAAAGACCACATCCAGTTTTCATTATAAACTACACATTCAAGCCGCACTGCCAGGCAGGCTTTCATTCTTTCAAAAACATCCGACAGGTAAGAAACAGCAAAAGTACACTTTGTACATCTTAAATGACCATGTGCTTGTGATTCTCAGTCAGGAATCCTTCAGGAACCTCCTTGCCCTGGTTCCTTAAGACATCCTTCCTATTTTAGGCATAAGAAAGGCAGAATGATATGAATTCCCATTCTGAAAACAAAGTAATTAGTCTGCACACATATAGACATTTTTTTGAGAGTCAGGTCAAAGGGTAAAAAAACACCTGCATTTGCATTCCTGTTGGGGATAAGATGGCAAGTCAGAAGAATTAACATTTCTAAGCTATTTTGTAAGGACTGTTTGCAGCATGATTTAAATATCACACTACCAGTCTACAGTCACCAGTCATTCTCTGCACTTGCAAAGCTGACAAAAACGAAACTCTTTCTGCTAAGTTTCATACCAATTTGAAATCTTCTAGTTCCTTTGGGTCAATCCCATCAGGATTCCAGATAGAACCATTAAACTCTCCGACAGCAACGCATTTTGCGCCAAAACGATGCAAGTATCTCATAGAATGCAAGCCCACGTTACCAAATCCCTGACGGTGGAAAGAGAAAGGGAAAAATTGTTAACCCTCCAGCTAAAATGATGATTACTGCTGAGGCTCATACAGTTTTAAATAGTTCTTCATCTATTGGCACATCTTGGCATTAGATGATGTGTATAGGCAAGATGGAAGAAATCTACATACATTCTATTCTTGTCAGAATACCATTGCAGAAATTATGCACTGTAGCCAGTAATGTACAGTTGTGATAAGTGTTTTATACTGGAAATACAGAAAGGGAGAGGTAATGCTACTCTGAAAGTGTCAAAACTATGATGTTTGTCAATATAGGAACATTCTGTGTATCTGGCACTGTCTTAAAGGGAGTAGTGGGTTTTTGTATGACTACTAACTTTATTCCAGGCCATTAAAGTTCCTTTACTTTCAGAATGCTTACGTTCTGGAAGTAAAAGAACACACACAGCAGACCAAAAAGTCACATGATCGATGTTGAAAGTTTGTCGTATGATTCTGTGCTGAAAAAAAAGCTGAATAATAAATTCCTGTATAATGTAGCTTCAATTATACTTGAGATTTTTGCTTATGTATTAGAAGCAAACTTTGACAGAAGAGTCTGTCATGCTTTAGGTCTCTTTGAAATGCTCTATGCTCATTTTTCTACAAGAATTTTCTGCTTTTCTTATGGCCATTTTTTTCAGTCTGAGTTTCACTTAAGAGCCTGATGGTTAGTCTTCAGCTAGGCATGAAAATGCCAAAGTGTAGGGAGATGAGTGTGTTGCTGGGCCTGTGCAGGGCAGAGATGTTTGTTCCAGCCCACAGGTTAACTTGGAGGTTACAATTACTCTGCTATTTCTAACAAGCACTTTTTGAAAACAACAAAACAAATCAGTTCCTCAAATCCCCCATTTAACATACTGTTTGAAGTTGAACAAGTTTCATTTCTTTGAAATTTTAGGAATGATAATGCATACTATCAAACACTTTCAAAATTCAACTACGTAAATCCTCAAGTCTTACGAACACCAAAAATGTACACTCAACCCCACAAATTTAGATAAGGTCTTGGTTTCTATTTTTCCAACTGCTCATTCCATAATGGAACAAGAACATAACCCTTGATTCCTCCTCTCCTTAAAATTTTTATTGTTTGTAAAATATTGCAACAAAGTTTGTGTAGGCAAAACCAGCGTCACAGCTCACTGAAAAGTATGCCTAAGTTTAAAGAACTCCTGTAACAGTATTTCATTTTGGTGTTTGCAGCTTACAAGATCATAAAGACTAGAGATTTAGCTTCGTGCCTGTAGAGTGCAATTGAAGGTTCAGTTTATAAAGACCAGTCTGAAATCAAGGACACCTATATTGCTTGAAAAGGGTTTCTAAAGTTTGAGAGTAAAGATTATCTTGAAAGTTTTAAAGCCCTCTCAGGCATTAAGGGCTACAGCCTGTTTTAGAAACAGCTCTGCTCAATGTCTGTGGACTACTTCTTTTCCTACAGTCTGAGGAAAAAAGTTACCTGAACAGCAAATGTTTTATCTCCAAATCCTGGAGTCATTCCTAATAAGCTCATATATGATGCTTCATTGATGAAATTTTCAATTCCATGGAAGACACCACGACCAGTTGCAGATATACGTCCATGGATCCCACCCTGGCTGATGGGTTTACCAGTTACACATGCATGTGCATTAATGTCCTGTAAAACAGCAAAGAACTTGTGAGACATGGAATTAATCAATCAAGAAACAGCTGGAACATGTTTTGTACACTTTAGACATAAGGGAAAATGGAAATTGTAAGAGTCAGAACATGATATAGCCTAAATGCATTTAGTTTGTAAAGATGATTTCCTTCCTTACTTTGTGTGAACACCTCAGAACATTCTGTCAGGAAAGTTGTGTAATGCAATAGCAGATATGGTCTGTGATTTTTTGTTGCCTCTAAGTGTATATGTTAACTTCAGTCCGTGTATCACGGTAACATCCACAAGCAGACAAATCACAAAGCTTTCAGGAATGTTTCTCAAAGTCAGCTCCTATTTACAGCCACAATTTCTTTACATTATTACTTTTGGTGTCTTAATTTTTTTAAGGGCTCAGAAATACCCTTGAACTGGTTTTTAATCATCTTCAAACATTGTTTAGTATTCTTTTAGGACAGATTGAGTTATTTTGCAGTGACAAAATGAGGTATGAGGTCTGTAGTGAGAATACAGGGATGCTCTAGCTCAGGGGAAAATCTGCTGTTTGAAGGTCATATGGGAAAAGTTGGGTACTTACTACTTTTATTCAGAAAAGTAGCATTTACAATCACACCTCTATTCTTAATTTGGTGGCAATAAAATTAAGTTTTCCATATGCCAGATAGTTAGCCAAGATAAAATAGCTATTTAAAACCATGGCTGATTTTTCCAGTTGGAATTAATAACTTGAAAGAAATTCTTCCAAAGTAGACACCGGACCTCCCTCTTCTGCCACCAGTGGTTCCCATGCTCCCACACCCTGGGAGCACAGTCACACGGTGGCTTGGCTTCCAACACAAGAGAAAGAGTAGGGGATAAAAGAGAATCCACTGAAATGAGCGTGCCAGCAGCCGGATGGGTTTCCATTCCACTGGCCACACATTCACTGGGAGGCTCCCTGCGCTCCATCCCTTGTGCCAAAGGCATTTGCATGCCTGTGGTGCAGGATGCTTGGTGAGAGGGAGGAAAGGAGCAGACAAAAGTAAATGGAGGCAGAACGGCTGGAGGAGACTAGAACTATAATAAAACTACCACTACTTACTGTTTGAAAACGATAGTGAGTCAACATATAACCGTCTTTAAGAACAATAAAAGTGATCCTGGGCTTGCCACAGAATTCCTAATTCAGCCTCCCAAAATACAGCTTGCTGCTGTATGCTCCCTCTGGTGGCATGTCAACTGTAACAAAGATTGGCAGGGGTGTTTTCTTGGAATGACTGGGCCTGATGTTGTGATGGACTTCTAGGTTTTTATTCTGTTATATAGTGTTAAACTATGCTTTGGGCTTCGTTCATTCACAAAGGAGGAAATATGTTTTATAAATACTTGAAGAAATACAGTCTTCCACTATATGTAAGCATGTATTTATCAAAGTCCTTTCCTGTGTACCAAAAGTCAGTTGATTGTGTCAGGAAGGACAAAAGAGCGGAAAGGATTAATTTAAAAAAAAACTTCAGTCATATATAGTTCAGCAATCCAGCAACTTCAGATGGATTTTCTGGAACAGTTAACATGGCAGTTATTAACAACTTGCATGGTTTGGCAAGAAAACAGAGCATGAAGTAAGGGCAGATACCAGTCTTCCTAAAGTCACATATAAAAACCACAGCTGATGTCAAAGTCCTAAAATCTTTGGTTTCAGGTCAATAAACAAAAAATTTTAACACATCATAGGCCAAAACCAAAGAGCATGGCTTTTAATGAGAACCTTGGAAAATGGCTTATAGCATGAAGGACTTCTATATCAGCACAGGTAGCTTATGAACTTAGTTGGTGATGTTCAGGCACTAACTTTTGCTTCTTTCTTAACCCCTTTCCCCCCGACAATGATGTTCTCCTTGTCTCTCCAGCTTCCTGGCTCTGTATGGTAGGTTTTAAGCAAACCTTCAATATCTGTTTATATCTCTTATTTGATTTATCCTTCCCACTTGAAACTCCCTGAACACAGCTGTGTGCAAGCACAGACCCATCAGGTCTGCAAATTTCTCAGGCAGATCCCTCTCCCCAGAGTTATCTTTCCACTCCACTGAATGTAGTCCTTTGCACAGCTTCCATCTGTGTTTGGAATTATGGCTTGTTTCATATTTGTTCACTGCTCGTTGTGTGCTCTTAGTTCCCTTCCCTTCTTTTCCCATGGTCACTTTTATCTTTTTAATATTCCTTAACCACCTTTATTTTTGCTCTTGGTGTCCCAACCAGACAGCTGTTCGTCTACAAACTGGTTTTAATGGATTATTCTCCTTTTTATAGCTTTCTCAGAATTCTCACTTTCCTTCTCCATACCTAGCCATTCTCCACAATAGCTCTGGAGTTCCACTGTGGCTACCACTCTCTCCTGAGTGCAAAAACAAGCAACCCAACAAAATTACATAAACTAACTTCCCCCACCACTTCCCTTATTTCCACTTTTTAATTAAGTTTTCAGAAAAATGTTCCTGAATCCTCTCAGGTTTTTTTATTTTTCAATAAGATACTGCCATACAGAGAGAGTCTAAAAAGAAGCTGTTGTAGTGTAATTCAAATTTTAATCCTCTGTAGTTATTTTGTTTTCTTTTGTCATTGAATCATAAGAATGTGTAGGACTACACAATAAGGTAAGATTATAAAGTCGAAAGAATAAGAAATTAATCAATTTGAAAACTTCTCTATCAGGGTTTAGTTTAATTAAAAAAAAATGAGCTTTTGTGTAAAACTGTATGAGAACTCTTCAATACAGCAGATCTTAAAGCAGGTCACTTACTGTGATCCTTCTTGTCAGTCTTAATACAATGCTGTTGTATCACACTTTTAGTGCAATGAGTTAAGTGTTAAAACTCAATGCTTTGAGGCAGTAGTTTTGCTCTAAGTTGGAATTTTAAGTTCTGACTGAGGGAAGTAGTTGTCACCCTGCATGCTGAAGTCCTTCTGAAGTCATAATTTTGGCTTTTTATCAGATTTGAAGCTTTAATTAAAATATATACCTATGTGAATAGCAAAAAGGAATAGCAAAAAGGAAGTAATGTTTTACCATGATATCCCTAACAGAGAGCTCTTTGTAAAAGTGATTTAACTCATCAGCATTCCTTTTCTCCTTCCATAAGATACCTCAGACTGTATTTCAGACTTAGAATAACCTGGGCCACTCCACCTCCTACTGTTCAAGGCCTCAGACACATTTTGTGCCAG
>WEKY01002674.1:83915-98044 GCA_013390045.1 Picathartes gymnocephalus
AGTAAAGCTGCTCCCTTTAATTAAAAGTTGAGCTGGTAATATTCAGCTTTCTGCAGAGATGTCCAGACAGCAAAACTACCAGAACAGCTCTGGGTTGAGTGGGAATGAAGACCCTACTGACATTTCTGAGCTGAGGTTCTGTTACAACAGGCTCCTATGCTTCTTGCCTACACTTCCCTTGCAGCCTCTGGTTGCCAGGGGTGAAGCCATCAACTTTGGCTGGGGTGGATCTTCTATTTCCTTCCTCTCTTTCCTCAGATACCTGCCAAAAGCCTCAACTGAGACTACAGGAAACAGTAACAGTGAAGAGTTTGCTATTAGAGATTAAAACTGCAACAAATATAGTCACAATTTTATGATCTAACTCTGAGAGAAATGTGATTCACTTTGGATACTGTGACCTCAGCTTTTGTGGCTTCTCATAGCAGAACAGCCACCAGAAAAGTTAAGACACAGTTCCCCTTAAAATGCACTAGGATGCAATGACTCAATTCTTTGTGGTTCTTGCTGAAAGTTCTGTACTCAAAAATACAGTTATTTAAGGATATTATTTAATGGACACTGCCAACACACAATAAATCAGATTCCTAAATTTGAATAGGAAAGCTGCCCAACATACCAATAAAGCCCTTTTTTGCCAGCTCCATGGTAAACCTTCTTGTGATCTTTTCCAATTCATTATCCTGGAGAGAAAACGCAATAAATATCAGAAGAAATCATTAGTGTTTACAAGTATTTGCTCAAACTTAGCGCAGGCACAAGCAAACGCCCTCTTCTTTTAGAAGAAAGGATGATTCATAATTTATATAAATTTATATGCCACTCCCTAGCAGACCGTTGATATTCAGGCAGCACAAGAAACAGTGGGCTTTCCTTCTGTACATTCTGATCCATGAGCAGTTGGGAGCGTGGCACAGGAAGAACCACCTGTGCCCACAGCAGAGATTTCCAGCAAACAAATCTGATATCCTGTGTGAACGATTTACAACCAGCAAAAGCAAGAGCTGGCCCTGCCAGCTGTGTAATCAACACAGCCAAATGACTTCACACAAATCCTTACAGGAGCTGGAGCTTAGAATATCTACTATGTATTCTAGTATTCCTTTCTGTACAAGTTGTTTTAATTAGGGCAAGAAGGCAAGCCTGCAGTAAACCTTTTATAAGCCAAGTTAGTTATTATTCACACTGGAACACTGCATAGAATGGTTTAATGGAGCATAAAACTATTAGTCAAAATAAACAAAAACATTAACTTTTTTTTCTAAGAGTAACTTAATTTAAGCTTTTATTAACAGTATCAACTTAAGAAAAATATCAGGTTCCAAATTATTTGTAGTCTCCTGATTTTCAGGAAAAAAAAATTAAATAATTGAAGTATTCCACCTCTGAGACGCAGACCTTTTAAAAATTCTTTTCCTACCTATTGCATGCACAGGCTACATTGAGCCTTTACAGAGGCAGAAGTGGCATGAGGTTTTAAGTGGTCAATAATGCCCTCAGAAGAGCTTTTTTAACTGGCTGGCTTCAGTATTGCAGATAACCAAATTTTTATCTATGATTAGGCTTACTGTGTAGTTCTTGGGATTGATCTTGACACCAGCCTTTGCCCCACCAAATGGCACATCTACAAGAACGCAAAGGAAAATCATTTTACTTTTTCAACAATAAAGGCAGAACACAGGAGAAATATGTGTAATTATATCTTTGATTTTAGCAGTGATTTTGCTTTTTCTGCATTTATAGCTATTGAAGCGTAAATTATAATCTGATCTAGGTACTCTTATAAAAATGGGAGATCTTTCAAGGCACTTTGAAGATGGCCTTTAAAACTCAAAAGTTCATTATTTAGATTTTCTATGCTTAAATCTCTCTTGTCCTTGACGCTTATAGAAATAATAAGTTTTGCCATTTATATTTTACTGGTTTAGCTTTGGAAGTTGTAAGCGTCTCTACATACATTAGGAAAGTATTTTTTCTTACACATAATGTGCAGATTCTCTTCAAACTCCTCTACAATTCAGTAGCTGTGTACAAATTATACTTCTTTATAACCCATAAAGGAATTTTATCCTTCTCTCTATGCAGCTCCCCTGCCTGAATCCTTTACAGCCTCCATCTGTTCTCCGTAAAATTAGTCCCCTACCAATCCAAGTTTATCATACTTGAATTTGAGTTCAAGTTTTCATGGGAGAGGGTAGTTAGCAGAATTTGGACTTTTCAAACAAAAATGCAACCTTATTTAAGTATTTCCAGTAACAGCAGAGAGAATATGTATTATTATTTTGGTCACAAAAATTTTTCCCATCTTGCTACAGATTTAAGTTAGAGATTAGCATCTGAAATTAATTTTAATCCTTTACATGTTTGGTTTTTTTAATATAATTACATCAGTACTGATTGAAACTGAAGATTGAAATCTTGCTTGAAAAACAAACACTTACCAACCACAGCACATTTGTATGTCATGAGAGATGCTAAGGCTTTCACTTCATCCACACTAACATCTGTACTATAACGAATACCTGCAAAAGACACATGAGAAAAAATAGGATTTCACTAAACAACTTCATAAGTATTTCTATATTGGGAAGGGTAATTGTACACCAACAATCTTTAACATGCAAGTATGTCATTTATCAACTTATCTACTCTAAGAGGTAAAGAACAAGATCCTGTTCCCCTACTTAAATATCTATCTTTTATGTAGCAGAAATTCAAGACTTCAGTAATTTTCTATGAAGTAGCTTAATGGCAGCACTTAGCCTTGGAGAAAAAAGTTAATATTCCTCATGACAAATATGAATCAAGCTGACAGGTAACTAACAGCAGAGTTTTCAAGAGGCTGATAAAGCTGTTCAGCATTCCACAAGATCTTTAGCTTTGGACTTCATTCATTGTATATACAAGATTAACTTTGTTCCTGAACATAACTTATCAGTACAGGTTATAATCAAGGTCTTTTTGATAGAGTAATACCAGTTCCTGTTAAGTTCTAAGCCTTGGCTTCAAGGCTTTGGCTGCTAGGCAAAGCCACAAAACAAAAAGCAACAAACCACTCTGCTAGTTCAATTTTTTCAAAACATTTTGAGGGAATAGTTCTATACCAGCGAGCTTGTGAGACCAGGCCACACCTGCATTCCCTGCTCCAAGTCACTCAGCAGGGCTGCAAGTGTGTGCTGACACATGGTACAAATGCAAATTCAATTTGTTGTGTGCTGGCAGCAGCTCAGGTGCAAAATCGGTGAGCCCAGCATTCAAGGCAGTTCAAAACTGAGTAAAAAAGTGGTTACACAAAGGTAAGGAGATCTTTCACCTGCCTGACTCTTACCAGTCTTTGAAAAACAGAAAAGTCCAATAAATTGACTGAACTCAAAATTAAGTTTCATGTATTATGAAGGCAGCTACAGAGTAGGAAATATTTAACCAAACTGACGGGGCAGATATAGAGAACTAGAGAAGCCTAAACATGACGTTTAAGATCAACACGTGCCCAAAGTCACGTGGCCACAGCCAAAAAGTTGCTACGGCTATATGTTTGTTTCTGTCCAAGCTTCTCCTACTTAACTAAGCATATAACAGAGCCATGAATAATTTATTATTCCCATCTCTACTCCCCCAATTTTTGGCTGTAGGTTGTGCCAAGTTGCACGGTGGTTTGTAGCAGGCACAGAGTGTCCTTTAGATGCCAGAACATGGCACCACAAATTTCCTATTATGTAAAGAGAAGACCATATTCAGGTTCTCAGGAGTAAAAAAAGGCCAGCATACATTATCCAAACTAAAGCACTGTGCTGCTATGAAAGCCATTCCTGAATGCTCTGGAAACAATCCCAGTTTCAAAGGAACTAAGTGCTGCTCAAACAAAGCTGAGGGCCAAGTGCTGTTTTCTTATGTGAGTTCAATCAGTAAAAGAAAGTACCATGCCTCTGCAAAACAGAATTTTAAATTTACTGTGTGTATGGGGGAAGGGTGGTCTCCAAAAGCAAACTAAATAGTTTCTGACTTAGGTAGCTGCAAGGAGTTAATGTCTGAGCTTTCAATAACCTTCTAATAGGAAGTAATATTCAAAACTTAAGGAGAACCTATCAGAGCCCAAAAGACCAGTCAAAGTTAGAACATAAATGTGTTGGGTTTTTTTTAACATGTCTTACTCTGATCCTTCAGAGGAGCAGTTATCCTTCTGTCAAGCTCTGAGCAAGAATTAGCACTACCTATGGCACTGACTGTCCTGCCTGGGGAAATCATTCCCTCTTGGTCGAGTAGGTACTCTGGGGACAGGTTTCATCTGAGTATTGCTCAAGTCAGCCAAGTTTGGAGTCCCAGCCTATGTTGGCCAGAAGTGAACTCTGCCCCTCCACCCCCAGCTGAACTAGATCCTGTGTATTTATTCAACTCATATACTTATTTAAACTTTCAAGCTGTGTATACAAAGCAGATTTGCTATAAATGTACTCCTGCAGGCACTCAAAATGTTGTTTACTGATATATGAAAAGCAGCAAGGAGACTAAATACTTAGGGATAGTTATCTTGTACAGTTTAACGAGAGAAGCAAAGTACAAAAAGAGAGGGAAGCCTCTTCTGCAAATCACACGGAAGATAGGATCTGAAGAGGCAAAAAAGCAGCACTTCAACTAGAAGTGCTAGTGCATGTACTCACTCCAGTGCATGTAAAACAGTTAGATCTCTGGTTTCCTTGTATTACAGTCAAGGATTACTGCAAACTTTGATGTAATATATATTAAATTTTCTTATCAAGGTAAATAGGGGAAAAAACCCCCAAACTAACAAAGTACTGACAGGCTTTCAACTGAGCTGCCTACCTGTCAGCCATGTACACATACCAGAACACAGAAAACTTTTGTACTTGAGGCTGAAACTGCTCCTCTCTGGACAACTTCGTATTTCTGAATAAGGTTTAACTCCTTTTCCAGGCTTTTAAACAGCTGTAATTAAAATGGCTTGACTGATGGCTTTATCTTTGTAAGTGGAAGACTAGTCAGTTCTGAGAATTGTGCTGACTTTACTCATCAATCTTCTCTAGTTTATGTGGTAAAATCTTTCATTAGGCGAAGTTCAGGGTGTGAACTCAGGTTCTGACAGGTGTGATGCGTTTTTCCCTTCCCTGGCAGGAGCACATAATATTTGAGACGCACTAACATTTTATCCCTTTTCACAATTCAGCCAGTTACTGTTTTCCAGGAATTGTAATTACTCTACAGGAGGGCCACCGCTTGACAGGGAAGTTATTTGTGCTAAGCTGTTAAGACTGATGAGAAGCAGGCATCTGAGAATGCTGTACATTCCATCTGCAAGCGGATGCACAAAGATAAAAGACTTACTTAATCTCTATTCTATTGGACATCATTGAAATTTAGTTTGACAGCTTCCTAATTTGGCAGGAGTATTGCCACGCATTTGTGTGACTCTTTTGGCAGTGTTACTATGCATTCAGTAGCCTGAGTCTAAAAATGGACCATATGCACAGATAAAATACTGGGTTTGTTTTTTTGGCTTTTTATTTTAAGGTTTTACTACATAAAACCAAACAAAAGTTACTGTTAGGTAGCAAGATTATAATTCTTTTAAACCCTTGCAAGTCCCACACAGTAAGTCTCTGGTAACTTGTGCCTTTTACAGCAAACTAGCTATAAAAAAATAGTTTGAAGAAAGCCTCAAGTTACAGTATGACTCATTGCCATGGAAAATACTTTTCATTGGAAAACATATGAATTCTTGTTCTAGTTGAGAATTCTCTTTCCTTACCACACCCCAAGAAGTTAAACAGTATGCTAAGAGTGACTTTGTTTTTCTGTGCACAAAGGCTTCTAGATGAGGAAATGTTTTCATTTAATTATTTTTTAGTATTGGTCAGTATAAAGAGAAGGCTTTATCACCACACTGCAGTGTCTGTGCTTTTAAAACTTCTTTTTTGTGATCTGTATTATGAAGATCCTATACTACACTCAGTTACCTCTTCACACCAAAGTAGTCATTATCAGCAAGGCTACTTTGGGTTCTATAGTAACATCAGTCAGTTATCATTTTAATCATTTTATCATTTTGTAGCAAGGAGTGTACTAACATACACATAACAAAGACCTTGATTTCAAAGAAAACTGGTTAAACATCCTACTAGATTTTACAATGTACAGATTTCAGTATGTTCTGTGATGTTCATTGTGTTTATTATGCTTCCTTAGAAAACATGGTGTACAGAATGACCACCTTCTCAAGGATGACTACTGCCTTTCTAGTACACCTACAAATCTATTTAGGGAAGCTAGTGTCACTATTTTCTGAGCTTTCAGTGCAGTGATCCTAAATAGTAGTACCTATGTGTGGCCACATCACTAATGAGCACGAGGTATTCAAAGTCTCAAAAAACCCCAACTAAATAGTTGCCATAGCAACAGTTCAGAGTAAAACACTTGGTAAACTATTCCTCCTGCACTAAATATCTTGCAAACCTTAGTAAGTCTCTCAAGTTCCCCAGAACATGGAACACGTTTGCATCTCAGCCTAAATTATTAATATCCAACCAAGGGTTTTGTCCTGCTTTGACTTTGGTGTTTTCTTCTGGTTGTGATGTTCTTGCGAACTTTGGAACTAATTTGGGTCCTTTACAGACAACAATTCCTGTCAATATGGTGCATTTATTCTGCTCACCTCTATTTGCAAAGTGCTTGCTCATCAAAAAAAGGCTTCCAGAGCAGCAGCTATCCTACACTACCCACACAGCACTCAGCAACACAGATGTCATGATCTCCTCTGGAAGTTTCTGGGACTGACTACAGGCATGTTAATCTCTCATAGCTCCGAGGGTTAGCAGCTTGCCTAACGCTGTCCGAAGGCTTGAGTCTATGTCGACAGCCTGAAGGAGCTTCAGTATAAATGCTCATCTATGGATTCTGCAAAATCCATAAATCAGTCCCAGCACTTACTGCAGTGCCTCAGTTCCTTAATGTTGTAACTCTGGATTACGTACCATATTTTCACATTTGGTAAGTAACAAGTGCAATTGTGATTGTACTACTATCAAACTAAGTAATCACTGACACCTAACTCAGTAGGGACAGATCGTCCAAGCAATTCTTAGACTCTTTCAGAACACACACATTTTTTTTCTAGATCCAGAAAAACAATCCAGCCTTCCCAAGAAGGAAACTGCTGAGCCTTACTTAACTATTTGGAAAGTGTGGTAAACAGCACAGTGACCAATTTGTAATTATTGAAAACAAAGAAATTCCAGATAAACCTAACAGAGCAAGATGACTAGTTCAGTACTGGAAAACAAGAACACTGTACACCAATCAGCAACAAGAACTACTAATTCCTAAATTCAATTCACTAACTGCCAAGAGAGGAGATAAATATTTTTATCTCTTCCCACACAGCACCAGACAGCTATAAAGCTGGGGCAGGACAGACATTCCCCTATAGAGACACCCCACCATTCTGCTTTAAGAACCAGTATGTATAAAATGACCATAAGGTATTCAGCCAGACAGAATACTTCAGTATACTACTTATTGTATGTTTTTAATAAGCTGCACTTGAAATATGCTTCGACATATATGTTTATTTCAATCCACGCTGAGAAAAGCCAAGAATTTTCTCCATTCAAAAATTATGTCTGGCGCATTGATAGGACTTGGTGTTTTACACGTGAATACGGCAAATTTAGTACACTACCAGGCAAACAAATTGTACATTAATTTATGCACTTAGAATATGGCTATGAAGTTAAGTCTCTCAGCTATAGAACCACCTCAGCCCCACCTAAAGGATTAGGTCAGTCATTAAAGTGCACTCAACACTAGTAACAAGGACAGAAACAGAGAGATACAGTAAACTGCTTCCACACAGATATTATTACCACGTGCAGGGTGGGGGTGTGTGTGCAGAGGGCGGAAATAATACACAAGTTGGCCCTGGCTGGTCCAAATGCCATAGGAGCCACAAAACAAGAAGCCACTGCGGTGCTGACATGAGGCAGGCAAATTCCATGCTCTTCCTAAGAGTCTAATTCCTAACAAGATGCAGCTGTTGCAATTCATGCAACAAAAAAGTGCTTGCTAGGATCACCCAGAGAACAGGAGGGAGACTATCACACAGGAGATTCGTCTCCTCACTGCCCCTCAACACGTGTTTAGTCAGAAAGCCCAATGCTGAGAGAGGTATGATCTCTCTATAAATAGACAAGGAGCCAACAGTAGCAAGGGAAAACAACTATTTAAGATCAAGGACAAAGCTGGCTACTGCACAAATGGTATGAGCTGATTATATGAAAAAGCTGAGACTAAAAAGATTCATAGCCAAAAGAGCAAGGCATAGCTTCCTACAAGAGTATCAGAGGTAAAAACAAAAACCTGCCATGGCTCACACTGCAACTAGCTTATTCAAGGACCGTAAAAGACAGGACACCCATTCCTTTCCTTTTTTTTAATTTGCAATTTAAATGTATATCCACTGTTGCATAAATTGTGAAGTTAGATAAACTACAATAAGAAAATAGAAACCTGTGAAATTTGGTCAAAGGTTGGACTCAATCTTAGAGGTCTTCTCCAGTCTTAATGATTCTATGAAAATAAGGCACTCATATAAGCTTCAGCTATAACACTGCAAGTGTTATCACTATTAGGCTAATTACCTTTTTTCCCCCCCATAAAACTCTCACACTTCTTTGGAGTTAGATCCGTTTCCAAGGTTTATTTCTGGTTACAGATGGTCCATGTTATAGTCCCATCTGTTGCATGGTCCATAGGGTACATTTTCATATCTTACTCTGAAAGACCCCGCACCAAAGACACAAGCTCTTAACTTTCACCAATGCATGACTTAAAAAAAGCAAAGCCACTAATTCAATCCCAAGATAAACAGCTCTGCTGAATCGAAGATACCTTATAGCACTATTCCTTACCCTCATAGAAAAGGAACAAATAATGTTGAGACAGCATATGGGGCTGTACTGGTCCAACTGCTGCATGTACAGGTGTTTCTTGTGCAAGTGAAGTTTCCATCATCATGAATGTACACTGTTTTAAACAAGATAATGTCTGCAACAGAGGGTATTTTGTGACTGGGCACTGAGATCAGTGCCAGCCTTGGACCTCTGCAATTGGAAAACTGCGGCAAGGGTGGCATGAATAAAAGTCACCTTATGCAGTAAGAAGAAACTCATTAACATGAACTCACGAGCCAAGTGAGAAGGATAAATCCTGATAGGCAGAATAAAAGCAGCCAAGACCAGACAACAGAAACGTTTTGTAGTGCAGAATAGCTCCTTCCACTAACCAGCCAAGGCAGCAGCACACAGGAAACCAGATTCATTCACCTCCAAGTCAACTGAACAAATAAAGTAAGACTCATTTGTCTTTACGTAAGAGTGAACTTTGAAATAATGTTTGACAAAGCTTTTCAAAATTCCTCTGTGAGTTATACTAAATCTAGTCCAGAACTAAAGACAGTTTTAAAGCCATTCTGAACTGAGGAAGCAGGTAAGATTTGGTTACAGCAATTTGGGTGAGCACAAATAGGCTGTTTCTGGCTCTGACTCATTTGATTTCATTTATAACAGACCTGTCAGACAGTTGGTTAACATCGAAAGGCTTGAAAAAGTTTTAAAACCACTTAACAGCATTATTCCCATAGTAAATGCTGCCTGACAAACATGGAATTACTTCCATACAACTAAGCAAGTAAGATTGCAGTAAGTTTGTTTTGTTTCCTGAAACTGACCAATTAACGATTAACAGCCATCAGCAACCACATAAAAAGCTACACCTTTCATAGAACCTGAATGAAATTATTTAGAAACATTTATTATTTTAAGTAGGAACTGCCAGAGTACTTTCCAACAAAGTCATCTGCATTCAGATGTCTCATTTCCTGTACCCAGTTTGGTTTGTTTAACTTCTTTAGGCAGCTGTCAGTGCAGTGAACAAGAGCAGCTGTGGTTTCCTGTTAGTGCTGGCCACTGGCATGCAAGTCACCACATCAGCAAAGGAAAGAGTGATGTGACCCACAGCATTACTTCAGCTACAAGGTAGCATCAGTCCAGTTGTATAAAAACTACACTTGGAGCGTAAGCAACCTGAGCTCCAACTCACAAGACAATTGCTTATCCCATATTCTCAGTGGGATAAGGAGGCATCTAACTGATTTTTCCTTTCCAGCAAACAGTTACAGTGCAGAAAATGGAGTCCTTAAAACCTGGATTTGCATGCTGGACATACTGCAAGACCTACCACTTAAATGGGGATCTTCATGGCTGTTCTGTAAAGATTCCTAAAGTACAGCAGAGAAGCACCACTAAGAAAAAGAATCACCACCTTCTCAACTTGCAAAAGTTTGTAACCCCCAAAGCAGAATTAAGGATTAACTTCTACAACAATTGAACAGGTAAGCACCACAAGATTCAACAAGAAGTGTTATTTCTGGGTTCTCTCAATAAGGTGGAAAACCACTAAAAGTTGTAAACTGAAAAGAAAGCATGTTTCAGCACCTCATGCTTCTCTTCCAGAAAAGCACTTTTCTTCACCCAATGAAGAATCACTTGCACTATTGTATAGTGACAGCTGTCACAACACAACCAAGCTGACTTGTGTTCTTACACGTGCTTTGGGGGGAAAGAGGAAAGTAGGATAAGCCTTTAAATAAACTCCTATTTTTATTAACAATACTTTTGATTGTTAGAATTAGGGTATTAAGAGCATTGTACTTCTTGAATAGAAATGACAGGCAGGTTTCCCACCAAGGTGTAGAAGTTTGCCTATACAAAAAATGTAAGACTGATCTTGAATTCACCCTCATGCAGCTGTATCGGCCACAGTCATCCATCCACTCAAGATTTGTATTTTGAAAGCAGTCCTCTCCTGGCATTCACTCTGCTGAAGTATTTCTGCTTTGCAGGCAAACGAGAAGCCACCACAGAGGAGGTACAGAAGGACTACTAGTCAACGAACTGCTGGTTTGTACCAGCAGGTATCATTCGCATGCACATGTGAGATTTATAAAGATAAACCTTGCATTTAGAGTCTGCCAGTTTTCATATTTGGGCTGGGCCACTAAACAGGGATTGAGGTTTCACTCCAGAAGAGAATGAGCAGGCAAAAAAATGGAAGATATCTGAGACAGAAGGAACAGCATCTAAATGTTATACTGTTAACTACAAACATTTTGTTGAAATGAGAAGGTGCTGCTAAAGTGCATATAATTAAAATGCTTATTTAGACTCTTGTTCTTTGAGTAATTCAGCTGCCTCCAAGTTTAGGGCATTTAAATCAAGATATTTAAATTTGATTTACAGTATAAATTCTTCATTAGTTCAGGGTTAAATCTGTAAATGCCCTTATAAACAGAAAGGCATACAGAAGTAACATACAATCACTAATGAAGTATTTTGGTATGAATGTACTGAAAAAAATAGGAACAATTAAAGGAGGACAACCTTTAAAAGACCTAAAAACTTTTGTATTCCTGTATTTCATACTTGAATCTTAAAGTGTACTTCAATCATTTGTCTGATCTGCATACAGAACAGTATTTAATGGTCTCTAAACAGCATGTCTTACCCTTCAGTTTACATAAACCTCAAGAAATATAAGAGATGAGCTTTTAATGCACAATGCTCCTTGAAAGAATAATAGACATGACAAAGCATCCCTACTTGCTAGCAATCACCTAGCAGTATCTAAACACCATTTCTTTCTTAGTACCAAATACACACACATTCCAAAAAAAAAAAAAAAACAAACAAAAAAAAAAAAAAAAAAAAAAAAAAAAAAAGGCAGAATGGTAACCTTGTTTTATCAAATTTTACTTTTCTGGAAGCACAAAATTAAAGGTCACAATTAATTCTGCATGTGAAAAGATAGGGAAGCTGTGTTCCTCCTAATGTCTTTGCAAGTCTTCCACTTGTCAACTCATCCCTTCTTTTAAGAGGGGGCCTTATGTCCCTTGCTGTTTCTTGATGGTGCAAGTTACTTGCATTTGTCTCTGGGGTCCATAGTGTGTGGGACACTCACTTCAGCAAGTCTCCCTATTTCATACTGTTATATGGAGTTCGGAGTTGTACTTCATTGGACTTTGTGCTTTTATCCCTGTGGACTATACTAGGATTGTAGTTTAAAAACCCTTTAGGACAAAAGCTCAAGTTGTTGGTGCATTTCAGGTGGATCAAATGTACAGTAAATGTAGAAATACCTTTACCACTCCTTTGCCATTAAAGTAGAAATGTTCTACTTCCTCACACCTTTTTCATAGCAGGTTTCAAGCAATTGATCTATTCTTATCATGCATTCCATTTAAATTTACTGCAAATCCTGATCTGTTACCTGATAGTGAGCAAATTCCTAGAGAGCATCAGAAGGTGAAATTCATTAAAGATCACTGTGCTGAAGAATGGAAAGGAAATAACACTTGCAATTCATTCCCTAAATTCAGAGGGGGTGGGGAGCAGCACAAGAAGGACAAACTACTGAGACTTCCTACCTTCTTTAGCTGTCATTTTCAATTGCATGTAAGTGCTCCAGTGTGAATGCAGACAGGCATAAGAAATGCCACCAAAAATCAAGAAATTCTGGTGAGGATTTAGAAATGTAGGTATCAGAACAGAGGGTGTCCAATCAGCCAGTTGGTGGGGTCTGTTCACGTATAGTGCATTTTATAATTATTTGTTGTGTAAACATTAGTACCTTCACTTCTGAGCAATACTAATGTGAAATATTAGAAGCTATCATATATTAATATTATTACCTCCTTTGCCACCGGACTGCATTTTGTTATGCAAGCAGGATCTTAAGAGTAACACAGTCTGTACAGCAGAGGACTTTCTGTAAGCAGCAGCAAAGAGTAACCTAACTGAAGCAGTGATACAGCAGTAGTGTGATGTCCATCGGTATTTTAGAAGAAATTACAGCAATGGCATAGAACAGTAGCTGCACACAGAGTGAACTTCAGCCACGCCCAACTTCAGCTACAACTAAGTCTGATACTAATTCTTGCTCCAAGTAAACAACCAAAAGTTGAGTTAGCCTCTTTTGGGTAAGAATTTAGCATGTCACTAGATATTTGATTTTGGAATATTAGGAATCACATTAACAGGACAGACTATTTGTGCTGCAGAGAGAAATCCTCATGTCATATATATACACCAGGTGAACTGTCACAAACACACTTACCTAAGAACACCCTTCCTAATCTAATCTCGAAGTTAGAGAACTTAATTTATAAGAAATCGCTTGCTTTCTGCAACCATCATTATTTATCATAGAGCTGATTTACACTGGGGAAAAAAAAAAAAAGTGTTTACAGACTACAGAAGCTCTGGTTTGAGTCACAGACCTGAAATGGTTTCCAATTCTTAAATGTCCACAAAGATCAGAGCTCTTGAGTAAGTTATGCTGAAGAACATCTGTATTTATTTTTCAAGGAAATGCCATCCATCCCAGACTAAAAGAGAGTCTGATTCCTCTGAGATCACGGCCGATCCCACGAGAGCCCAGCTCTGCTCAGCTCCAGCGGGATTCACCCTCTCGGTCCCTTGGCATGTCGTTGGTCTCACGTTGTTGAACTAGCTACTTCCAGAAAAATCACTGTTGTCTAACTATGTATCCAGCCGCTAACTGGATACATATTTAACATGTTATTAAAACTTGTTATTTTTCTCTAGGGATGTTTTCTGTGCGAGCATTAGGGTTTCACGAACACAGCAGGCTGAGTGTAAAGGGACAGCGGCTCCTCTAGCTCTCGACTCGAGCAGGCACTTCTAGCATGGTGCTCCCACGTTTCCCTACAAATGCTATCGATGTTTGAGTCACACTGAGTTAAAATTAGCGGGGGTTCGCCTCGCCATGCCTAGGGCCAGACCGGAGGCGGGTGCGGCGAAGGCCCGGCCGGCAGCCGTGACAGCCGGTACCGGGGCTGCCCGGCGGTCACCCGCGGGGCCGGGATAGCGGAGCGCTGACGGGCTGCGGAGGAACCGCCCTGCGCCTGCCTCCCCGCGGGTATCGGATACCGCGGGTGGCACAGGGAGGCGGCCGCCTGCCCTCGCCGGCCGGGCGGGCAGCGGGCGCTACGGGACAGGGCCGGCAGGGCAGTGGGGGCTGGCCGGGGCGGGGCGGGCACG
>WEKY01002674.1:98713-177633 GCA_013390045.1 Picathartes gymnocephalus
AGTGCATGCCCGCCGCACCGCCCTTTCCCCTTCCCCTTTCCATCCGTGAGGCCTGGCCGGTCGCCCGCCCCGGCGTGAGCGCGGCCGCTGCTACAGCCTCGGCGTGCGGGGCCTCGCGCCGGCTGGGTGCGCTGCGGCCCATGAGGAAGCCGGGGCAAGCAGCCTTCACACGCCGCCCTTCAGCCACGTGAAAAACGAGGCCTCTCTTAGCGCAAGTACAGTGCAAGTGAGGGCGCGTTCACACACAGTGTTCATTACTCACAGGGGAAGGCGCCTGTTGGGAGAACCCAGCTTTTCCACGTGTGTTGAAGTGGCTGCCTTGTCGGGAGGGGACAGAGGCTTCGAGTAAAGCTGTTAACATGGCTACTTTCAGTAAAATTACTGAGGTTGGAAAGACCTTGAGATTTGTCTACTTTGTTCGACTGTTTTTCGTTTTGCTGGATCTTGGTCCATTCAAGTCCTTTTTTTTTTTTTTTGTGCGTAGCTCAGGCTATGTCTCTTAAAAATATTGCTTTAAACTGTGTATAATCTGCTTTCAGAGCATGGGAGAGAGGGTGCTGTGCTATTGAATCAGGTTCATTTCAGAAGAATTAAGTGGCTACTTTCTGTCAGTTTGGGCTGCTAATTAGAAAATACAGTGGTTTTTTTTCTTTTTAGGCTTGTGGGAGACCAATGCCCCTAAGCCAGGAATAACCAGGAATTTACTTTATCGCTTTGGGAATCTCTCTCTAACCACTATGGGCTGTGCTACAAGGCTTGTGGGAAAGTAATGAAACTTGTATTTGTCAGCAGGAAGATTAGTCACAGATTTTTTAACTCACATAAACTCTTCAGGCAACTGATGCTCAATTTTTATCTTCATTTAATATTGCTCTCTGTTCTAAGATTCTGAAGAAGTTCTCTTAAGGACCACTTGTAAGGCTGGTTTTATCTGTAATGGGGGTGGTTTATAACTAGTCTAGAGAACAAAGATCCTTGATATGGGTAATAAAAAGTAAGAAAGGAGCTGGTTCTTTGGATGTTCACACAGAGCTTCAGAAGCAAGCTTACTGATTTGGTTTTCTGTCCATGGTATGGGTGGTTTATGGAAAACTTCTATTTTGGTGTTAATTTTCAGTTCACAGAACTGCAGTGTTTTCAGTAGTTATATCAGCTTTGAGCTACTACTTGATTTCAGTCATCTACAGGTTCTCATTATCTAGAGCTCAATTTCTCTACAGGTTCTTAAATTTTGTAAGTGCATAGGAAAGGTGGTGGTGAGAGGTATTGTGGCAATTAGTCCTTATCAGGTAATTATTTCCACCTTGTTCTGTAGGCTAGAACACCATTTCACAAACACAGAGGTTAAATGAAGAATGTGATTACCCAGTTTGCTCAAGCATGTAGACTTAGATCTTAAGGTTAACGTGCTTAGCTCCTATGCTGCTTTCAGCTGTGCTCTCTCTGATTTATGAGCACGCTCAATTATCAGCTGCTTGCAGTACCAGGCTGTGTTTGCAGCACACCTTTGTGGATGTATTTGAGACTGAGCATGGGACATGACAATGTGAGAACCACGTGGGTCTCTCCAGGGGCTCAGTCACACAGTTGTATTTGAAGTAATGGCACTACCATACCTACCCTCCCTACTAAACAAGACTGGATTTTGGCAAAATACTCAACAAGCTGTGTGTTGAATGCTGAGAATAACTAAATCAGCATGTTTAATTTCTTCATCTTTAAATATTGCAAGAGAGAGGGTAAGTAGGGAGCTTTATTTTGCACATTTTTATGACTGAAATCATGTGTACAGTTTACAGGCAATCTGTCAAACTCAGCAGGTCTGTACCATATTTCTGTTTGATTCAACTCCCTTCTGGAGGCAAGAGTAATGGAACTATCTGTGTACCCCATTCCAGTATTCTTATGTACTAATCTTTGCCAGAGGAAATTAAAAATGGTGTGCTTCAGAATGAGTTCTAGCAGGCATGAAAGTGTTAATGGCAATAATAATAGAGGAACTATATCTTCTTTACTCTCATATAGCATGTGGAGTGCCATCAGAAGGTTCACATTTGAGTGGCATCAGTTAAAAAAAACCATCTCTTGGGTGGATTAAGAGATAACTTCTTGTATTCATAGCCAGAAATTTCACTAACTTCATTAATTTCATATGAAGTTTTGGTCTTAGGACTGCGTCTGAAGAGAGAGATACATAGAGAAAACTCAACACCTGTGTGGTAGTAACTGTTTCTATGATTCCTGGACTTTGCGACAAGGTCACTTTCAAGTGTGTGTACATGATAGGTATCAGTTCCTATTTAAAATCTGTGAAGTATAACTGAGGGAGACAAACAACTTGATTTAATTTCTTCCAAGCTGCTTCTAAAACATCTTATATATAAATTTTAACAGATTATTTTTATTATAGGTAAGAACGATAGTAAACACTGTATTGTGCCTTCCTAAAGCAATCTGCTGTTTTGAGGTGTATATTATCAATTCCATAGCAAGTGGAGTAATTTTCTATGTGTCAGATTTTAAAATTTCATTGAAAGAAGGGATCTAAGGAAAGAATCAAATACTTACTGCTTTAATCCATTAAATTATTTGAAGTACTAGCTATTTGGGAATATGTAGGTGACTAGGATAATCTTTTTTCTATGTCTTATCATAATTAATAGTGGTATCATAAATGGAAGACATATTTTTGTTGAAATTAAAAGGTAGTTTAAATCCAGCTTAGTGTTACCTATCAAAGTTTGTCAATTTGGCTAAAATATTCCCAGGGTGTACTGGTGCTGACTTCCCTCAGAAACTAGAATAGCTGTTTCCAGCTTGAATCCCAGTCTTCTTACCAGCTGACCAGAGCAGATGAGAACGAGCAGAGAAGCTGCAGATGAGGGATCCTCCCAGGGCTCTGGATATCTCTGCTCTTGTCTGACTGAGCCCTCAAATCCGGGCTAACCCTGGGGTTGCCTCCACTTCAGAGTCTGAGCATCCATTAGACAACACACTCAGGAGGAAAGTTGATCTGTACAGAGCATGAATTCCTTTGTGTGGTAAACTGTCATCTGGGAAGACAAATTGCTTTTGAAATAATCTTCAAATGGAATTGCAGTTGTTCCAGCAAATTTCATTTTAAACTGTGGGCCACACCACATGAAGCTCTTGACAGTTCTTACTTACACTTTGCTTAAAGAATTGCTTGAGATAAATTCCAAATACTGGTTACACTTACATATGAAGACCTTTTTTTTTCTCCTATTGATTCCAGAAATAACGTGGCAAGTTGTAAATCTAAGGTTCTAGCCCAGTGGGTTGATTTAAAAATATTATAAAAATTGAATCAAGTTGTTTACCTTTGAATTGCCTATATGAGAATCTATGTTTCCCTCCTTCACTTCACCAGAAATTGCAAAAAAATGCTTCTTTTTCCTTGGACTTAAATGTTATGCTGTACTGCTTTATGTAGACCTTGGTAGTGCAACTAAATAGGTGAGAGCTGGGGTTATTTTCTGGGCCCAAACTGCTGCAGAAACTGTTCAGCCTCTGAGTCAACAGATCTCTGGACAGTTGCATAATAGTTTCTGGGTGAATGGGAGGCTATGAATTTGACAGGAATGTTAAGTGTAGTACTATTCACATACCTCTTGGCTAAAATCCTGTGTGTTTGTGTTAAATGGAGACAATGCAGGAGGGCAGCAAGTGTGTAGGACTTCACAGAAATCCTCCTGCATATTGTGAGAAAATGTACTAAAATAGTATTTTCCAGATCTTTAGCTTGAGATGTTCTTGAGTTTCATGGATTTTATTTTCCACCTTTCCAATGCTTTGAAGTAGAAACTTCGTGTCTAATTGGTTTTGGCGTGGGATATGAAAATAGAGATGGCGGTTTCTTTATCTGCAGGAAAACGTACCAGCATTCAGTCTTCAGAGTAATGGGAGGTAACATTGATACAGCATTTGTTCTTTCAAAGATATATTTTTTAATGAAGCAAATATACTACAGATTAAAGAGTCTAGGGAATAATTAATGTAGTCTGAGCTTCATTTTAATTCCACATTAGTGAATAAATTGTTATACTCCAAGGGCCATATTTCTTGATTATATTCTTCCCTTTTTATGCCAAACCAGTACATGATGTAACAGGAATGAACAGGGATGTGTGGAACAGCTGTCTGGCCCCCTTGTTGCTGTAGGGCTGTCCCTGTAAGATGCTGTTACAGGCAGCACAAGAATTAGGTGAATCCCAGAAGATTCCCTTAATTTGTGACTGGCTATATGAGCACTTTTACCGGATGAACATCTGACTAGAAATTTTCAGTTCAGTCATCTGTTTAGCACCAGGTAGAGACTAAAGCTTATTAAAAGCCTTTTCACTGATAGGATAACATATCAATACTGAGCTCTATTGGTTTAGAGACTTTCCTCTATAAATAATTTCAGCTGTGTTGAGCCAGAGCGGATCTGGAGAGTAGACTTGCAGGTTTTCTTTTTTACTCCTTTTGCCTTGTTGAAGTGAACCTGGATTTGGTGGTTTTCCAGGCAGGCTGCAGAAGTTAATTTGCATATGCCGCAAATTTGAGATGTGCTTCCTGCAATATTGCAAAATTCATGAAGAGGTATTTGGATTATTTCCTGTTGAGATAAAGTCTTTGAACCTTTCAATACTTTATCTTATTAATGAGATGCTTAGGTACCTGTGGTCTGATTATTTAATGTTTTTGCGTATTGCTTTGTGTTAAATTGAAGTTTTTCCTGATTGCTAAGTTCAAGTGATAAGCTGCTATCATTTTCTTAATCTGTAAATAGTAATGTTTTTGCTTGTCTATAGCGCTGTAAAAGTAGGGAGTGAAACTTGTAATTGTGTAAGTAAAGTAGGAAGTTCTAGGTTTAGCCTAGTAGGAACTAGGCTAAAGTTAGTCTTGTTTTTTTAACTTGAGGCATTGCTACAAAAATAATCTGTAGCTGAGCAAAATAATACTTAAAATTATTATTTATTCAATCGTAAGTTGTGTGTGTGTTTGGTTTTTTGGGTTTTTTTTAACTTTTCCAGGACTTCTGCAACAAAATATCATTCTTATTTCAAAATTCTGGCAATAGATCTATCAGCCCATTATTTAGAATGTGAATTTGACAGGGATTCCTGATTCTTAAGTGACAGGTACTTGGAAAAATGCTCAGTAAGTGGTTTAGAGCAGTCTTCTGAGCTTTTAACTAGTTAATAATTCTGCTGCAGAAATCAAAATATTGAATAAATTCTAATTTCATGAACTAAAGACCTCATGAGTAAATATTTTTAATTGCCATGAAAAGTGGTGGTGCTTATGTTTATTAGCGTTAAAGACCTTCTTTCTCCATCTGTTTATATAGTTGCTGTGCATGATGACTGATGTTGCCAACTGGTTACTTCAGCTCTGTGACAGAGCAGATATAAAAAGCTCTTCATGTGTTCAGGAGCTGATGCTCTCATCTCTTGGTCAGGCAGTCTATAGATACACAGAAATTCTCAGGGCCATGTTTCAATACTGTTACTATCAATATATTGGTAATGAGTATTGCCAGATAATCTGACTGTTAAATATAAAATATGCTTTTTAGTGACACTTATTCCTCTAACACCACTTCGGCTTTTCAGATGGGTAGGACACAAAGTAACTTTGGAGGCTGCAGGTCTGGCCCAAAGCTTGCTGAAGTCAGTAACAAATTATTCTGATTTCAGTGACCTTTCCATCAACGTGGCCCTTCCTGATTGAGGCTTTTGTGGGTCAGTATGAAGGCTTCTCCTTTCTCAGTTCCTGTATCAGTGAGAATCTGTGTAAGCAGCTGGTTTGTGTCATTGTGGCATAATCTTTAGCTTTTGATTGGTATTTCCTCATTTCTAATTTAAAAGACAAAAGAGGGCATGATATAGTTACCCAATCCTGAAATATTTGTGGTTATCATCTCCTGTTAAATGTGTTTGAAATTAGCTGATGAAAGAGCTAGTAATGGGAAAGCTGATAGATATGCAGGCATAAATCTTCCACAGATGCACTGTGAGCATGCCAGCTTTGTTCTCTTAAATAAGGTTAGGATGGAAAGAAAGTGCTTTAGTTAGTTTATTTCCTGGAAATTACGTTTTTTAGAAAATTCCTGTCTATTTCAGTGAACACAGCAAAAAACAGATAGTAGAAAGTGGTTCGCCAGGAGTGAAATAAGAATTGTTTGAAAGTAACATTTAAAATTGAAATGGATCTTTTTTGCAACTTTTGGTGTCCTTGGCTGTCTGGCTGAAAATGATACCCGAGATCTTTCCAGTCTGGAATCACAGCATCAGACGATCCAAACCAGTTTTTTCTTGGTTTAATACTCAGTTGACAATCAGAAGTTGACATAAACGTAGGGTGTATTGTTTAAATAACAAACATTAAAGCTCTTATGAACTAGAGAATACTAGTCTCCTGTAGTGCTTTTGTTTGCATTTCTATTAGCAAAATCAACTTTAGCCTTTTTCACTTTGGAAGAGTGGTTATGGAAATCAAGACCATTAAAATACGTTTGAATGCTTAAATCTTCTGTGAAATATGTTGGTGGGTGAAGCCCAGATACAAAGCATTAAGAATTGCCATTCACATATGTTGGTACAATTTAAATTGATATTGTTTATCAGAAAAGTCCAGGAGTACATTGACTGGTGTTTTTCAACACATTTTTGATCTGGGGGGAAAAAAAATCGCTGATTATGCTGGATGTAAAAATGTCTTTGTGATACCTTTTCTTGGTCATCTTTCACAGACCTCAGGATTATTCATGGTGCCCACTGGATGTAGAGATTCAGCACAAAATCTCTATTGCATAGCTCATCCCAGAGGAATCTCAGAATGAGATGATAGGTCAGAAAAGGAAATATTTGTTTTAATTAAGTTGTCCCTTCTTGAGCACACTTGAACAATTTTTGAAAACACTGTATCAAGTTTTTCTTGATTATTATTTATTGTCTAATCTTGTCAGTGTTGGCAAGACAATGTCTGACTTACCTGTTCTACTTTATCTCTTCTGTTTTTTTCCTTTGAAAGCCAATATGTTGAAGATGAAGATAAGCTTATTTTGAAGTACTGGTAAGGATGGTCTCTGCATATCATTAGTAAGAGATTTTCTGGTTTCAGAAGCACTACTGTATTGTGATCTTCTGACTAAAAGAGTTAAAATCACCATGGAGTCTGTAAAAGCTTATCCTGTTTTCTTTTGTCTTATCAGTTTTCAGATAAGCCTGATGTTTTTCTTTAGTTTATTAAAGGAACACTAAATGGCAATCTAAATAATGTATGCTTTTAGATTGTTCAGTTATCATTAAAGATCAGCTTTCTTGAACAGAGAATGCTCTATGTTCACCTCAGATTTTAGGGCTACGTTATGATTGTGACATTTATATAAATGTAACACTGGGCTACATAAACAGAAATTGAGCTTCTTCCTCATGTGACCAAGAACCTCATGAAACTAATAGATGAATAGGTGAAGGATGGAATTAGAAACCACTCTCCTTCACTGTTCTGTTCTCCCTAAATACTTTACCCCTCACCTATGCTGAACCCATGCTTGTAGTGCAAGTCCATTAATGTTATTCAGGTTTAGGTGTAATTTATTCTTGTTTATTAGTTGGCTAATTCAGTGAAGGTTATTTAGGTTAAAGAAATTAATGGGCCTGTTAACTAAAAGAAAAAAAAGTCTGTTACTTGATGAAACACTCGTCTTTTTTTCTCTCAGAGTGAGTCCTAAAGTCACAACAGAATACAGGGCACTGCCTCAGGACTTAAAGTAACTCTTAACATTTTGAAAACTAAGGCTTGATCGTGTGGGTATGTTCTGCACTATATAAGGTAAGAGAGAGCTTCCTTCAAATAGTGCATGAGGTCCAGGAACTAAACAAAAAAAAAGTAGTCACATCAGGTGCCCTGTGTTAACCCTAACTTTGAATCATTTGATTATTTTGTGCTTGTAAACCAGCACCTGACACCTCAAGTAAGGAACAAAAGCTGAGCAGGATAATAAATCTTATATTACAGGAAGGGAGAATTGTAGATATAGAAGTGCTATAACCGGGGATGATGACTCTTAAAATCTCAATAGATAGGGTGAAAAGGGTAGTTTTGTATCTTATCAAAAAGATGAAGGATTATGCACTGGGGAATGGCAGTGCAATGTTTAAGGTTTGTAAGATTCACTCAGTGAGTTCTACACTTGGTTCAATTTACTGTGCAAGCAGAAGTAAGTTACTTAACCTTTCATTGCCCCAGTTCCCATAAAAGAACCAGATGATAATTTATTCCCAACTTCTTAAAAATATGGGAAGGACAAATACATTAAGTATTGTTTGGAACTGTGCTGGTTATACAAACTTGTAAGGTCCTCATATCTGAATGAATATAGGCCAGAAATTATGGAGCATGGGCAGTATATATTCTTAAGGGGAAACTCCTGGAATTTGCATTTCTAATAAACTCATACAGTTTTTATTTCCTATCAGACTTGATTTTCTTCAAGAAGTATGGAAAAGTCTTAGATTATTTTCCAAAGTGATAAGTAAAATACTTCTTGTCTTGAATGTTTATCCTTTTTCAGAGCGTATTCAATTTACTCATTCCTAGGAACAGAAACAGTGAGGTCTAGTGGAACTGCAGTTCATTAATTTTATGTTGAAGATGATGAAAAATAGAAGTTATGTAGGCTTTTGTAGGTTTTGTTGGATTAAAAGAACCCGTAGAAATTAGGGATAGAGGAATGAACAGAAGTTCTCTTGGAATAACAAATACTTCCGTAACTTCATCCATAAGCTACTTTAATGGGTCAGTTTTGATAAAAGCAGTGGTTGTCAGATACATTACATACATTTTTTGCCAGCAGATTTTATTTCAATTATTTTCATACTGTATGCTTAATATATCTGAAAAGAAGTCAGTCTTTCAGCAAGTCTTCATCCAGCAAATTGGATGATGGCAGATGAAGAGTAGGTAATACAATTTGGCCTTTGCCTATATTTGGTTATAAAAATTTCTGAAATGCCAACTAAGGTGGAATTACTCAACAAACAAAGAAAATAAACACTGGAGTTGGCATGAGTTCTTTGGGAATATGCCAGTGTAGATATGATTGTGCTTTTTTGCTGAGAATGTCAGGTCAACTTGTTTAAAGCACTGTGGTTTCTTGAACTTAGACTTGTTTGTTTTTTTCCTGTTTTCCCACCCTAGATCATAAAAGGGCATAAAATTGAGATGAGATGGAGGAAGGTGACTTTATTAGCTCTGTAACTGCATGGATTGCTCACTCTAATGGACCTGTTGGGAATAGAGACTTTGCTGTTGAGCTGTTCCCTGGCCTTCTTGTGTCCAGCAATGGAACCCCGGGAGGCAGAGCTCTCATTTCTTGGGCGTGAGACTTTAATTCCTACAGTAAGCTCAAACCCCTCATTGCATCAAAGCCGTACTAATCCTGAAGATCAGTGGCAAGCTTTCTGCCAGTAGTTCTGCTTTTGACATCTAGTTCTTGAGCTGAGAAGTCACTATTCAATTTTTAGAATAATGGAATAGAACTACTCTTGAAGTATCATGAGTATACTTATTAACGTGAAGTGCGGTGGCAAATTTCTGTCATGGAGCCTGGAACTACACTGGAAATCCAGTGTAATGTGGAAAAGCCTAGATAACTTTTACAGCTTCATTCCCCACTAAACTGTATTTTGATTTATGTAAGATGACCTATTGAGAATTTGAAAGAATAGGGTTTGACCTATTGGGGTAAAGTTTCCTCACATCTTTCTAAAATACTGATGTTGGCTGCAAGAATGAAATTTTCTTTTTTGAGAGGTAAATGTGAATCAAGACATTTTTTAAGGGGCTTTCATTTTTTTGATATTTATAGTCTTAAGAAGCTGGGCTCTGTTTGGAGAGGAAAAAGTTTGCATAACACCACCATTCTATCCAGCAGTAAAGCGTAAGTGGCTTTGCAGTGCTCAGCAGTGGAGAATGCTGCTGATAGACAGCTTCTTTCTCCATGTTTACATGCTCCAAGGAAAGCTGAGATGTCCACTAAACAGTGTGTCACTTCAGGGCTGCCTGCAGAAGGGAACTGCACAGAGTAGCTTCCAGGATCAGAACTTTATCCTTTGAACTTACCTGGATATAAAATGTAAGCGCTTGTTTTCTAAACACTGTGTTTCCCAAGTTAAAGGGACAAGCACAGGTAAAGGGACTTGACAGCTGGCTCCCATTTGGGATTGGAATCTTAACTTCCTTGAGAGCTGGTAAAGTAAAACTTACTTGTTTGCCATATGAAGAAAGAAGCATCAAGTAACATCATAATGTATGAAGGAGTTAAAAATGACACAGTATGATTGCACAGTTCTTAATTCTTATGATATTACCTCTTCCTGCCTCTATATTTGCCTTTTTTAATGAGGAATGTAATTAAGTGGACACTGTATTGGATGTTTTTCTTTTCAGCTTCCTAAAATCACATTCTTGCACTTGCTAATTTTGTGAAACTTTCCATTCATACCCATCACTGACTAATTTTTTTCTCACTGTGATCAGACTGTTCAGTTTTCTGCATGGTTTTTCTATTGGCAGCTTAAGTTCATAATTTATTGCTTATATATTGTAGTGTCATAAAGTTCCTATTGAGAAAGGCATGTTAATATTTTGATTCTCATTTGTCTCTGAATACCTTGTATTTACTGAATTAATACTACCTTTATTTTTGAAAATATGCCTGCAATTATTTTTTAATCTGATTTCCATCATAAATTAAATCTCCATTTGTTGCTTTTTAGATTTGTGCTGGCAAATACGACGTCTTAGTGGTTTAGTTTTACATGTTTTATATAAATTTTTTCTTCTGCTCCAGTGTTTCATAATGGTTAACATGAAATGTTGCCTTACCTCACTTTGTTTGTTATGAGCACGTGGCTCCTAGACTGCCATTCACTTAGATGGTATGTTAGTTTTACCTGCAAGATAAAGTTTTTATGTAAAATGTAATGTTAACATATGTGTAGTTCTTGCAATGCAATGTCAGATAACTCAGAACATTAGCCAAGATAGAACAAACGGTACTGCTTTTTAAATTCCTTTCTCTCTGGTCTGTTGTAAAGGTTACTAATCTCTGGAGAAAGATAATGGGTCACATGTTTAGTGTAATAGCTTTTTGGGTTTTCTACTTTATCTGCTAATTTTAAAATCTTATAAAGTAAGCTCATATAAACAGGTTTTAATGTGAAATTTATGAGAAGGGCAAAACCAGTATGTATTTACTCATTTTCTGTCATACACTCAATACTGCAGTAGCTGATTACTTATATTCCATGTGCTTCCTCACACAAGCAAGGTAAACCTGGAGTTACTCAAATCATTAGCTGGATACATAGAGTACTTTGGTATGGAATGGGTTGCAAGTTCTCTGTGTTTCTTCACCTCTAATTTTCCTCTTTCATGTTTTTACAGAATGTAAAATTCAGGCCTGTGTGTGGCACTGAAGTACCACAAGTCATATGGAGCAGTAACTGTCCTTCTGTAAAGGATGTCACTTGACATGAAATAAGGGAGCGTTAGAAACACTCCTCAGAGCTACTTTAGTACCAAACTCGTGTGTGTTGGGGCATTAAACAGAATTCTTGTTAAAACAATAGATTTCTAACATTGGCACTGTCGCTTTTCTTCTATGTGAAAACTTCCTGCTAGTGTTTTATAAAACATTTTTTGAAGACTGTTGTGATTTTGGCTTTGTATAGCAGCTCACATGGTTTTTTGGATAAAGAATATGCTAATATTCTAGTAGTCAATATTGGCCTTGTGTACATCAGTCCTATTGTTTCTATTCTAGTGAATATCAAGTATAGAACTTGAAAAAATTGGCAGACAGAAAAAAATTGCATTTGCAAACAATATTACAGTTCCAGTATACAAGGTGTAAAATTATGAGGTGACCATTTCTTTAATCTCGACTCTTTCTGCATTATATTGCAGAAAGAAGGAATTTATAGTTTGACTTCAGATTGGAGCAGCTTCTGCATAAAGACAAATGAGTAAATACATAAATCTCTTTAGTTTACATCCTTTTCATACTTCAGGAGCTTTGGAAGTTAAAAGACTTAAAATTTCAGGGGCAGGACTATGTAGTACTGCAAGTGATAAAAACATTTATAAAAGTTACTGAATTAAAGGCAGCTGAGTGAAGGTACACAGCAATCATAGCACAGTAATAATACAGATAATAATTGAGGTATTGCCTCTAACAAAAACGGTGAAGAAAATGATGTACTTTGACTGAGAACAAAGGTACAAGAAGGTTTTTGTCAGTGGTTATGCTGCCGTGCCCTGCTGCTACACACTGACTTGGAAGTGTAGAGGGAGACCCAGGATGGCTTGTTACATTTTACCTTGAGCTTTTTGATTTTGCTTGAGATGTTTTCAGACTGCTGAATTACCATGGAAAAGGGTACAGACCAAATCAGTGTTTCTGGCATTTAATTAGTACACTTCATTCACATTTTGTTCCGTTGTGATGATTTCCTTTAACTTTTCGGGGCATAGTAGGATAGAAATTGTGATCTACAATTTTTTAAAGTATAATCAGTCAAATTATTTTTAATAAATAGTCAAAGTGCATTGCTCCCCTAAAGTCTGAGAGAAAAGATACCTCTCTGAAATAAGGAAATTATGCATCTAAAAGGTACCTTTGGCTCAGTCAGCTGTGTTGATAGTTACTCAGTGTCACCTGTTCCCTGTTAAAGCTTAACCAGTTTGCTAAACTAACATCCATCTAAACCATTGAAATGTAAAGGCTTATATATTAAAAAGCTAATGCGAATTTTCCTTATATATCATATCTTAATTTTTTCCTAGGTAAATGCCAAAATACTTGAAAACTTTGTTTCTATTTCCAGAAGATTCACTGTAGTTCTCACTCAGTTGAAATAATGTGAATTTTTTGCCTTGGTTTCCTGCAGTGCCCTTGTAAATTAACAACTTTACTGCTTAGCTGGAATAACTGTGAAAGAGTGTTTGACGTTCATGCAGTTCTGCAGAGAAGTTGGTAGGTGTGTTCCTTCTGTGACCACAACAAGGAGCAAGTGTGGGCAATGAACCATCTGTGATCTTTGTAATGCTGTTCACCAGTGTACAGAGACAGTCTGGCCCAAGTCTGAAGGTTATGTTTCCTTAAGGGAGCTTTATCTCTTAAAAAATCTTAAACCTCTCCACTTGTAGATAGAAGAGCATATCCTTTTCATGTAAGGCTGAAGTATATTCTTGGGGTGTGTGCAAAAAGGAGAGATTAAAATAATCTTGAAAATCCTTAGCCTTTTCAAGAACTGAAATTCTAGATTTGGATATAAAAGTCAGTACTGTCATGTGGTTAACATCTTTCAAGGGTTCTGTTTAAACTACCATGCTCACATCCAAAGCATGTGTTTGAACTTCTCTTCTGGGACACTGGATCTATAGAAATGTGTAAAGCCAGCTTTCATCTTCCCGAGGTATGAAAGTACTGAGGAGATCAGCTACTGATTGTATCAGACTGCCAGCTCCTTTGAACCTCCCAGAAATACACTAATGATACCACATAAAGGATGTAGCTGCAGCCTACAGGAATAGATAAAATGTGCACAATGTGGCTTGGGCTGGGGAGGGAGTAGATAGATCTGGTGCCATAGGTTCAGTCCTGACAAAAAGTACTTGCTGCTGTTTATGTTTGCAGGTAGGTTATATGTTTGCTCTTCTGGAGGGATCCTGTATAAATAGGGATGAAGTAAGTGAAGTCAAGATTGAGCTGTTGGTCTGAAGATGTCTTGTGGGCTTGTGCACCTGGCTTCTTCTGCAGCTCCTTGTGTAGCTTGAAGTTTTGAACAGCCTTGGAGCATGTCTTGATCTAGTGATGACTTACGTGCTCCGATACGACTTCTTGGAGTGAGCAACTGGGTTTTTTTGGTTAACAGACAGTGAACTTAAATTGTTTAGTGATGCTGACAAAAGAGAAGTATCTCACTTGTCTTAAAATCAAGAGGAAGTGCAGCTTCTGTTAAAGTCTATTGCTAACATAACCACTTGTAGTAGAGAGTGAAAGATATTTTCCTGGCACTAGTAGATTACTTACATAGTAATAAAATAGATTACTTTACATGGTAAACATGTAAAATTACACCTTTTCAACACCCTGTCTCCCACAGTACAAAAGCACAAGGACAGTCTTACCTATGGCTGTTGTCCAAAACAGCGACAATATCCCATTTTTGTCTATGAATGTGCAGTCAGCATCCAGGTTTTTGTTATAGAACTTCATCTTTTTTGAGTAAGGCTTTTGTAAAGATGAGAAAATAATAGTGATGGCTTTGAATTTTAAATATTATATATATATATATATATATTTATTTATTGATCTTCTGGCCTTAGTAAATCAAATCTACCAGCAGTTAATGTGGTGGAAATCAGACTCTTATGACGTGTCTTTAACCAGTTACTTTGCTTACATCTTAGGTCCTGTATTGTTTTATCCACCTCTGGTTATCAGGTTTCAGCCCCAACATATATCTTCATTGGTAATGATACCTGTGGAAAATTTTCTGCAAATGAAATAGTTTTTCTAAAAAAATCCACAGTGATGCCATGAGGGTTTTTAATATGCTGAAATATGTAGAACAGTATCTTTCTTGGCAGAAGCTATAGCGGTTTAGTTGTTAAGATAAGTTCTCAAAAATAGGAGTTTGGGGAATGAGTGTTCTTCGACAAAACGTGCATGGCACGTTTGTGTATCTTTGACCTTTTCCCTTTATCTTTCTTTTCTACTCAAAAGGTCAGTGTTCTCCAGAACTTTTAACTTCTTTTGTTTGTAGCAGCCACTGGATGCTCATATCTCCTTAATTATATGTTTTTATGTATTGCAAAACAAAAATCAATAAATAGCATTTACTTAAGGGGCCATCATGAAAGACACAAAGGCAATGAGTAAAGAATTATCAAGTTAATCACAAAAGCCTACTACCTTTACTCCAATTTTCAAACACAATGAAGACTATCTCAGTGACTGAATTGAAAGTGTATTATCAGTGTTCAGATTTTTACATCATTTGGTTCCAAAAAAATAATAATTTAAAAATAAAATGGCTGATGCAACTGCTCAGTAGATGCCTTTATATGATTTAAGCTTGTATTTACAGAAGAAATGTCTTTGTTTCAGATCCAGGGAAATATTTTCCTTCTAGAGCACAACTTAAGAAACCACAGGCCCTGATCCTGCAGGCAAGTAGGTGCACATTAAATGTTAGCAATAGCAATGCCATTTGATTGCTTGCCTTCTTTTTGTACTTTAATAGTTCAGTAATAGTTACAAAGAACAATTTGCCTCTTCTTACTCAGTATTTTGATTTAACTTGTTTTACAGTGTCAGGCTGTGGAACTTCTTAGAACACTAATTTCTGATTTAAATTAATTCCCTTCTGCTGCAGGAGTATTTAGGAAGGTTTCTGTTGTGATAGCTAAATCATAGGTGTTCCATATTCTAAAAATCATCTTGTTACTGAAGGTGCTCCAAATAAGGAAAATAAATTGGATACCTTGTGATTTATGGCTACGTATTGCTGAATACAGGTTTTATGTACTTGTAAACCAGCTGTACCTATCTTGAGGCCAAATGGTATTATAGTCCTCTGGTAATAGCCACTGAGTAGAACTTAGTACCAAATGGATTAGTATTGGTGCTATTTAACTTAAATAGTAAGTACTAATAGAAATTATTTTATCGTCAATAATAACCTAAGTACCTCATTTAGAAGTAACTTTATTTGAATTACAGATACTGCTGTAGGCAAATGAAGGCTTGTCATTTTCATCAATTTTGATATCAACTAGCAGGATTCTTGCTATATCACCAGGTCTGGTTGACAACAGCCTCTGTGCACAGTATTCCATGTGCTAACATGGTATTATGTGAGCCAAATAACCATCCTGGTGTAAAACTGCATTTGGTTAAACAGGTCAGTTATGGGCAGGACTACAGTCTTTGCCTGAAACCTTGTATTAAAATTCAGATAAAAGGTATTTGGTGATTGCAACAATCACCAAAAAACAGATGACAGAAATAAGACCTATCCTATTCATTTCCCCAGTTGCCCATGTGTACATGTGTATGTTCTCCCACATCTGTGTTCCTGTGACTTCTTGTTAGGTCCCACTAGCCTTGGCTAATGCAATCCACTTTAATCTCCTTGAGCTGCCATTCATCTACGCGTATAATCTTCTTCTAAGCCCACATGATACATCCCTCACGCTTTTGCAGAGTAAGTTTGCTTCAGCTACAAGTTGTTTAGCTTGATTTCTACTGCCAGTTTTTATTTTCCATTATGTTCCTCTTAATATGTATTTGGACCAAGCTTAGTGATTTAGTAGGTAGGTGCTGTCACTGGTATATTGATTCACTTGCAGTGCCAGCAGGAATTGCTGGCAGAAGGATCACCCTTCTTTTTCTTGCACAAATTGCAAGCAAACATGCAATGCGTTCATCACTTCATCCTAGAGTTGTTTCAGTTTCTGAGTGTATGAAACTGTTACTACACTGCTTCCTGTTTCTTCTGTCAGAGTTACTGTACAGCTGCAGTACCTGGCTTTTTAAAAAGAACACGTTGAATTTTGGAGGGAGATTTGACCAGCATGGTGAAAGTGCCAGAAGAGTTTCCTGTGATGTAATCAGAATTCTGCATCAAGAAGTTTTTCTCATTTTCCTTTGGTTGGCAAGTGTCTTAGTAGATTTTCTACTCCACAGTCACACAGGTTGAGCTGTCAAAAAAAAGAAAAGCCCAGCCAAACAACCCTACAGCTTGAATTTAACTGAAACTAAATACTCTGAAGATGGCTATGAATAATTCAGTTTCTTCTGTTTAAGGTAGATGAATCAATCGTTTAATTTTTTATACTACATGTAGGACGAGTATAAAATCAAGTATGCAAATAAGGGAGGGGAAAGTTCACCATAGAAGTTAAAATTTAGAATTTAAAGAATATCCTACTTTATGTATTTATTACTTACTGGGCCAGCTTTTCAGCAGGTAAAGGACAACATAATGTTTTCTTGCATATTTAGGGATCAAGTCATTAACTACTTACCATTTAGGATGTTCATTAAGCTGCGGCAAATTGAAGTAGGAAGTTAAAAGAATACACTGTTTATCTCCTAAAACTTTAGTGTTTCTGAAGGGGAAAGCCGGTTACGCTTCTGCATTATATTGCTGTAGTCCTTGGTCTTCTCATGCATTGCTGGTTTTTATTTCTGTAATTTTATTTGTAACTTGAAGCTTTGTAGTGTGTAACAGACGTAAAGAAACTCTTAACTAGAGGTTGAATTAGTGTGGTTTACTTTTAATGTACAGGGCTTAAATAAAGACTTGATGAGACTATTTCAATGTAACTTCTCAAAACAGATTTAGGCACCTGGCTACTGTGAATATTCAGGAATGATAGGAAGCTGAAGCTGTGTCACTCTCTTAAATTACCTTGGCATAATGCTTATTGATTATCATGGTGAGTGAACACTGTTAATGAATTGTAAAATATGGAATAAAAGTAATGAGTGTTTCCAGGGTATTTCAGGGGTGCTTTAAGGTCATGTGTGTAGCATCAGAACATTTCTAGAGTAACTGTGGGAAGAGTTTTATTTTAAAGCTATTTTTAATTTTGTTCTATGTGCAGCAAATCATTAAAGATTAACAATCAGTTAATGACAGTTCATTTTAAAAACCTTTAAATTTAGAATTCCTGTCTTACTGTTTAGATTGGAAGAAATACACTATGTAGTATAATATATTTCTGTATATTAAACTTCAAGTTGCAGTGCCTTGCAAGTGTAAAACTTGCTGATGTAGTTACTGTTTTTTAATAGATCATTGACCCGTCAATCAGACTCTGACCATTTCAGAGATAAAAAGCTTGGCTTTCATTGGCTGTTAGGAATAGAGCACCTTTCCACAAATTAGGAAATGGTGTAATAATTAACAGGTATAATGGATGTGTGCATTCAGGTTTCAGTTGTATCTTTATGGCTTTTAGCTCCTGTTATCTTTGGTGTAGTTAACCCACTGTCTGCCCACAGACAATTTAACTACAGTATAAAATTGAATTTTTTGTGGCAGTGGAATTTTGCTAATATGATTGATAGTTTTTTTGCTCATCTTTTTAAAATCTGTAGTGAATTGTTCTTTCAGACTTTTATTTAAAACAAGTTGCAGGACTTCACTAACAAAACTCATTAAGTGTGTAATAATTCTGTTCTAAAGCAGCAAAGCAAAGGTTCTTTAAACAGTTTTGCTTACAGAGAATTTAGGTAAACTTTAATTTTTTTTTTTTCTTTCTGATTTACAGACTTAAATGATTTTAGGTACTGATGATTCCTAGTACAGGAAGGAGTTTGACATCTTTGACCCAAAAAGTCACTTGGAAATTGCCAAAGCAGGTCATTTGGTAGTGGAATTATTACACAAATCAGAAAGCCAGCAGAGGTCACTTACTGTTCCTAAGGTAATTTATGTTTTGAAAATATAAACTATATTTTAATTGCAGACATTCATTAAATAACACCAAGATTCAATTCCTTTGGTGTGATCATAGAATCATAGAACAGCTTGAGTTGGAAAGGTTGGTAAAAATCAAGTTCCAAACCTCATGCCATGGACATGTTTCACTAGACCAGGTTGCTCAGGGCCCCATCCAACCTGGCCTTGAATGTACTGGCACTGCGAAATATGAATCAGGAAAGCAAATCCTAAATTTAGAGAAGTTACAGAACTGGAAAGTTAAGGAAAACTTTGTGAATTTATGTGTAACTTATAAACCTTTAAACCTGTCAAAAAGCAAAAGAGAAGTGGTACTTAAAATGAGAGGCTAATAAATTACTGTATAACTGGACATTTACCAAGTTCACTTGGATTGATAGTAACATTTTCTATTTGTCATAGATCTGTTACTAAGCTTTTTACATCATGTATTAGGTAGCCTTTTATCTACAAAAGTTATTAACATCACTTCTTTAGGGATTCAACCTCATTATCACTTTGCTTTGTCTTTCCCTTACCTGATCCACTACTTTAGTATTGACTGTAAATTCCATCCTTCTGGTTATTTATATATTATCATTCTTTATATAACTCAAAGCTTTCACAGGTTTGGGTATTGTCCTTTAAAAGTTACGTTCTTATGGGACTAAATTTAAATGTACAACTGCAGAAGTTTGGACACTCCAGTGTTTTAAGTAGTATTTATTTTGTTATGAGCATAAAAGTGAGCCATACCAGTCACTGGGTTTTGTAACTTCTTTGTATTTCGCCCTATCTAATTTTAATGGTTGTATATTGCTTTTCCAGTGACAGCAATGATATACCAGAGATCAGTATTCCAGGATGTTTATGGTTTTTCCATGTTCCAGTGAGCCTTATGAATGTGCAGTTTTATCGACCCCTAGTGGGGTTATTAGGAAAATGGTTGCTAATTTAATTAGTGCTAAATAAAAAATTTGCATATTTTTCAATGCTGTATTTGTTTCAATGGTCTTTTCCTTCTATTTACAGCTGGATTGGCTCTCGAATATTTTCTGGTGTTCTCTACATCTGCAGAGTTGCCTATTGCAGCAACTTCTATTAGCAACAGCACCCCCAAAATAAGTAGCTGTAATCAGCATTTTAATGAACAGTTGTAGGTGCTTCTGCATATTTTTAAATTGTAAATATACAGCAGAAATTTTAAAAAATAAGAGGTCTTCTTTTTTGTGTGCTGCCTAAGTGGGCTAATTGTAATTAGCTAGAAAAGCTAGTAATTTCCTGAGTAGTTTAATACTACATAAATGAATTAAAGGAAATCCTAAATCGCCTGCTCAAGTTTTACTGACCCCTTAGTGGTTATTAAATGATTATAATTTATCAGTAGTAGCCTGTAGTTTCATGCTAAAACAGCATGTAAAATACTGTATTTCTAGCAAATTTAATTTTAAATAGCTCTGGTGTTTTAATCATTTAGTTGAAACTGTAATTTTCTGGGAGATGAAATGATCTCCTAACCATACTGTGAAGATTTCTTAGAGATATTTATTTCACATGAGTTAAAGTCAAGTACTGAATAATGAATTCACATTTGACTGTTTAATTAGCAATAATAAATGAAGACAAATAGGTCAGTAATTAAACTTAATTTTAACTTCACTATAATGTGTCTCCAAGTATCAGAATCTGAAATTAGGTGTTGCTGTAAAATTATTATTCTATGCAAGTTTGACACAAATAAATGTTAAATATTTCTAAGATAACTTCGCTTTTTTAGATTTTGTGCATCTATTTTTATAGACTTTATGTAGTCAAGTAGTTTTTTTACCAGTTAAACTATGAAATACTCTCATGAATTTTAGATATTTTTTAAATTGTTAAGAAAAAGTAAATTTTTTTTTTTTGCATTTGCTAATATTTATTAATGTGCTTATTGCATAAACCACGTTATTTAAAGTCTAACTTACACAGCAGTCAAAAATGTCAAAAAGACCTCAAATTCATATTTTTGTGGGAGCACCCAGTATTCCGAGGCCACTGGAGGGATTAGAGCAGAGTAGTTCAGCCCCTGCTGCTGAGAAATGGAGAAAACTGCACTGTTTGTGTGATACACATGGCTTTGTTTCCGGAAAGGTCCAGGCTGCTGCTGCCCCCGCAGTGCTCCAGGCAGAAAGCCCCATGGTCACAGGAGTCCCTGCAAGTGGGGCCAGCTCTCAGCAGGGCGGGTTCACAGCAGAAGCAGCAAAAGATTTGGCATCTCTTGCCCCTGTGGCAGTAACTTGTACCAGCACACCTGAAAAACCCACAAAGTTAACTTGCTCTGATTGTCAGGTATCCAAAGATAGATACACACCTGCAGGTGTAAGTCAGGCTGCAGGTGAACACCTGCCCCAGAGCTGTGCAGAATCACCTGGACAAGAGAAACCATCACGTGGCTGCTGCCCAGAGCCCACTGAGAGAAAAGCCAGCCATTCAGAAGTTAACAGCTCTGACATTTCTGATTTGGTTGCCAGTACTAAGGAGGTCAGCATCCATCTAAGGTCTGTGGCACTTCAGGCAGGTCGTAGAAGTGAGCATCATGAATATCTAAGTCAATATATGGATATGTTTTTCCAAAAAAGTCAGGAGTCCAAACCAAAAAAACCAAATGACTGTGGAGACTTTGCACTGTCAGCAGACACTGAATTTCGTAGTGTAGTGACTTTGAGTCAGGTAGCTGTTTTTGCACAGGATCAGAATGAGATGCAGGAAAGAATTGTAAAACTAGCAGAAATAGAAGGAGGCAAAAAAGCTGAAGAAAGGCAGTATGATCACTTCCAATGTGATTCTGGTGTTGGAACATGTACTACTAATGTGTCTGAAAATGAATATAAGGAAGAGGATGCAAGTTCTCTTGAACTTTTCAGTTCTGAGGATGATGGGGAAAATGTTTGGATTAAAGCTACAAAACAAGAAGAAAGTGCTCAGGAAAATGCAGAAAAGTTTCAAGAACTTAGTGTTCCTGCTGAACAATTTGTAAATGAAATCCATATTGAGCCTTTGAGCTCTGGAATACTGTGCTCTCAAGGGAACTGTTCTCACAAGAACTCTTCTAAAAGACCCCGCAAGTATGAAGATTCCTTTCATCTTTTTCACTCAGCATTTAAAAGACAGCTGAAATCCAAGAGAACTAAACTGAATTCTTCTCCACCTGATTCTGGGGTCAGAGTGGATCCAGAGAGGATGACAGAGTTCAAGAAACTCCAAAAGAAACTATCACTACTTAAGAACTGCTGCAGCAAAAATCAAAAGTACAATATTTTGGTCACAGTTGTACATCCTTGTCATATCAAAGAAATACAGATGAAGACTAAACCAAAAGCTTCATGTAAAGTTCCTGTAGCAACAATTGTTGTAATTGACCAGTCAGAAATTGAGAGAAAGGTGGTGCTGTGGCGTGGTGCTGCATTTTGGTCCCTCACTGTGTTTCCTGGGGATATTGTACTGCTGACAGGTGAGAGTTCTTTTTATTTGCCTTTTTAAAATATGGATCTTTAAAATGCCTGTTTGAAGTAGAAGAATGTAACAAATAATTTGGAACTCATTATGGCTAAGCATTTGTAAATTGCTTTCTTACATCACATCATTTGAATTCTCAGTGGAACATTGACTATCCCATGAAGTTTGCCCTCAGACACAGCCATGGGCAGTTAGGGATGTTCTGTAATGTGTCACTGTTTTGAAACAGTTGTTCTTGAAACAAGTCCTATTACAAATCAGACCTAAGCAGTGTCTGCTAGGAGGCTAATGAATTTAAGAATGACATCAAACTGATGAGAAAATTTTATTAACTCATTGTAAATGGTGTTGGTAGGTTAAAAAAAAATCACTGTGTTCCCAAGTGATCTCTTTCAGATGTGCCTTGCACATCTGTATGTACAATGGTTATATCGTCAAGAAAAATATGATACACGTCAATATTGTCGATACATGAGATGATAAGGTTGCTTTCTTCTTGCAGATATAATAATGCATGAGAATCTTTGGTGTGGAGAAGTCATGCTACAGTCTACATTTACCAGTCAGTTACTGAATCTGGGGAACTGCTCAGCTCTCAATCCGAAAGAATGTAAGATTGTAGTGCATAAGTTCCCATGAAAACCACAGTAAAATAGCTGTTGCAAGTATTCCATTTTGTTGGCAATGCCTCACACACAGGATAAAATGGAAATGTGTGCAACTGAGAGGTACAAAACACGATAGAAAAGTGTGACAGGAACACCTGTGGAGATCATGGTAAAATTCGTTGGTTACCACTCTGAACTCTAAAAAAACTGAGTTCCTTGAGTTTAGTTTAGGGAAGAGTAGTTTTCCCAGGAGCTGGCCATGTGATCTCTGAGATTTCATGAGGATTAAATTTTTTGCAAAATGGAGTAAGTAGATCTGTTCAGGGAAAGTAATTCGTTGCAGGCCTCGGAGGGTTGGAGGCTGAGGGGAAAATACAGTGGAAGTATCACCATGACTGCATTGTTCTTACTGTCTTTGTGATTGCCAACTGTTTAAGGCAAATTCTGATGTCAGTGATCAAGAACAGCTTTCTTCTTACCAAGCTGTGATACAAGATTTTTTTTGTGTACTTCAAAGTATTGCACTTAGCTTAACTTCTTCTGCCTCCTCTTGATAATATCCTGAAGTAGTTTAATTTCAGATCAAGTGTTATATATCTCAGCAATTTCTTACCTTAAAATTATTCCTAAACAGTTTTGATTTTGTCAGTGTAAATATGTTACAAATTGTAAGTTCTATGCTTCTGAGAATAAAAGAGTATGTGACTTTGCCTTCTTTTTTTCATATAAGTTTATCCTGTAGTGGATGATGGTGTTCTCCATGGCTTATTGGCATACATATCATCAGAATTTCCACACTTCAGAGACATTCCACAAAGACAAGTTCAGAGACTGGATGACGTTCAGTATGTGCAGCTAGATCAGCTCCAGCCAAATACTTTGGTGCACTCAATCCTGAAAATTGTCAATATTTCTGTATTAACAGGTAAGTTCATGCACTGGACTTCAACTTCTGGAATTGGTGGAACTTAAATAGCAATTTTGCAAGGCAAAATGTTTCTCACTGCCTGACTTTGAGCTTTACACAAAAATTTGATCATATTGCACTCTCATCTTAAATTAGTAAGATACTAATTTCTACCCATATGGTCAATATCATGTTTATTAGATTTAAATGCAGAATTTTGAGGATAGAAATCTTCATAATTTGCTCTAATGTGTAAATCTTGGAACTGTTAGATATTTCATGTAAGTGTTCTTGTTCAAAAATTATTTTTGAAAAATGCTCTAATTTTAGTGTGGAATTGAAACATGCAGGATAAGAGTGGTGTAGAGATTTTAACAGTTTCAATTTGTATGTATTGCTGCTAATACTTTTAGCATACCTTGTACATGACTATAGTTTTCTTTTATGTGAAAACTTCTAGAGAAATGGTTCTTTCAGTATATTCTACAGAAGGTACAGGAACAGCTTCCAATTGTGACAGTTGCTGAGAGATTGAGTACAATTTCTTTCTACTCAATACAAGTCAGGATGAGTGGGAGCTGAAAGATGCTCAGATACCTCCTGCTTCAAAGGGAGTTGTCCAGTTTCTGAGTACTTAGATGGATAAAAGTAAATTAATATAGTTTATACACACCCTAAAACTAGATTCCTGTTGCTGAAGAAATCCGATTATTTTCTGTTATGAAGAAATTGTAGGTGTATTCTTCTTTGCTTTTAATTGTACCATAAAAAGTACTAACACCATGATTTCACCTTAATACTGAGGCACGTGGGGTTTGTGTGCTTATATGCTTTTTACTGTAGAAATAATGTAATTTCAATTCTTTTCAGAATCTCTGTATAGCTACAGAGGTGGCAACCAAAGAAAAATTATTCTAACAGTAGAGCAGAACAGAGATCAGTGCTATAGGATGGTTCTGTGGGGAGCAGGGGCTTCCTGGTGCCCCCAGCTTCAGAGGAAAAAAGGTAAGGTCCTTGTCCCTATTGGTGGGTGTAAAAGGATTTTGGTGATGCTATTAGTGCCTTTTAAATGTTCAGCTGGTAACATTTATCCGTATGACCTTTAAATACTCCTCTTGGAGGGGTAACATATTTTGTGCTAATTCTAACGTGTCTCCTCTGTTTAGAAGCAGTGCCATCAGCAACAGAATTTGAATGCACTTTAGAAGACTGAGAAGGCATAAATATTTAAAAACTTGACTCTATATACAAGATATACTTACTTGCATAGTGTCTGGCTATGTAACTATAAAAACCCATGAATGTTAACTGTGTTACCAGTTTTGCTGGGTCTTCCTTATCATTGTCTGATTTAGCATGAATTGCTGGGTTTTTTCTACTCCTTATTTTCATTTTCTGCTTTCCACTTTACTACTGTCAGGCTTTATATCCTGATGGTCTTGAGATCAAGTCCAGCTGTAACTAACTAAAAGCATCTCTTGCAAGAATTACATAGCCTGTGTTTCAGCAGTGACTACTACCAAATTTGGATTTATTCCTAGTCTTGTTCTTTTAATATAAGTTTACTTATAAATTAGGTTTATGTTAAATTGATAATTGTGGGAGATAGAAGATTAAAAAACAGGGACCTATTAAAAAATTGAAGTTGATTAATAACATGAAGATTTTTTTCTCTGAGACATTGCCAGCATTAGAGCTGACAACAAATTTCAGAGCTGGTTTCTTTTTCAAAAAGCTGAGTTGTCTTGACAGATGAATTTGGTAGAGGAGAAATGCAATTTCTGTTATGGGACAACTCATGCAAAGTTTATCGGGAAAGAAAAGGAAAAATCTTACATGTCATCAGACTTGAAATGAAGTTACCAGAGCTGACCATATAGGAATGTGTTCTCATTTGTTTCTCAATCTTTTAAGTGACCTGGGCTTGCATTAAATTAACCACAGTATAGCAAGTAAACTCATCTGTTTGCTGTTTTGTTCTGTAGATCACATATGGGACTTCAAATACCTTCTGGTCCAACGTAGTTCTGTCTCAGGTGACTTGGAGCTGCACACAACTCCGTGGTCATCCTATGAGTGCTTGTTTGATGATGACAAAAGGGCAGTTGAATTTACAGAAAAGTTTCAGAAAAGTCAAACATCACTCATGGAGTTGACGAGGCTCTCAGCACACCTGGAAGAAAAATGCTCAGGTAAATGATATCCATAGCTCTGTAATGTCTGTTGGGCCATGCATAAGTACAAAAGAGATGCTCTGTTGATGAAGTAAGGTGGTTGTTTTTTTAAGGGAGCCCAGGTCTGGGATTCTGAATTTATTCTGGAGGCTGCTCTGTACTTGGTCAAACTGAATGCAGCCTTCATCCCATGAGCCCAGGGGAAGAGAGGTAGGTGTGGTGCGTGGTGCCATGCAAAGACAGTTTTGGAACACAGGGGGCAGTGCTGACTTTTGTTGTCCACACCAAGCAGTCCAGTAATAATGTGACTAACTACTGGAAGTTTGTCCGTGTTTCTCAAAAACTGGAACTCTCCAAAGCAAGAGTAAAGTAGCTACTGCTATTGAAAACTTCTTACAAAAGGACAAAGAAGACATTTTACACAGTCATCCCCTCCCAGGTAAACCTAGATGATTGCTATTGTTGGTGTTAAATTCTAGGAAGTAATTAAAGTTGTTCTTGCAGCATTTAATTCTAGTTTATATATAAATAGTGAAAAGCTAAGTTGTTAAAGCTATGCTTTTCAGTGTCTCTGAAACAGTGGGGAAAAAATCACTTGGAAATTCTTTGCACAATTTTTTATCTCTTTTTCAGGCATGTCCTATAGTGGCATCTACTAAAATAGTGCCTGAAAGTGTAGTACTTCTATACATTTTAAAATAATATTTAACCACCAGGATTTTTCACTGCATAAAAGATCTCTAAAAATTTGAGCATGTGTTAACAAAGGGGAAAAAGTTGAGAGGTTTTGATAGCAATTTTGGTTTTGAATCAGCTTTAGCCCTTGCTTTTGATTTAAGTTCTAAATAAAACTTAATTCAGGTTTGAATTGTTTCTGTAGGAGTGATTCAAGTGAAAGCCCATATCTTAGAATTGAAGTTTACCATTTCCACTGATCAGTACAAGCAACTCATCTTCTCTGCTGACACTTCACTGGAGTGTGTTTTGGCTTCTCTGCCTATGATTACATATTCAGGTTGTGCCAAATGTGGTTTGGAACTCCAGGCAGATGAGAACATGATCTACAAGCAATGTATTAGATGTTTGCCATACAACAAAGTAAAAATATTCTACAGGTAAGCAAAATAGAGCAAAATAATGTGTATTATTAGGGAGGTAAACTTTCTTCATTTTAATTTCCCCCATATATAAAATTCTTTATTTAAGGTGTGATTAGCAATCCCTGTCTTTCTAATGAATTTTCAAGTTGTTGTTCTTGAATTGCTGTATTATATTGCCATTATTGATACATGATATTCTTAGTATAAATTTAACTTTTTAATTTCTTTGAATACTGTGTCATACAGGAATGATGTTTACCCAGCACTTTGTCAGATAAAGCTAAGATGGAGTAGAAACTTGAGAACCAAAGGAAAACTCGAGAATCATGTTGCAGCTTAGATTTGAAATCGTGTGAATGCACAACCATATTTTTAAACTGATTAGTCAGTTTCAGCTGTGCAGAAATAATACTGATAAATGTTTTCAATAAACATTCTCGGAGAGCAGAGATAGTAAGTTATCACCAGATGGCACTGTGAGACACGTATTCACACTTAGACAAAATAAACGAAGTGGATCCAGTTGGTGTAGGTACATCTTTGTTAACTAATTATTCAATTCTCACATCTATCTTGGGCTTTTGAAATGTAATTATCATAGTGACTAGAAAGGTATGTAGCTAGAGAATGTTAATTGAGACAACCATGGACATAATAGAATTCTAGAATATGTAAATTTTCTATCTAAATTTTTTCTCAAATTCTTTCTAAACTCTTTCATAATGAGCTTAATGAATCCTTGTGTTAAATCCTGGTATCTAACAAGGTAGTGACTTAGTATTTTTCCTCTAAGCAAAATAGTCTGGCATCTTTAAGTTTATGTGCTATTCGTTTTCCTGTGAGGGAGGATTAAGTGCAAAGAGGTTTTTTTCTTAACTTAAAAGGCTCCCCCAGTCTTTCGTAAGACTGTAACATCTCAGTGGGCATCAAGGACCTCATGTTGCTCCTGCACAAAAAGTGGTAGAAAAATGATAAAGATTTCCAGTGTTTGTATTCTCAGCATTGGAACACATCTAGATGTAGAACTTACATGCCAGTTTTTTTCAGAGAAAAGCTTGTCATTTTTGCACTGGAATTTTGCTCTGATTAGTTTAGTAAGAATGCATCACCTTGGGAGTATTTCCAATGAGGGATTTTTGTTTAGTGGTTTGTGAAAACATTTGGTATTGGTTATAGTACAAGCAATATACTTTGGTAGTATGTAGCTATAAAGTGATCTATTAAGACAGATAATATTGAGTGATGTTGATACAGATGATAAAATTCCAAGTGATACACCTAAGCTTATCTCCCTACTTTACATTTTCACCACCTCCCTGGGCAACCCTGATCATCCTAACAGTGAAAAATTTCCTTTTAATATCTAATCTGAGTCTCCTATCTCAGTTTAAGGCCATTTCCTTATATATTCCTCAGAGTGATTCCAGATCACTTTGGCAGGAGTGATCTGTCTGCACTACAGATTTGACAGATGAGTACATAGAGATTTTCTCATTTTTCTATTTCTTGGTATTATGTTGCAGAGTAATATTAAATTGTAGTGCTTTCTAAAATTTTGCTTCAATAAAAAACAAACCATAGCAGCTAACTTTAATGAAACTTTTTCTAATCTAGACCTGCTTTGATGACAGTAGAAGATGAAGGATATGAAATTTATGTTCATGTAGCGTCTCAGTTGATGGAAAAAATCTTCCTCAATATTCCTGCAGACTGGCTGAAGAGATTAGTAGGTACTGTTTTGTGAATTACTTGTGATAGAAACAAGCAGCAAAGTTCATAATGGAAGCAAAACTTTTAATCATTGACAGTTTAAAAAAACCCTAAACAACCAACATCAAAGAATATTTCAGTGGCTGTCTGACAAACTCAGAATTTCAGAGGAGAGGTTGCAACAACAGGAGGTGAGATTGTGTGAATGCCTATCATATAACTAAATAGTTGTAGTTATATACCTTAATATTCAATAACCAAATGGATTCCTTACGTGCAAAATAGACTTTCTTATGAGCTTTTAGAAGTAGCTGGCATGTTTTCATGATGTGAATCACTGAGCGGTGTTTCAGACAAGCTTCGCTTGACGCATCCTGTTTGACTTGAGAGGTGTTTTATGTGATTCACAGGTGTTAACAGTTTAATGAGAAACAGGCTCAGCTCATTGTTTTAAAAAAAATAATAAAAAATAAAAGCTAATTTTCTATTCAGATGTTGAACCACACTTCCAGTAACTCAATGGAGCTTGCATGGAGGTAAAGCTTGAATGTTAGGGGCTATTGTGAAAATCAAGTGTAAATTGAGTTGTTCTGTGTTTTGCAGTGCCCTCTTCAGATATAACATACAGCACAATAGTAGCAGATCTGTGTCATTCGCTGCTGGCAGATACAGAAGCATCCTATTTGTTGGAAATCAGAAGCCACTTTGTGCTAGATGAGAACAGCTATCCTTTGCAAAAGGATTTCCATCTGCTAAATTTTCATCCTGATCTGTGACCTCTACACTAAATGAGTAACAAAGACCATAAGGACAAACAGATGGGAAGCAGAAGAAAAATTACTTAGCTGAAGGAAGCAAATCTCTTGAAAAAATGATAATAAAGGATTTTTGTTTTAACTTATTAAAAAAGGACTGGTATGTAATATCTGCTAATAGTATATACTTCTGGAGTAATACTGATGAATTTTCATACAGTATATTTTTATACATGTATTTTTATGTTAATAAACTCCAACAATTTCTTCAGTATCTGTTTTCCTTTTTCTCCTCAGAAAAGCTCAGTACTATTGAGAGGTTGAATTTTCCTCAAACCTGGCAGATTAGAGGAAGGCAGTTAGTTATACAATTTTTGTTTGTCTTATCCCATATGCTGTCTGTAGCTTGGTCTTTTTGTTGCTGTTGTGGTTTCTTTCCTTCTTTTAACAGCAGAATTTTTGCCATTTGCCTTCAGCAATTTTGCTGCTGCCCTTTTCTCTTGTAAAACAGAACTGCCGTGTAATCATTCCATGTCCTTCAGCTCAAGGTAGTTCTCCAGTACAAGATCAGATGGGTGTTATATAAAAGGCAGTAGGTAAAAAAATTTGCTCATTACGAGACCGTTAAAAACACTGTGTTAGAACTTATTTGATTGTTTCTCGCTTTGAAATAGTTTTTGTTCAGGAAGAGTCAAAAAGGGGCTTTCTCATTTGCTTCACTTAGATGACCATGAGCATAAGTACATTGATAAGTACAGTAGAATGTTTCTTCACAATTTAGCTGAAATTACTGAACACACAAGCTGGAAGTATTGTTACTTTAATGTATAAAAAGGAAAGAGGGCCATACTGTACATCAAGTCAAACAGGTGACTTCCTACCTTAGATGTATTTGTTAACACACACTCTACATTACACACATCTTCCTGCACAAGCCAGTAAACCAACTGTCTGATACACTACAGCTTACTTTTAAGATCTTTATTGGTATGATTGAAATCATAAAAGACAAAATTTATTTGGTAAAAGTATTTTATTGTAGTAATATGTAAGCTGTATGATAACTGTGTAGTTTTTCTTACCAGAACAAATTTTGCTTATCATATTGGTTTGCAGTAGTTTTGTGGGACTGAAATTTGAATACAGCTCTTTGGGGTTGACGATGCTGGTATTACTCCTTTAGCAAAGATATATTGAGGGTTGAGCACTTCGTAAAATTCAGTTTAATGTGATGAGTTTAGGCTCATTTTGTATCCAGTGGTGCAATTAGCAAGACAGACTCAGGGTACTATATAACATATCAGATGGTGGATCAGAGAAGTCTGTTATCTTAAAATTCCTCTGTGGTATCTTCTCATTCATAACATTTCCTTTAGGTAATAACAATATTATCAAAATGGAAAGTGATTTCATCTCCCCAGAGAAGTCCAATTTTTTAAAGATTTTGAATTAATTAATATTGTTTCCTGTTTGAAAGGAAGTTGGTTTGATTTCAGCTGTAGAGGTTATGGTCCTCTTGGAACACAATTGTGCAAAATGTTTTGCCACAGTAGTCTCTGTGTCTGGTTTATGACTGTACAGTGTTACGGGTAGAGAGCTCAGGTCCCCAGTGTAAATCAAGAAGAGAAGAATGTCCTACTTTATTTTCATTAAGAATAATTGCTCGGAACTGTTGTATAGAGCAGTAATTTACTTAATGAAGAAGACTCTACTACTAAAGCAGACACATGCCCAGGGGGCTTAAGCTAATCGGATTTTCAGTGTAAGAGTGGTCATACTAGGTCAGACCCAAGGCTCTTGTAATCAGTGCTCTGTCCCCAGCAGAGATGTAATAGAGAGAAATATGTAAGGACAGGAGAGGTCCTCCTCTCACTGTCTCAGGGTATTCCAGTACTCCAGTACTGAAATAGCCTCCAGTCACTTGTGACTCTGTGACTTCTCTGCTTGTCCCTTAGTGTCAACACAAAGTGCTGTAGTTGGGGTCAGCTGAAAACACTGAGCTGAGTTACTGCAGGAAATACACTCTGCTGAGGGATGTGAACAGCTGCTTCTAGGTGTGTGACCAGTAAACAGTGCCTTCACCCCTCCTGTTCAAAAGAGGTTTTAAATATAATGCTGCTGTTTTAAATAAGTTCTACATGTATTAGTCAGTCAGTATCTCTTGGGCTTTGTCTGTTTTGGCATGCTCACTGGGCTTCCCTCCCCTTTGGTGAAGCCACTGTGGTGATGTGGTACAATGGACAGATAGGCCTGGTGTCATCACTGGCAGTTCTTGGGTCATTTTGGGCTCTGTCCACATGATGTGTGATCACTTGTGCCCAGAATTCATCCCCAAGTGGAAGTTACTAGTCAAAGTAATTAATACTGAGAGATTGTGTTTGGCTATTTGTTTTGTTTGCTCAACTGCATGTTAATTAAATTTAACATATATTTTGAAGAGAGTAAAGAGGGACTCCCATCCTACCAGGGACCAAATCTTTTATTTATGTTTGGTCAAGGAAATAATTTACTTATTTTATTCTTTTCTTCTTAAGGTACAAAATCTTAGCAAAGATTTTTGTACCCTTTAGATGAGAAAGATAGTAAGAGCTTTTCCATGTTAAGGTTGGGTTTTTCTCAGCGCTGTTCACGTGCTGTGGCAGAGAGCATGCCATCGTTTAACCAGCTCCTTTGGCTTGCTGATCATCTCATTCCAGTGTTCCAGTTCTTTGCCACGTGTGTACATGAAAGGCCCAACCACTACTCGTCCCAGCAGAAGTGTTTCTGGGAAAAAAAGAAAGCAGTTAGTGATGAACACTGTGATGCTTCTCTGAAGTCCTTGCCTAAATTAGAATATCAGCCTGTATTCTCCAAATAATGGCTGTTCTGAAAGTTATTTTTAAACCAAAATATTCATTGAGGAAATAACTTTGGATTTCAGGTTCTGTAGCCTCTACCTGCTAAGGTTCAGCATTAAAAGGTATGGCAGTAAGTGTTTGTTTAGTCAGTGCAGGCCTGTCTTTTTGCCTGCAGTTAAACAAGAATATGTTCAAGGCACAGATATCTCTATCTGCTCTGCCCCCTTACCTCAAGTTTACTGTGTGCCCTAATTTTGGACATCAGCAACCTCAGTAGGATTCATATGGTGCTGTGGCTCAGGAAAAAATGAATGCAGTTACTGAGACAGCTGGGAGCTGTAATATGTGTGTTGCCACTGGCCCCCCTCTGCCAAGGAGTAGGTTGTTTATTCATGCCTGGACTTTTCAGCTGTGAATGGGGAAAATTATTGAGATCATATTTGTACTGCAGGGAAGATGTTTTTCTTGTGAACAGTGGAAATACTGAATTCTGATTTGCTTGTCTAAGCAGAACTCCTTATTGGATTCTCTAACAATTAGTAAGAGGTGGCCTCAAGCATTGGGTTTTCTGCCAGGGAATGGGGATGTTTACTAATCTCTCTCTCTCTCACTGCTGAGAGAATTAAAACTATTCCTCTTTCAAATTTGCTTAGAGTGAATGGCCACAAAATTTTGGAGGCTGTGTGTTATACACACAAGTGTTCATATAAGCTTGTCTTAATAGGATACTGGAATGAAACAAAAGCACAGCACCATGTACTGACATTGACTAGTCTACAGTTATTTTATTCTTGTCTTCCATGAAATTTAGCCTCTTAAAGAGAGACATGCTTAACTACAAATGAGTTTTTCTGCTTTTAAAGAGACGTTGAAAGTCTTTGAAATACCCCAAAACTCTTATATATTTTATGATTATTGCTGAAAAGCAATTACTTTCTCTCAGGTTTAAACATGTCTCAAATATGTAAGATATTTGACACCTTGACTGTAATAATTTATATCACTTACTTTCACCTTTGTTACTCTGGATCACAGATAGACTCAGGCTTGCTGTATCCAGCTCTGTCTGATCTGCCTTGAAACTGAAGGTTTCATTGTACACAGGATTGGGAGTTCCCAGAAGAGCTGCTGTCTTTTTACTTTTGATGAATTTATTATGGTTCATTAGCGAGACTTTGACGTACACACCTTGGAGAAGAAGAAATTCAAGAGGAAAATACATCTTCAAGAAGCAGTTGGGGGACTTAGGGAATTTCTTCCTTTCAAGAGTCCATATCAATCACAAAATCAGATTGTGAAAGATCCATGGAACATGTATGACAGCATAATATAAAGCAGGGAGTACACAAAGTACTGAGGGTGCAGTTTTGCAGTGCACTTTCCAATTTAAGTGCTGTTAAAATAAGCAGCCATATTCTTACCCTGCATCCTTGATCTTGTATTTCTGTGTCTTCCCTTCATCTGATGGAGACTTTTTTGAAGGCTTAATTTATTAAGTCAAAAATTGTCACAGTTGATGAGTGTATATAGATGACTAAACCTCTTTTCTTTTTAAATGGTAGGTGTATTTTTCATTTCTATTGTTTAGCTTCAAAGCCCTGCAAGAAATCACTACAGACTGAAATACAAGTTTGGTTCTTCATCTGTTTTTGCTTTGAGTGTTTAGATTTTTAACAGCATTTTGAGGTAATCTCTGAGACAAAGGACACATGAGTATGATGTACCAGAGAAAGCCCTCTGCACTAAGGGAGAAAATAGTGAATCCATGGCATAGTCCTTTGAACAATAGCCAAGCTGTCCTAAAATGGGATTTTTTCTCCCAACTCAGTTGTTCCCAGGACAGCTGTTCAGCATAAGCAGTTGTCGTGCAGCTGTTATCTCTGGGAATTTGAATTGAGGCAACTGGTAATGTCAATACCCCCTGAAAGGCTGCCTTCTCTGGACTGGAATGCAGCAAAAGGATGTTTCTCACTGTACCATTTATTATGAAAAAAACCCCAAACATAGCAGAACTAAGCTATCAAAAGCTTATTGCCTCAGGGCAAAATATGGCTTGTTTCCACTCAAATCACCAGGATTTATTTGTTCCTGTCAGAGTCGCACAGCACAAGCCTGGGTGGACACATGAGGAAGGAGCAAATTAAAACAGGAATTGTGGAGCTGATAGCAGGGAGGAAATCCCACTTACCGACAGCAGGGCTCTCCTCCTGGAGCTTTAACCCCCTCGCCCTCAGAACCACCACGGTGAGACGGCCCAGGTAGTCATTGTAGCTCAGGGAGAACTGGATATCCCCGTGCTCCGAAGGAGGCTTTGGAAGCAGAACAACACTTGTCAAATATGTCTGAAAAACTCTCTCGTCACATGGACAAGTGGGGAGAAAAATCCTTTTTCATACTAATGGTTTCTGTCACACTAAGCCATGTGAGTGAACTGTAGTGGCTTTATTTATGCTGTTGTAACATTTGATGGAAGCCATTAATTAGCCTTCCTAACCCTCAAATTACTCTTTCAGCTGATACCTATTTCCTTGCCTCTTCTGCTCTTTTCTGCTCTTACTAATTCAAAAGAGAAGCAAATAAAATTTCTTATGTGACTACCTCCTAATTAATGTGACTTTTTCTAAGCAGCTGGGTTTCTTTTCAACAGCTATGGATCTGCAGGTTGGTAAGATGGAAATTTCGGTTCCAAATGTTTATGAAGTACTTTGGCATTTGAGCTACTTGGTAGAACATACTTCTACTTCAGCTGTATCCTTCCAATACTTGTAACATGACAGAAATTCCACAGTGCCAAGCAGCCTGGTATCACATACCTCCAAGTTCTCTTTCTCCAGATCTCTCCATATGACTAATTTGTTGTCCTCAGTTAATGCTTCATTTTTTAGTGGGAAGATAACTTGGCCTAGGAGATGATGCTTCTTGTGTTTATCAACATGATAAACCAAAAACTTTAGTGTCCTTTGGAGCAACATTTTACTGGAAACCTGTACAGGAAAAGGAAGAATATATTAATAATTATAAAACAGCTGACACTTTTCTACTCTAGCTTGACTTCAAAGGAAATATTTTTCAAAGTATGTTAAGTGTAGGTGGAGATTTCCTTTAATTATTTGAAGTCTACTTTTAAAATTTGCCTAAAGTTTTAGCTATGCAGAAGTCAAGATCCAAGCTAAAATTCATGTTTTTGAAAGCTATGAAGTTAATTGGTGGTTTTTTAGCTCAAATAGATTTAGTACTGTGTGATGCATTCACTTTCAGACATGAATGTTTAGAATCTGTAAACATTTTTTCAGTTATCTGAAACACAAACTTTTTTTTGTTTTAAAGCTTTTGTCTTGTGACATGTGCTGAAAGCCTCTTACAATGGGAAGCCAAGCTTTACAGTACTGTACAAAGAGCAGCCCAGGCATACCTCCAAAGTTCTGCTGTCTAGCCTACTTCCACAGCAAAGAAACTAAAAGCTGGGGAAGCAGTAGATCAGTATTGGCTCCTTCTGGACTTCTAGAGCTGCTGGGCTGAACTGCTCAGCTGGAGTTCAAACTGGAGTTTTCATTATTCCCAGGGCAAGTTCTGGAATCCAGACCAGAAGTCAGATCAGTTCTGGAGCCACGCAATTCTGTAGCCCAGGATCTCCAGAAGCCCCAGTAAAAAACCCTGTCTCTAGTCGAAACAACTTCTGTCTTGATAGAAGCGTTGTGAACGTTAATTTTCTACAAACATATATTGTAGTTTGACAAGTTAATATTTGCAAACAAAAATCTGCCTCATCTAAAGGAAAAGTACCTGGAAAACAAAGTTTTCATCAAACTGCGGGTTAAGAGTTTTACGTTTCGTTTTGGACTGCAGGTAGCTTCGTTCATCGGGCAGCAGGTAGATTTTCACAAATGGACTGCAGGAATCGGCAGGAGGCTGCAGCTTTCTGACTTTGATCAGGGAGACAAGGAGCCTTTCTGAATCCTGCTCGTATTCTATGGAGAACCAGAGGCGGCCAATGTTGCCATCAGGAAAATCTGTTTCACTTTTGTCTTCAGGAAACTTGTACAGATCTGGGTTAATAGTCCCTACAACATAAGCTCCAGCTTCAAGAAAAGACAAAACAAGCACCCTCAAATTAGTTTCAAGAACCATTGCAGGCATTTTTATAACCGCTGCTGTATTAGGGGAAATCAGATTAATCTCTTTAACAACAATCAATTTTTTTGGTAAGAATTTCATATTTTATTTCCTTTTCCCTCAAATTTGAGGGAGTAATTGTAGGCTACACCACTTTTTTTTCTCTTATTCCTGTGACTGTACCTTGTTAGTTCTAGGTATTTGTTGTTACAGTCTCCAGCTAGTGACTCTGCTGTTTCTGGGGATAACAGACACTTCCTGGCCTTCACAAAACGTGGGAGGAGAGATTGCTTTGTCTGCCAAATGTGTAAGGTTCCACAGCACTGGGACCAAAATGACAACATTCTTGCCCAATTCTTATATATAAAAACCATAAATGCATAGAGCGTTTAGGGCTTGTGCTGTGTAATGCTGTCTCTGGTGTTCCCCAAATAAATAGACTTCATAATAATAAAGCCACCCTTTAAAGGAGTACCCTTAAAAATAGTCCCATTTTTGCAATGCCATACCCAAAGAATGAAATGATGACCGTGGCCCAGACTGAGGGGTCATGTAGGGGTCCCTGTCTTCCTGAACCTGTTCTTCCTTCGTCAGGTGAATCCAGTCTCGCCCGTGCAGTGTTGGTGGAATAATAAATGGAACACTTCTGGATCTGCTCAAGACAACAGCACCTATTGACTCTTCTGTTTAAATGTGGAAACCAAACTTGGTAACAGTAGTAAGTTTACTGTTCTTATGTTACAGTGTAAAAATTCTACAGACATGCAAAGGTAAAAATGTTAAATATCCATTTTTTTTGTAGTTGATTTTATTTGTTTAATGCATAAAAATCCAGTGAGGCACCTGTTTTCTGACAGGTTCTTATTTTTCCTTCTTTCCTTCCCTTTAGAATTTATCTTTCAAAGGAAAGGAAGAATTAACTGCAGCTGCTTGTTTTAGAGCCCAAAACCACTGCAATGATTAATTCTCTAAGAGAGTCTCCTTCCTGAACCGAAGACCTATTGTTTTTGTTTTTAGACTAGAAATTACTCTGGAACATAGGCTGGGTTTGTCTAAGTAAAAGGTAAATCTATCTATGCACCGCTTACACTTGAATATATTCTCTCTTTTAAATAAATCAGAAATAATCATCACTTTTATAGTTAGATTATCCTTTTCCTAAAGGAAAAAACCAGAACATGACTGATGTTTTCATATAATTTAGGGATCTCCTTTATTTCTGTATATGCATATATTTGGATCACCCACTCATTTGAGATTTGACAAGTTGAAATAAATTACATAGTGTATGCTTTAAAAACAAATGAAAATATGTACCTTGTGCTTTTTAGTTGAATTTCAGAATTTGCCTGATCCTGAAAAATGGCATTTGCATTTGTTGTTTTGACAGGATTGATGAGCTTTTCATAAGAAAAGAGGCGGCAAAATTTTTTCCAGAGCAGATACGCAGTTATTCCAAGGAGAACAAATAAAAGGATCCCTCCTATTATACCCCCAGCAACAGCAACTGCTTGTTCTGTTAAAACATAAAAGCACATAAAACATCATAGGAAGATCAAAATTAAGTATATTTTGGGTGCAGGCAGGAATCTTAAAGCTAACAAAAACCATTCCAGAATGATTTTTAAATGAAGCATTCAGCTCACGTATACATTTTTGTTTGCTTATAGCATGGTGCAACACCTGAAGACATAAGACAGTGGCAGTGATGGATTACAGTGTTCCGGTGCACTGGCAATTACTGCAATGTAAGAGACTACAGACATGAAAAAACCCCAAACCCCAAGAATTGTTCAGGCTCTTGTTTTGCCTTAGCATTTACCTTAGTATGGCAGAAGTGCCTGAGCTTGCTTAAGAGGAAAGAAAGAGAACCCAGGAGAACCTAATATGAAAGGTACCATAATTTTGGTTTGGTTTGTTCTTCCAACTGTTCATCTCTGTTGAATTGGGTCTAGACCCTGGCACAAGGAACAAAGTAAAGCTATGGGTTGTTTTCCTTCTAAGGATGCATGTGTTTCCTGATCTGTGAGGTCAAAGTTAAATATCCATTAAATACAGTTTCCTGAATTGTGAGTACTTAACATATAACAAAATCTTGTATAATTACTGTGAACAAACCAAAACCCAAATAAAACTCAATAAACGTGTTTGAATATGAGAAATTCTGTTGTGAGAATTTCTCGTTTGACCAAGGGTAGACAAAAAGATAATGGGCTCAGTTCATTGCTTTCAAGTTTGCTGAGAATGCTGGAATGATAGGCTGCAAAAATTATTTTGCTCTGTACGTAAACTCCAGAATTACCTTTCACTCTGCCTCTTACAGGAGGCAGTTCAGGATCAGCTGAGTACTGGGTGCTGACAGTTCTCAAGGTCTCCCTTGAAACTGAAGTAGCTACGTGACCTGGCATTTTCTCACAACTGGTATTGAATTTTTCTCCTCTTCTTTGCTTTTAGGTAGAGGTAATTGTGATTATGCTTTATTCCTTTTTATTTCTGTGCTTGGTCGTTACCTTGCCGTTAACCATCTCTATACAATGGGACAAATAAAATAAAGATGATACCAGCACAAAATAATTAGTCAACACTAGTGATAGTTTTGAATAATTCAAAACTAATTTCATTTAATTTAGTTTATTGATTAGAGCTATAAAGGGTACGGAAGGTGAGTTGCAAATACATGTATTGCTGATCTTTTTCAGTGTTGCCCTGTTGCAGTAAGTGACATGAAATGTCCTTCAGCTACAGAGCACTTAAGTAATTACCTTGTGCTATAAAATTAACCTGGCCATAGCGCCTCAAAGGTCTGAATCTGATCCTGACTCATTTTCCTGCATTTAGTAGAGTCACCGGAGCCAAGCTGGTTTTGCAGCTCCCCTCCAGGTGTGTTGCCTTAGCCCTCTGCAGGAATTGGCTGGCTGCTTCCCTGAGTCACATAATCACTCCTGTCTCCCAGCACCACCACGGAGCAGCCACCCTGCTCGCAGCTGTGCCACAGCAACAGCACTTTGCCGTCCTTGCAACTGGCAGGTGAATGAGTAGGTTCCAGCATTTAGCCAGACTATTAGTACAGTCCTTATTCTGAGGAACAGGAAACAAGCACCTATTTGGTGTGGGTTAATATTAATACCACGATAAGTCTGGTTGTGCCATGTGGGTGAATTGGTTTTCCTTGATAAGAATGCACAGTATGAGGAAATGCATATGAGCATGGGAATTTTCTGCGTTTGTTCCTTTTAGTTTTGTAGTGTAGGGCGTGCTCAAACACGTCGTCAGTCAGACTGATGTATTGCAGCTCAGACGGCCAGATGCAGGAAAAATCCTTTAGTTTAATGCCCATGAACATATCAGAAATTAATGGTTTACTTCATGTAGGTGCACTATAAAAAACACAAATGTCTATATGGCTGGTAGTTCTACAGTCTGGCATAAGTTACTGAGAGGTTAACATTTCAAGCAAGCTAATCAGGTCTTTATTTAACTTGTCCTCTTCATTCACAAGTCTTTGATGTTCTTGGCAGCAGTCCTGTGTTCCCCTATAGCCAATTTGTCACCATTTACCATTAAAGACAGTAAGATGAGGTGTGCATTGATTTTGGAGTGAGACAACGAGTTTCCAGTCTCTTAGTTAATGAGCTTGTTTTTCACATGAGCTGAATTTGTTCACTGCAGAATGATGTTAAGTATTTATGACACACCCATAGCCATTGACTCAAATTCTGGGGTTTTTTTTAACTTCACACAGCTGGAGATATAAGGTAAAGTTTTACTAATTTCAGTAAACTTACCTGTAGTTTAATGAGGGTAAGGAGAATTTGTCTCACTTTTAGACCATCTCATCTGATTATATCAGCAACAGAACCAGTGGCTTAGGGCACAATGTAGCCCTAGTCACGAAACGGACCATTGAGATAAGTTGCATCCATTGTGTGCAGGGAGAAAATATGTATCTTTTAAAATAACTGCCTGTCATCGTGAGAAATTGATGTATAGTATCCTGCTGTGGTACAGGATCAGGGCAGCAGGAGATGAAGTTGGACCATTTCATCTCTCCCCAGCTGAGCCGGGAACCTGTCTCTTGCTAATACGTACAGATTTATCCTAGCCTAGAGGAGGTGTTGACAGGCATCCTCTCTCTCCTCTGGGATTGCATCCCTTTTGCTTACTGTCTGATTATATGCTTTTAATAAGCTTTATTTAAACTTTGCAGTAAGCCTTTTGGAGTTACGAGCAGCCCGTTCTCCACCAAGAGTTTTAATCCCCGTATAAAGACACAGTCTAAGCACATGTACAGTATAAACTAAATAATTGAGGAGGGGTGGAGGCAAGACTCCGCGTTTGCTGTGCCTGTCTCCAGAGCCGAGCTCTGTGTCCGGCGCTCCGGGCGGTGCCTGCCGGACCTGCAGTTCCACGCTGCCCCTTCCCTGGCCGGCTCCGCAGGGAGGCAGGGAAAAGGTTTGAGGTGATGCTTTAGCGAGCCTTCCCTAGCGCCAGCGGGACGGCGGGAGGAGCCGGGCACCCGCTCCCTGCCGGCCTCCCTCCCTCCCTGCGCGGCCCCCGGCACTTACCGGCCATGGGTGCCGCTGCTCCCGGGGCCCGGGGCGAGTGCCCGCAGCCGCCCCGGTGCCCGAGCGCCGCAGCCCCTCCCCGGCCCGCCCCCGCGGGTCGCGCACGGCAGAGGCTGCCAACGGGACTGCAGGGAGAGGCATCTCCGGCGCCTGTCGGCAGGAAAGCAAAGGGACCTGTTCGGGAAAGGTTCCGTGCCGTCCCAGGCTCCCCGAGACAGATATTGCCGATCTTCTGGGGAGGGAGGGAGGGCTGGAATCGGGCAGGGAAGTGGCTGTTGTGGTGCACAGATCTTCTGTCAGCCCTAAAAAGGCACCTGTGTGACACTGACTGTGTGAGATAGCTCCAGAAACTACAGTTACGCTCAGAAAAACTCTTCGGTATTAGTAGCTTGATTCTGAATATTCATGTGGGCAAGAACGTAACACGCATTTATTTTATACCTTTAACAAAATATATAAGCACAAAGCAACACCTATCTCCTTAGACAACTGCAATTATAGCCTTTCCTATTTGTATTTATGAACATAATGATCTTTAATCTCTGAAGTGTTCTTTTAAACCCTTGATTCATAATAAATACAACCAACTAGATCTTAACCAGCAAAATCACTCACGCATAGTTCAGAAACAAAGTATTTGCCATCACTTCTTGTCTGCTAATGCTTCTTTCACAGCCAGTATGACAAGAACCTATACCTTGAATTTAACAGCTGTTTGTATTACATGTTCTCTTCACAACTGGTGCATGTATAGTGTTTTTTAATCTAAAGGCCAAAGAAATGCATAGGAATTAAAACCAGTAGTATCCTAATGAAATATCTTCTGTTTCTGTGGAATCTTAGAATTCTTTTCATTGCATTTAAAATGTTCTGCTGTAAATGTAGCATGGTTCAGCTTTTTCTATTAGTTTTTGAGTCCTCAGGAAGAAAATTTATTTAGATAATTTTTGCTCTAAAAGGAAAAAGCTTCATATATTTTAGTTTAGCTTGTAAGATAGTTAATTATTAAATAAATATTGCACAGTCAGTGCTTTTGTTACTTTTATTTCTCCACTGAATTAGTGAAAACACTGAAGTAGAGGTTTTTTGCTATGCAGTTTTGCATTTGTCAGGATAATGTCTATAAGCACGTCTGGGGCAACAAAAAGTTTTGAGTTGTGTGGCAAGACAACAGCTGCCTGCTTTCTCTTGCAGAGTTCTCGCTGGAGCTCACTTCTGTGGCTGTGTGAGGAGTGCCACCGTTGCCTCAAACACCTGATTGCTTTCCAGAACACTGTTGAATGCCCCGTGCCAGATGCGCTGTCTCCCACAGGAGCCGTGCTGCTTGTGTAGAGGCGTGGGAAGCTGGACGTCTGGGAAGCGATTCCCAGTAACCATCTGCTGGTTCAGCTCCAGTTTCAGTGAGCCCATGGATGGGACAGTGACCTGGAGGGGCAGATCTCACCCTCCCCATATGGAAGGGTTAATAGCAAAGCTGCTGAGCAGGGAGCTTTAATTTTGATTCTGTGCTCCACTGAGAAGTTCCTGTTTCCAGTCTTTCTGTGCTGAGTTCTTGCAACAGCTGGAAATCAGAATAAATACAGGACATGAAACACAACTATGCCCTCCTTTATCTCTGATTGCTAGCCTCCTTCCTAGCCTAAATCACTGGAAAAGCTGACAGTTTAATATTTCGTGTTAATATTCTATGTTTCTGATGCATATTTTGTAACATACACATTTTTCAGTGTCCCTATCCAGGGACATCTTACAGTAAAACCTTGAATGTTAGAAGACCACTTAAAATTTCTGTCACAAAACAATTTTCCAGGTGTGTTACCTTAAAAACAGTGATGTCACATTGCTCATTTGTCACCTAAGTAACAGCAAATATTTCATCGGGTATTCATGTAATTCCCACTAGAGTGGGTGAAATTCAAGGTATGTATTTTTTAAATTGGATATCTTTGAAAAACTCTGTATTTGCTTGACATATAAGCCTTTTTATCCAGTTCTGATTTACAATAATTTGATTGCATGTAATTACTTAATGCTGTTTGTAGAAACATCCTTTGATGAAGGATAGAAAAGTATTTAAAGAAGATATAGCTGTAGGATCACAAACATCAATAGGTCTTTAGGAAGATAAGTAATTATAGCATCATTTTACTCTGAGGTCTAATCCCTACTATAATTTATTAATAATTCTGAAGTATCAACAGATCCCTTTCAATAAAAGGATTTTAGTTTTTTTTTAAAATCCCATTTTGCAGCCCTAGAATGATCTTTAAGTAACTTTGAGTCAAATATGTTCAAGTTGTTCTGCCTTCACACCCACTCCCTCATATTTGTGAATTTTGACTTTCGTGTTGGTGGTACCTTCAGCTGTAATGGCATCTAGAAAGAGGTAAACTTTTTTTCCAATTAAATGTGAACTAATGTTATTGAGATTAGTGAATTATTCAGGAACAATAGATTAGGGTCTGCAGGGAGCATTGATGGGCGCCCTGACTACAACAAATAGATTACATTGAAAAGTGTAATTGCAAATGGCAGAAATAATGAGTACTTAGAATTTCTATAGTGCATTTTATTTCCAAGCTATCATTTCCTGATTTCTATACCAGCATAAATTACTGGTAGTTAAGCATCACAAACCTTTTTGAAATAATAGTTATTGTTATCCTTATTTTATAGATTGTTTAATAACTGGAGTTCCTCCAGATCCCCACTTGTGTAACTGAGATAAGAATTTCTCCCACAATCTACTGTTGGCCTTGATCTGACACCCAGTTCTTGGCTTTAGCAGGCTACGGATAATTGACTGTTTCAGAAAAGAATATGTGAAAGAAAGATCTACTCTGTTGCAAAATACCCTTTGGATCCATTCTGGGAGTAATTTGTTAGTTTCCTTTCCAAAGAACAGATGCGAATGGGAGGGGAAGTGCATCCAGAAGGGAATGAGTCTTCCACAATTGTTTTCTCGCAGCTTGGCTGTTGATGGTAATCCCGTTCAAGCAGACTGCAATCCAGAATAGCTCTCCCAGTAAAATTACAGGTGTGAAATGGGGATAGAGACAGGGCAACATGGACAACAGGGAAAAAAATCTTCTAAAGATGCCATGTTTGGTGCTTCTAGATGGGTATGAGGAGAAAGACAGCAAAATAAGAACAAGGAGGGGGGGAAATAGCGTTAACCTAGTCATGGGCTTTGGATTCCTACTTTGGCATTTCATTTCAGCCCAGTGGAACTCCTGGTACTGCAGCTAACCTTGACATTCTTTAGGGAGAGGCTGATAGAATGCTCTCTTTGGACCTCAAAAATCTTCCATTGTTCCTTTAGTTCCCTTATGGCACAGAACTGGTCAACAGAACCTCGACCACATGAAAAGCTCTTATGGCTTGCACAGAGCTGTGCAAGACAGATTTTTTTTCTGTGCTTTAATAGTCATCTTTTGCTAGGTATTTGAAATCTTGGACAGATACGAACCCTTTCATGCCTTCTGATAAATCTTTTTAGCACTGTTGCAGAACACCTACTGATATGAAAGCACCTGTAGATAAAGTCTGCATGCCAGCACTTCTACCACATTCAGAATCTTTCTCTATTTTGACCTTTTCCTTTTCCTTTTAGTAAACTTTACCTGTTGGTGTTGTCTAGTAACAAAATTTACACAGGTTATAGCACCACCTCCTGTCCAAAGCTGGGTTTTGGTGCAAATAATACAGCAAAGCAAAAAGTTCTCTTAAAGGTGACCTTTTTTTAATATATGAAGCAAAACAGAAAAATGTGACCTTTTTTTCTTTTCAAATTACTTTTCCTTTCTGTGTTTTATTATAGGAATTTCAAGTTTGCTTTTACTTGAACGTGTTCTTATGGTTGCAAGGGTTTTTTGCTAATGTAGATTGCATTAAGAAAGTTAGCAGCTGGCTGTTGCTGTTTTAAGAAAATAACAGTATGAAACATTCCTTTAAAAATTACTTTATTAATAATAAACTCCAAGTTCAGACACCATATCCACAAGTAGAGACTTTTGCAGAGAAAACTACTTATGAAGCTCTGGCTTGCCTGGCTTTAAAGCTTTTTTGGGGCAATATCCGACTTTTTGTTGCTGTTTTGTACACTACTTGGCCTTGATAAGAGTAATCTAAACTCCGTAACTTTGGCAAGGCCTTGCAAGATCATGTGTGTACCCATGAAAAATGAACTGTTCACACAGCTGTAGTGAACAACAGAAGTTGCTCTAAGGCAAGACTTGTGTTTATTTTAGACAGTTTTTCTTAAGCCTCACCCTCTCTGAGTGAGGGATAATGAATTTAGGCCAGACATAATGTGAATAAGACAAATAAGGAGGGATTGCTGAGCAGGCAGGTGAATCTGTAGACACTAATCTATCTTAAGATTTGCAGGGAAGCACAAAATCATATATGTGGCATAGCAATTACACCGTGTGTAATACAGCCCTAATTGGTACAGTCTTATGGGATGCAAACTTTTAACTGAGAGCAAAAGGTGATTTTTTTTTTTTTTGGAAACATTTACATCTGGAATCAGACACTGAAAGCTGTAGATCTGTTTGCTCTAACTTAAAGATGTTTGTGCTGGCATGTGCACCTAGAACTACTCTCTGTATAACAGCAACAGAATTATAGGTGTCATCCCATACAGTTTTGTATTTAAAAAGAAATAAAAGTTTCTCAAAAGCCTGAGAAAGACTGTAGGGGGATCTTGAGGGTCAAAGATGTAAGAAAAAAATTTAGAATGCTGAGTGTAAGAAAAAAAAGATTAAACCTTTCATATAATTAAGTCATTCTTTCATGTGGGTAAGTGATGCCTTTGTCTTTGCCAAGTGGCCAGGAGGTGGCCAGCGGGTGCCATCCTGGGGCGGTCCCTGCTGGATTTCCTTGGCAAGGGGCCCCGCAGGGCAGTGCTGGAACGTGACCGACCTCACTCGGACACAGCTTCTGGCTCTGCCGGAGCAAAGGGTTCAGTGTGAGCAAGAATCCACTGGGGCACCATCCCAGGCGTAAAGGAACTCAATAGAAAAAGGCACTTTGCCCATTCTTACACTGCTTTTGCAGCAAGTAATAAGGAATGCCTGATCCATTTACAGAATATTTATCTAGTACTGATAGTGCCCAGCATACATCAAAAATACACAGTGATCTCTCTTAATTACACCCAATACCATGGGGTTTGACTCCAAATACTTTTAATTCCAGTTGATACCAATCAGCTTTGGCCTGTGTAGGAATCCTCTATACAAAGGGTTAGAAATTAAATCAGGTATAGGGTACTTAAGAAGTGTCATGAGGGCAACATTGCAGCAGATATGTGAACTATTCCAGTGGCAACAAAAACCCAAAAAACCAAACCAAAACTCAAAAAGGGTCGATCCTAACTTGAATCCTTTCAAAAATCTAGGTTAGAGCCTAGCCAGGAAGGGATAAAATCAGCTGATGTGGCCACGTTTTTTGTGGTAATCACTAGAGTTGTGACTGCTACAGAAAGAAAGCTGCGCACTGTTCCTGTGGTTAGCTCTTCACTTAAAATAGATGTGAGAATGTTCTAGGGAATACAAGGAATATGAGAAAGATGAAAGTAAATCTTTCGAGCTAGGAAGAAGAAGTCTCACTGACACAGATATTGTTGCCTTGCTTTACTAAGGAAAAAAAAAGTCTAAATGCTAGAAAGCAACATTTTTTCTCCATAGGAACTAAGCAAACAATTTTGCCTTTCCCAGCCTGGGGCTCAATAGTATATTCTGTGGTTGGAAATTCTAACCTGAAGAACACCTGCACACCGTGGGTGAGCTTATTATATAACTTCATTTGTATATATGGAGAAGTACACTGGTTTTGAGAAATTTCATTGATACCTTTTTTCCCATTGCCAACATAATTTTTCCTCTAAGAGAATGAACAAGATCTCTGACAAACTGTTTATTGGGAAACCAGGGGTTGAAGGATGGGAGAGAGTTAAAGGAGATTTTCTTTAGATTCCTGAGACTGATGAGTCAGTATGTCCATGAGCAAAGGTTACATAAACTAATAGATTAGAACAAGATTTAGTTGCATAAACACTGTTACTGCATTTCAATCTGTCACAGAGTCAAGCCTGCAGATTATTGCAGGCAGAGCTAACCTAGGGCTTACAGTCCATCTTGCTGGACTGCCTCTGGCACTGGATACATTTGAAATAGCATTGTTCTCTTTCTGTGGGGCTCCTCTGAAATCTAGGTCTTAGTGCTGCAAGCCCTATTAAATATACAGTGCTGTTGCTCTCAGCTCCTGTCTAATTTGGGATTTCACTCTGGTATGTTGGTTGCACAATAATTTTGTCTATTTCATTTAACCAAGGATCATCATGTCTCTAATGAGACTGGTCCCCTATAGGCAGCCACAGGGACTAGATCCAGATCCCCTTCACATTTCCCCCAACTTTCCTGAAGCCTCTGTCCCTCTTGCTTCCATCATACTCTTTCCCCCAAATATCTCGGATGTAGTCAGGGAGATCAGTATAAGCAGCTTCTGCTGCATGGGGCAGAAATGGGGATGGATATTACCCAGGCCTGTTGACCAGGGAAAGGGAGTCTGGATTAGGCATTTTGAGTGGCCTGGAGCCGATTCACGGGCCATGAGACAGACAGCTACATAACGATGGCTGTGGTCTGAGTTGTTTGGGAATACTGCAGGTCACATGGGAAAACAAAGCCTGTTGCTGTTCTCCCTCAGAGCGCGGCATGAAGATCAGGAGCTGACACGCTCAGATTCAGGAATCCAACTCCAACTCCAACTCCTACTTTATTCAAAATCCCACGTTTTTTATAACACATGGACTCAAATATCATATTATTAGTTAAGAATATTCATACCCTCTTAAAATTACTGGTTAATCAAGAGTAACAACTGAAGTCCAACCTCTTTATGGAAATGCACAGCTGCACAGATGTTTACATTCCTGTGTTTTACAGATCGCGAAACAATATCGCAGAACCGTGAGAGAAACTTTCTCTCTGTCCCAAACTGCAGTTGATATGCTTGTGTTTTTCTGCTCAGGCCTTTAACAGTATCCACAAAAGCCTTTTTTGGCTCTGGCTTTGCAGATCTGTGTTTTTTCGAAGTGCATGAGGGCAAATTATGCTCCCAGGCTGCAGTACTTTCCCCTTGTGTAGTGTTTTCCTTTGCACTTTCCCGAGCTTCTCGCAGATCCCATTTCATCATTTTACATGTGGGAATTGAGGCATCAAAGTTCAAGTCTTTATTTAGATGCTTAAATCCCATTAAGTAAAGCAAACTGTCTCGTAGCAGGCTTTGTTCATAGCCCTCAGCCCTGGGCACCAGGTAACATATAGAACAGACTGATACTTTGTTGTCCAAAAAACCAAATAATTTTTTTTGAATGACACCATTTGCAAAAGTAAACCAAGGAGGTTTAGTATACACATGACTGTAGTTTTGAAAAAAAATCAGATCCAAATTTGCAAGTGTCTTGGTGGACAAGTCACGTAAGGACAGAATTAGTGGTGACTTCTCAAAGTGTGGTGTTCTGTCTGCTTTTTTTTTTTCTGGAAGCAGGCCCTGGGAGCCCTGCCTGCTTATGTGGTCCTGGCTTGCCTCGTTTCCAGTTGAGAGTACAGAACAGATGGAAGATTAGCAATCAAATGCAGGGAGAAGCTAAACATGTGATTAAATTATCAAAAAGGCCAAAGCCCTTATTGCATGAAAGGCAGCTTAAAGCTACCCCAAAACTGGCTCGAAGAGTTGGGGGTTTTTGGTGCAATTATTTATTGATTTTTGCTAATGGATATTAAGAAAGTGTAGGGAAGATATTCTGGCGGTTGTACATGGGAGGAAATGACATCTGGGAGAAGGAGAAGTAGAGCAGAGTGTCCATATGATAGTCCCTTGATTTAAGAGGAGATGTAAGGTTTTGTGCAATATCATCTTTGGCTTATTGCAAAACATGCTTAAAAAAGGGAGCTTGTTTTCAATCTTCATAAGCAACTGTTCTATTTGTTTGATAACCAAACTAAAAATACTGCTGTATAGGGATTTGCTAAGTCTTTGCAATATATGAGATTGTTTGTTTTGGTGGGCTGCCTCGCTAACTGCCAAGGTAGAATAAAGGCGAAAGAACTGGTCTGCTTTGTTGAGGAAGCTGCTCTTATAGCCAAAATGAAAAAGAAAGGAGACGACAGAGCTCAAAACCACCAGTTTTCACAGGTCTAAAAATTCTGACAGCTTTCAAAAAGATTAATTCTGCGAAGAAGAGAACTGCATCTATGTTTCTCCTTGAAAAAAGGCATGTCTGTAGTGCTACAGCATTATTCCCAATGAAGATAAATGTAGGTGACCTGGCAGATCTCATGGAGATTTTTTGGGATAAACCCATGAAAATCATCTTCCTTTTCACAGAAAGATAATAGAGGCTTATTCAGAGACCATGCCTGCTGTAATTGGGGTGTCTAATGAGCAGTTATCTTCTCCCAGGCACAAGAAACGGAATTTGTCATGATGCTTGTTGGATAGAAACACTCTATATAGTTTTTATGTTTATATCCAAAACTCTATATATAGTGTTTGTAGACAAATTAGGTTGACAGATGTGTTAGACATGTGGCACATAGCCTAACGGAATGATATTTGTGTGTGTCTGTCAAAAGACAGAGAAGGTAGTGGTGATTAATTGGGATGTATTGGAAGGTTTGAAGTTCATGTGGTATCACTTACCTGACAGAATTGCTTTCTTCATAGAACTCTGTTAGAAATAACTCAGCTGTTTATGTCGAATGGAAGGTGATGGTCAGTTTCATGTTTTTAAACAGTCTCAGGTGCATTTCAGTTGCCTCAAGTGTGTGTGTGAACACTTGCTATGCTAGCTCCTACACTGGACTGACTGGAATTATTTTGGATGTCTCATTATAATCAAAAACTGAAAACTGGCACTGCATACAGAATGCCAATTTCAATAAGGGACAAGTAGTATCTGGAATGCAGAGCTTCTGACTGGTTATAGGCATAGAATAAGTTAAATTTGCCTGTGGTGCATTAGTTGTTATCTTGAAGGCTCTCTCAGACTGTGCTAAGGGGCTGTTATTCTTCAGAAACACTCGAAAATACTTTACAATGGAGACATCCAAAGCCTGATCCAAATTGGCTGTGGCAGATGACATTCAGGCAAATGAGCAGTGTTACCCACAAGACAGCATATTGTTCCTGGGGGGCTGCCTTATTGTGGATGACTAGAACATATCCCAGAAATGCATTAAGATAAAATCTGACTTGATGAAGGTGCAGTTTCACTGGCTTAAGTGGCTTTGAATCAACAGACAACAAATATCAGCCTTCCAGGGTTTGCGTGCAGAGCCCCCAGACAGAGATGTAAACAAATCGCAAGCAGTGTTTGTGGGCATCCAAACCTGCTCCCCCAAAGAGCAGCAGAGCTCGGCAGGTTCAAGGCTCATGGATGACTTCAGAAGGCACAGTCTGGGCAGGTCCAGGTCACCCACCTGGCAGGAAAACGTTGCTCTAAATTACAGCACACCAGGCAGAGCAAGAAAAGACTGAGGGGTTATAAATGGGAAGGGGTGAGAGAAGGGCTTCAGTACAAGGTTTTAGGTCTCATGTGGAGGCACCTAGCAATCAGGATGGTTTTCCTACACCATTTCCTCTTCTGAAGAGAAGTAGATGGTCAAAGTGTGCCAGTGAATTTCAGGTTAGATAAAGGGCTTTTGGGTTAGGACTGGACTTCTCCTCTCTTGAATGTGGAAGCCCTGGTTGCCTGGATGGAGACTGACAAAAGCAGTTGGCCTGCAGGTCCAACAGCTCTGCCTGGTGGTGCCCTTAGAGCTGACTGCCTTTCCTCACATGAGGTGACTCAAAGTCAAGAGCCTGGTGGCTTGCTTTCATATGACCCTTAAGCACCCAAATCAGTAAACTGTAATCTTGAAACCTGTCTTCCATGGCTGGTCATAGCCTTTAATAGGACTTTAATTTCATGAAATTAAACACATTCTCATGTGTCTAAGCCCTGGGTGGAGTTCTCAGGAAAACATGAATGCTAGTCAGGCTGAGCCACAGTGGCAGAACTGTTTTGAAATCATTCTCTTGAAAAATAGTGCTTTCCTTCTTAACAAAAGAAATTCATCAGCATTGTCTGGATTTGGCCTAATGGATTTGTGGGCTACTGCTTTCTCAGCTTCCTTTAACTATCAACTTTCTCAAAGAAATATACAAGAATACAAGAATAAATTCTCCAAATCTGAATTTGAGGCAGTTTTACACCTTTTCATCAAATGTGAAATGAGAAAGCTGTATGCCAATTGTGTCAATATAGATGCTCAGATATATGACCTGTTGATGTAAAAGGTGGTCACCAGTATCTTCTAGTAAGCACATTTGGATGTTTTTTATGAAAATAGTCAACCTTGGTGGTTGACTAGAAAATCTGGCATAAGAGAGCCCTGCAACATCCTTCTGTAAAGGGTTTAGGGAGAAAGCTAAGTGCAGTATTGTCCGCTCATTGTATCTTTTATATTTTCTTGGGATGTCATTTGGACAACTTGGGACTCTTTTGGAAGATGCATTGGAGTGGAAGGGTTGTCCTGAGTTGTTCCATGGCTGGCCACTGGCACTGGAGTAATGTTGGAGTAGCTACAAGTGCCAGGGGTGAGTCTCACCATGTCAGCTAAGGGTCTTTTGCTGGAATAAGGAAGGAAGCTGTGGAGTTGCCCTCTCCCTGCAGCACCACTGCAGCCCTATAACATGGGATGGGAAGAGTCGGCTGGGCAAGATCCTGGGCCAGCAGGAATGCTGATAAGGATGTGCTGGAAGGGACAGGTTCAAGGAACTTTTGTTTCCAGCCTGGCAGGAAGGATGTCAAGGTCAGCACAAAGAGCTGACTGCAAGCACCTACTCTACTTTGCTGCTGTAATACATGGCAGGTAAAATAACGCAGCCACAAAGCTGCTGCTGACTTGTGCAGGGCTCTTAGCCCCTGAAATTCTTCCTGACCTGCAGCCCAAGGGCTTGATTGCTCAGTGACTCTGTGGGGGTGTGCATTAGGAACAAAGCCTGGAAGAACATAGGAAATTACTGGTTTTGCAGCACTTTCTGAAGACTCAGGGAGCATTTGTACATTCCTAAAAGCATTGGGGAGGGGTCTTGATCCCCCTCTCTCAGCTGAGCTGGGCCTGATGGGAGGATGTTGGTGAAGGCTTAGGAACAAACTGAGAACTGCTGTAAGTGGTTTACAATAATTATTAACAGCTTCCTTAACAGAAAAAAAAAAAAAAGGACTTGAAAGAGTAATTTTCTGATGTTTTGGCATCCTTCTTCTTGCTCCATTAGAGATCCAACCCATCTCGTTACTGCGACAGCATTAACGAGATACTTCTCTTTACTTTCCATATGTTGCTGTCTTCCCAGGTCCTCTCTTGCATGAAGTTCTAAATGGAGGGAATAGATCAGAAAGGAATAAAAGCAGCTCATGATGTGGAAACTTGGAGTGGTCCTTGGGAAAGGACTGAGTGTAGCCCCTCATAAAGGTGAGCAAAAGAAGAGATTGTATACAAAAATGGGCCACCATGGATGGGGACAAGACTCCTCTGGTCACACGTGTCCTTGATGCAGCTGATGCACAGGCCACACCTGGCAGCTTGGAGGACCTGCATGCCTGTCTCCTCCTGCTGGGCGAGGATGGGGTGGGGGATGCTCAACAGCAGCACCCTGGGGACCCTGTCTGTGCCTGGGTGAGCCCCAGTGTCAGGCTGAGGGAGAGGACACGGTGCTGCCTCCACGTTTGCATGCAGGGAGGGCAGGCTGGCCACAGCCTTCAGCAGGCTGGGATCCCCTGAGGGCTGCAATACCACAGGGGTATGGATGGCCACAGCTGGTGGGCAACTGTGAGCCCAGAAATACTTGATCCAGGTGTGGAAGAGAGAGATGGCACAAGTGGGAGCCTTGCAGGAGGGCAGCCTCAGCTGCGAGCACCCTGATGTGTGTGCTGACACAAACTCTTTGGGAGTCACTTTGGTTCAACTAAGATGTGTTTAAGTAAGTGGAAACAGGTTCTGGAAAATGACTTGCAATAGAAAATGTGTTCTAAATTGTGTCCTGTTTGGCACAAACTAGATAATTATCTGTAGCATACTCCTTTTTCCATTTCTCCCTGTCAGCACAAACAATTTCACTCTTTGCAGTCCATGGATACGTCCTCGTTCCCAGTTCATGCCTACAGGACTGAGGCATTCTGGGCTGGGGGTTTAGCTTGTTTTCCTTCTGATTGTTCCACATGACCAGAAGCAGGGAGTGTTTCCTACTGGTGATTTCACCTTTATATGAGGGTTGATACTGAACACATACAGGATGCCTTGGCGCAGGACTCAGTTCCTTTGTGTATCTTTTATAATGTTCCTTTAACCCTTACAATTTTATTCCTCCCCCTCTGCTCCTCCTCTTCCTGCCCCTGTTTGCCTCCCCTCCCTGTGCTTCCCTGGCGGCATTGCCAGCTCTGCACAGGCCCAGTTTCTCTAATCAGATGAAGCTGCAGGATTATCTCTCTCTCTCTCCCTCCTAGGCTCCATTTTATTTCCTCTCCAGCCAAGGGGGAAGGCAGGAAGGAGCACCATGTCGAGGCAGAGGGAATCCCATCACCCAGTGTTCTGCCTTTGATGCTCTCTAACAATCCCACCTCCTTCCCCTTGTCATATGCTCACCTTAGTGTCAACAGCATCAGGCGGATCAAGGAGAGGAAATCTGAACTCTTTGGGCTTTTGTTCTCCTCAGATTTCTGAGCATCTGTTTTTAAATACCCTCCAAGTAACTTGTGCAGGGAAGCTGGATGTGCAATCCCTGAGTAGGGGGAAGGTAAGGACCACGGAAGTCATGTATTCCCTGTTCTCTTGCCTCTTCTAAGGACACCGAGTCCTCCTTGTTTTGCCAGGAGAGTAACAAAGCAGATGAGGGGAAGGGAAGGGAGAGGAGCTGCACAGAGACAGACCCAGGCTTCTGTAAGTGCTGTGTTGGCAGCAGGGGGTTGATAGCTGGACTGAAAATCCTAGGAAATGGTAGCGTTTGCTTTTTCTAAAATGACGGGAACTATGACTCTGAGCTTTAATTGAATTTAATGTAGTTCTGTAGAAGGTGAGTTTTTTTGTGCTGATGTCTTTCACTTACATATGTATGTGTTTGTCTTGTAGTAAGTGTTTCCAGAATATACATGTCATTGTTTCTTTGGGGGAGAAAACCCCCCATAAGCTTGTTCATCTTATTCCTCTGCACATCTGTGAGTTTATGAAGATGCTTTTTGATTATCTCTTTTGTAGATGGATTTGGATACTAAAAATAGAGAAAAGAGTAAATTGTATTGCTTTAAATTTCTACCTTTTAGTACTAACGTGCCACAGAATGATTTACCTTGCTGTTTTCTACCACGTGTACCTCGTGTTTTTTAAATTCCTAGGAATAACCAGCACTAGAAAAATCTGAGGAATATTTCATGGCTTTCTGCATATCAGCTTTGTTTTCTACTTTGCCTTCCTAGATAAATGATCAATTGCTATTTAAAATGGCAAATAACTTTTTTCTCTTAAACCAAAACATGTCTTTTCCAAAGTCACAAATTTGATTTGGTTTGGCTTTTTATTGTCACTAGATTAAATATTTTATATCAGAATAGTATTTTGTGTATATGCTATGATTAAAAGCAAGAGTCTGTGCTGATGCACTCCTGGATTTTAGGGGAAGAGGGAAAAGGGAGGGGGAGCAAGCAGTTATTTCCACTTAGAGAACTCTAAGCATGAAAGGTGATGGGAAAGGTAGCCATGAGATAAATATATTTTACAAGATGTTGATCTTGTGCATAAATGAGATGGACCTTATATTGATCAAAAGCTACTTCTCTTCCATCAACTCATGCTTCAAAGAAATCATCTCGTACAAAAAATTAAAAGTATCAGTGGTTTTCTTGGACCAAGACATTGATGACAGCTTGCAGATGGTTGTTTACAGATGTTTTAGTGTGTGTCTGAATGTTTGCAGGACATAGATTGTATCACAATCTGAGTTTGGAGACCTTTGGATGGAGTCTTTGTGTAAAACAATTAGGTTGTGAGAAGTTTTCATTTAGGAGGATGGATTAGACGAGGGCTTTATATTTTCATGTCGTGTCTTGGTTACTCCATAAACACTTCTCCACTTATCGGGTTTTGTTGATTTTTATTGTCCAGACATTTATCTGAACTGTATTCCAGAGAAAGCTGCAGTTGCAATTTAGTTTATCTGACAGTTATTTAGGGCTGCATAAACAAGAACAGTAAACTGTACATGGCCTTGTGGTGTCAGAGTTGGTTTATAATACCAAATGTGATAAATTTCCATTAGATAACCATGCCAAATCCACATTTTTCCTTCCATAGTAAACCATGCATATTCAAACTGCACTTGAAAAATAAAAGTGTATGAGGGAGGATAGAACAGAGGAAAATTGTTATTGATGATCATTAGACTTCTGAAGTTTGATTTCTTTTCTTGCCTGTTAAGGGCAATGACACAGGGTAAATTGGAGGTAGCTTTTAACCACTGCGGATGAGCAGAGGTATTTGCTGTTCCAGTGAGATACTGTTACACCTGACTGCAGGCAGGTTATTTCTGAGCAGAACAGCAACAAAATCCTGTTTCTTCTCCAGTGGACTCTTCTGGAGACTGAATTGTTCATTCCTTTGCCGTGGAGTTAATGTTTTAAAATGAGGATGGGGTGTACTTAACTGGTCCCCTGTGTTTGGATATTGCAAGCTGTTATACAGTTTGCAGGAGAACGCAGCCTAGGAATGATGCTTTCCAAGGCTAGGGACTTGACGGAGACCTGTTAATGGTATTTGTTTTGCAAGTATTCTTCCCAGTTAATCAGGAAAAAAAAATCTTATTTTCATTATCATGCCAATATTTGTGTTGCTTCAAGTATCTTTGGCAGGTGTGTGATATTTCATTGCTTGTAGTCTCAAACCATTCTGGCCCAAGAGCAACAGTACAGCAGGAATCATAGCCTGCAAATGATGTTGCACTTTACTTTCCTTGACAGCCTTGGATGCTTTTTTTTTTTTAATTGTTTCCCATGGCCATGAGCCACATCATAGGGACTGCAGGTACTGGCCTTTTAGTTAATTCTTGTGGTTTCATTGCACAGAAATAAGAGGTTTTTAGCTGGTGTAAACAGTAAAGCTGTATGCATACACATCTCACACAGTATCTCTCTGGGATATTAGGATTCTGGAAGATGTGAATTATCCAAACTCTGAATAGTATTTTCTTTTTTTTTTTTTTTTTTCCGGGGGGGTTGGGAGCAACATTTCAGTGGTAAGAGAGAGATCTTTTCTGTAAAGGCAAAATGACAGGGAGAATGAAAATAAGTGTTGGAGTACAGTGGTCAGGAATATCTGCATAAGGGATACAGTGAGAAGGCAGTGAACTGAAAGCTACTGCTGAGATTTTCTCTGGTTAAGATACTTTGATACAGTATTTCCTATGGATGCCTTATAACAACTGAATTAATCTATAGCTATGCAGCTGGTAGTTCATATGTATGTTAAGAAATATCCTTTAGGAGTATTCTCTGATTGCTTAGGGGATTGTTGGGAAGAAGATGGTCTCTTCCATTCAGAAAAGCTGTTAAAGTTCTTCAGAACAAAGTTCCACTCTGAGAAATTACCTTTAGCAAGAGGAACTAAAAAAAAAAAAAAAAAAAAAAAAAAAAAAAAAAAAAAAAAATCGCTTAGGTAGAGGCACTCAGAGCATGGGAATTGGGTCAGGCCAACTACATGAAGTTGATATCAGCCAGGTCTTTCCTAGTTTGGTGTGTGAGCATTAAGCATGTGAGTTCTAGCAAAACATCATTCTGCACCAAAAAAGTTTCACAAGAAAGATCACCTTTAAACTGGCCTGTCCCTGTGTGGGGAGGTTCTTGCAAAATGATGGCTTAACTTGTGCACAGTGTGGATTTAATACAAAGCAGAGAAAGGAGCAGGAATCTTTCTCCATCTGCAGAATATTTGCTAATTAAGCTTTAGCAAGGGCACACCTGAGTGTGCAAATGAAGGTTAATGGGATTGAGCAGTTGTAAGACCTTCATTTGACTTGCAGAGCTTTACTCCAGTCAACAGTGCAGAAGACTGACAGAACCCAGTTCACCTGAGCTGAAGTGAAAGATCTGACTCCTTTGCAGCTCAACCTAAGCAAAGGTGACATGGAAATTGGAGAGATGATGAATGCACAAAGCCATCCCAGCTCTCATAAACTGGATTTTTTTTGTTTAGACTTTAAAAATTGTTGCTTTCTGCAGAGAATCTGCCAGGAAAGTTCAGTGTTTATGACTGAACAGGGTGGATCAGTACTTCTTGAAACATGAAGAAAAAACATACAGCTTGTTATAGCAGTTTTATTTGGTTCTCAATGGCCTCTAAACTGTGAAAGGGGTGATTTTGTTGATTTAGTAAAAAGAGAGCTGCTAATGGATTGGAAAAAAACTTGGAGTCACTGCCTCCTTCCTATAGATCACCTTGTGTAGAATATGGGGATCACCTTTGTGCTTCCTTTCCAAAGTCATTCCTGTCTTAGCTTGTTTCAGTAAAAACTACATGTTCCACTAATCAACTAAAAGTGGTTCAGTATTGCAAAATGGCTGCACATTTCAGCTTCTCAGGTTGAGAAGTTACATGACATTCATTGGCACTGACAGATAAAAGCACATATTTATGAAAAGAATAAAAAAAGTCATTGGATCATTTGTTTTTGAAGGGACCTTGCGAATTCATCTATTCCAATCTCCTGCTCAAAGCAGAGACAGCTATGAGGTCAGACTAGATTTCTGGGGATTCTGTCTGTGTGAGTCTTGAATATGGTCAAACCAATGTTTGAAAAGCCAAGAACTCCTGTAGATTCTTTATAATCAGTGTCTTCTTGCTAGCAGTTAACAGCAGATGCCTGAAGAGTTATTCTCTAGTTGTCTATGTCACACAGGTGGGATCTTCCTCTATCTGAATAAAGACAGGAACTGGATTGTCTTGCAGCTCTTGAGTTGTTCCAAATTTATACCTCAAATCTCTGTGATTCTGACATTATTAAATCTTAATAAGAAAGTAGAGAATTCTGCAGCTGGGTTTATGATTGTAATTAACCAAGAGGAGGGGAAATTTGTTTGTTTACATAGAGTAGGGTGTAAACATTAGTTCTAGAGGAAGTTCTTCACATATTTAGATTTGGCAAAGTATTTGCAGACTTTAGTCTGTTGCTTTGGACTGTTACTTCACTCTGTCTTGGGTTTTCTCTCCTTAAGGTCTTTGGTGTCAAACAAGCCTTGGGAGGCAGGGGCTCTTCTCTAGCCAAGCTCTAATATTTTTCTTCTCTCAGTCCTGAGAAGGTAGGGAGATGCTCCTTTTCATCCTTTACAGATGTTGTCTGAAAACTATAGATAATAGTTCCCCACATAGGTCTGATTCAACCACAGAAGAATTGGGACAGTTGCTTTCCTGAGAGACAGACATTACACTTTGACATAGTGGTTTTTTATGACAAAACACCAAGTTTGAAATGAAAACTTACTCTTCCCATATTCCTTGTGTAGTTTCAAAGCTACCTCATACTACAATGGCAACTTTTAACACTATGAAACACAATTAGCTAGTTCTCTTTTTAGTTCTTTTCAATACTCACTTAGTCCAATGGATAGAGTTTTCCAGCTCTCTTCCAGCTTAAGGATATATAAAAGACAGCTTGCAGTGTGAACTGAAGGCTTAAATCAATCACAGAATCTCTTTTTCATGAGCAGTTCCTCATAGTGAATAAAAGCCTACAAGTGCATGTGGCATTGCAAGACAACGTGATCTGCAGTTGTGACAACCCTGCTTAGAAAGGTTTAATGAAGCTGCTTATAATAATAATTGCTACTTAATATCCATATACAATATACACGTTGTTAGCGTGCATATTGTATAGAGAGTATATACATACAAAACCTAATTTGAGACACTCTGCTGAGTTTGGGTATTTCAAATCATTAAGATTACTTATCCTCACTTGATGTTGGAAGGTTGCAGGGGGTGCTTTAAATGTGTTTCTGAGGCACAGATAGCATCTGAACTTCACTGGTAAGGTGAGTTTTCTGCAACTGCAACAAGAACTTCCTGTACAGATGCTCTATTTATTTCTTTCAATCCAAATATTACGAAAGAAGGGCCAGAATACATTATCTTCAGCATCTTATATTTAATATCTTTCATTCTGGGATTTGAGAGTGCTCTGCAATCATGAATTAAGCCTTTAAATACCTACACCGGGGGCTTCTGCATCTAATCTGTGAGTCACAGATGAGTAAATTGAGTCACAGAAGGAATGACTTACTCAAGGTCATACACTATGTCAGTGAGCACAGACAGAATTAGAAAGCAATTGTTTCCTCTTTCTAATTAATGAGCAATTGTTTTTTTAAGTTCTGGAAGTCAGTTTTCTGTCAGTCCACAATGTAGAAGTCAATCTTTCCCAACCACCACTGAGTTTCTGCAGTTAGATGAATTGTCTTTTTGAATTCATCTTTTCTCCAAAGTTTGTGGCTCTTGTACAGTGTTCAATCACAGGGGAAAACAAGGGGACAAGCAACAAAGGTAAATTTCTAGGTCTTGCTAGATAAGTTGCCAGGTTTTTCTAGGTAGGAAAGAGATTCAACTACTACATGTTGAAGAATAATGAGCCATCTTTAATTGTTTTGGTGAGACATCCTTCAATCTAAAATACTGTCTTTATCCTAATGAAGATGTTTGGAGATCTTCAGATTATTACTGTTGTTTATATCACCATTATTCCTGTTTGATGCTGCTGTGGGAATTGCTGTCCTTCAATTAAGGATGATATGTGAACATGAAAAGCTGCTATACTTGCGGCTATATGTATTCAGTATTTTTAAGGCAGATTTGAGCTTCCTTTGTCTGCCACTGCAGCTGGTTACAAAGCTTTTATCTCTGTTGGCTCAACACTGAAGCAAGGCTGAGTTCATACCTTCCCTCTGTCGCTGTTAAGCTTTCAAGCAAACAGCAAAAATGATTATTTGAATATTTTCTACTAAAACCCATAAATTTGCAAGTAGATATTCTAATCACTTAGCCATTTGTGGAGTTTGTTGGATATACAAACAGCTGGACTCTTGTGCAGGTTGCACTGATATCCAGCTGCACTCCCTTACTCTGAGATTGGAAGGAGGCTGTAAGCAAGCTTCTGGTTTCCTGTGTGATTTTTAAGTTCATGCTGATGCCCAGGCAGCTGTGATTCACACAGTTGGCAAGCTTGGCCCTCTGACAGGCAGAGGCTTACTGAACAAAGCTATGGCCATGTGTTTTTGTAGACTTCCAGATCGAGGGGGTTGCTTTGGAACTGGTCTGCTCAGGACTGAAGAGTGGGTACAGAAGTGGAGCTCTGAGGAGCATGAGTTGTTCAACACCAGACCAATTCTGTCTCCTCCAAGTCAGAACACGTGAAGGAATAGGATTTGATTCCCCTGCTGTGAAGAGGAAAAGGCTCACTAGTGCCTATCTCTGAATAAATCCAAATATAGATAGGCCACTGCATATTTTCTGCATTAAAGATGAATTCCTAAGGAAACTATCAAATATTTTTGTCACAGGACTTCTACAATGCCAGTGGATATCAGTAGCCATCAGTTCTTAGCAGCATAATCCTGGTATCTGAATTAACGGTTTTATTTTGCTTAATTCTGTTCTGCTTAAGCCAGAAAGACAATTATATTAATATACCACTTCTTCAGGCATGCACTATTCACTGTAAGCATGATTCTAGGTCAATGTTGCTTGCTGTCATTATATTTGATTTTTTTTAAGGCCCAGCTGGTGAAAACAGCTGATTACATGACTATGTCATCATATTTAATTTATAATTAAAAAGTTTTAAGTCTTCTAACTGAAGAGATGAGCTTTAAAGAAGTGAGCTGTCAAACAGTAAAAATGAGCATCAAATATGTACAATATTTCATATTTTGGTTTGTTGAGTATATTGTAGGGTAGTTTGTATGCTGAGGCAGATCTCCACATCGGGATATACTGGGAGTAATGTTTTGCTCATAAAATTCTTCTAAAAGAAGATGAAGTCCAAGAGATTTTTGAAGTTGTTTCTGGGAGAGATGATTAAATTAAAAAAAGTGGCAGAGAAGACTCATGTTGCAGTAGTAAATCATGTGGTGGTGTCAGGACAATGTGCCAACACATGCCTCCCTTGTGACAGAGTGCACCTCTCTCTGGTTTCCCAATATTTTATTTACGGCTACATGAATTGTCCTTCCTGGGAATTCAGCTGAAGGTGTCACTGAAATGGTCTCCTTTAGTTCATCTGTATCAGGCACTTTCATTTTAGACTTTTTCATTTTCAGGATTCAGAGTTGTCAGCTCTGCTTTGCTGGCTCAGACTGTGCTGGGGCTTTGGGCTGTCCCTGGTCCTTAAAAGAGAATGCTGACCTTCCTGCATGGCTCTTCCAAGCTGTTGGGATAACTGTGGGCACACTGGCCTGGTGGTTCCATACTGAGGTGAATGTATTGGCAGATGTTGGAAGCTATTAATTTTCTGATGTGGCAACTCATTTGTTATCCCCTGCTGAGGCCCTGGCACCCTCAGCATTTGGGGGAAGAGGTCTCTGCTGTGGTCCTCAGGAAGGAGAGAACTGAAGCTCATTAACACTCAGGGAAAAGGGGACTTTCACTCCTAGTCTTGTTACCAATCACCTGCCCAGTGTGATCAGCAGGATGGGGAAAGGACAAAAGTCTTTTTGGAAAGCCTGGCAGCCAAAGTTGTAATTAGCAGAAACAAACGAGGCTGTGACCAGTGGGCTTGTAAGGGCATCAGACACATGGCCTCTGCTTTGACACTGCTGAGCACTGAGGGTCACAGCTCTCCTGCTCTCATGTGTTCTAGCCTGTCCAGTGTACTCCTCCTCCTCCTCGTGAACTATGGTCACAGTGACACGGCCCCACTGCCACCAGTGCTTCCTGCAGTGCAGAACTGGAAATAACCCCATTCCTTTGCACACAGAGGGCACTTGTCTGTTGTGTCTGTTGGTATCTCTAGATGTCCAAACCAGTCTGTCCTGTAGATCTATCTGATACTTGGAAATACTTAGGATGATAGAAAATATTTACAAAAGGCATTAGCAGATTAAACTGAACAAGGCATAGTTTGTTTATAATCTATTCTGAAAGGGAAAGCCTACAGAAAGATGATGGACTAAAGGTTAAGTGATTGGGGTCTCAACCTGAGTCTTTATTAATCTAGTTGACAGAATTTAGAGAAATTATTTTTTGTATTGACAGAATTTAGAGAAATTTTTTTATGATCCCTGTCAAGTGATACCTTTTCCCCTACTGTAACTCGTCTATTTCTTCCTTTCACTTACACCTCACCAAAATAAAATAGCAACTAAAACCAGCAACAACAAAACTCCTAATCCCAGAGACTTGAATCTCTAAGCTTTTTACCATGGCTAATCCTATTTTGCCAATGCCTTTCAAGTGGTTTGACTCCCCCCACCCAATGTAAACGTTAGTGATTACTGTTAATGAACTATTTCCTTCAGTAGTAGTAGTAGTTAGGGAGAGACCATCAGATCTCAAAATGCTACCATGCCAATCTTTGTCTAAAGCAAACCAGATCTTTCTTATCTTGTGCAAGTAATTCTCCATGTGGGCAAGCAAGGACAATTTTTAGACATAAGCACACTCTTATTTTTTTTTATTCTGATGGTAAAAGTTTCTTTAAAATTAGTACAGCTCTAAAAGAAATGAATATCATATTAAATGATGTTCCTTTTTATGTCATTTTACCACAGTAAACGTGTGTCTTAGAAGTTTAGTCCTGGATTTCAGTAAGGAAACCACATGGCTTATAAAATACCAGGCCTGAAGAGAACCCAGTGTGAATATGCTGAATTGCTTCTGATACCTGAGGGAACGTGGCTGTTTAGGCAGAAATGCAGGTTTTCTTGTATGTGCTATCTTGTGCCTTAGGCAGGGGTCAGCAGTGTTTATGGCTAAGTGACAGCTGCCCCTTAGGATGTAATTAAAGTCATTTTAACTATAAACTGCTTTTGACTTTCAAATTTATAACCATGCTCTTTGTAATAAGATTAAATAAGGTTAAGAACCTCTATCTAGCAGCCTTTCATTCAAGTAGATTTCTTAAGTTAATTAAAATGACACTATTCTCCTCATATAAAACATACTTGTGTTTGTCTTGGAGTTTGATGCTGTTGCAGAAATTCTGTGTTTGCCTTGTGGAGCTGATATTGCACAGCAGGGCTAGAATGATGAAAATGAAGGAGCGATTCAGGGCAAAGACCTTGCAACCCGCTAACACTTCTCAGAAAGTGTCTTCTCAGAAAGGGTTAGTGCTGCCATGGAGGGTCCTGGTCAGCATCCAGAAGTAACAGTCATCATCCAAAAATGCTGGTATGGATCGGATTGCTTAGCTTTTCCAAATTCCACATTTGCATATTAATGCTCTCACCTCTGAAACTGGCTCTGATTTTATAACTTTTTTGGAGTCAGATTCTGGATTTGAAAGCAGAAACTTAAATATTATAAAGGAAAAAACCCCTATTTTTTTGTATGATCAGCCAAGTGAAGATGGGTGAAACAGCCTGCAGTCATTATTACAAATCTTGTCAACTTGTGGGTTGACCATCAGAGTTCTATGAAGCAAAAATAACTGTGGAAGATCTAGAGAAGTCTCTGGCATTGCATGCATGTTTCTAGTAAATAGTATTACATTTCCCTGACTCTTCCCAGATTCTGCAAATAACTTGTGTTGTTTAACGTGTCAAGTAATTCCCACTGCCTCACTGTCTGTTAACTTACTATAGTAACTAGGTACTAAATGGGTGTTCTTAAAAAAGAGGGAAAATGACATTTTAAGTGGGCAGATAGGACAAGGGGGAACAGTTTCAAACTAAAAGATGAGAGTGTTGTCAAAATTTTAATTAAAGTACATGTGCGAAATGCAAAAATACCAAAGGACTTTAGAATCATAGTTAATTTACAGTGAATGTCTTTCAATTGATAACATACATTATATTTAATATTTGGAGACTAGATTTACTGGTGCATTAAATAGGTCAAAACTTTAATCATAAGTCATAGCAAAATACACATTTGTTGCTTTAAAGTAGTTCAGTGGAATTAGTGAAAGCAGCCTAGATCCCCTCATAAGCTATCTGAAGCTAAGCCAAAAATAGTGGATGTTAATTCCATTTCTATCCTAATCCTTTCTCTGCTTGTCGAACAATTTTCTATGTGTTCATAGCAGAGTATCTACCTCAAAAGTTCATGCTTTCTTATTTGTGTTTTCAGGTGAGAATTTCCTTTGAAATTTCAAATAAAAATCTTTCAGACAAACTCAGAACTTAAACTAGATATTTTTGAATAAAATTCCTTTCCTATAAATTATATTTTTACATTTAAAAAATAGAAGTTAAGCCAAGCAGTCTGCTCTGCCCAGCATGCACAAAGAAAGTTGGTTTGGATGCCTATGTACCCACAAAATCAATGTGTTTCTATCCATGTTTCACGTGGGTAATCCATTCCTGATTAGCTGATTCACAAAATACAAAGGTGTTGCATGGCTGTAACGTTGGAGATGTTCCATGCTTTGGGGTCGGATTTTTAAAAAGTTTGGCACCTCATTCTTGGTACCTGACCCAGCCCCTCGCTGGCAGAGGTGTCGGAAGGACCATCCTGACCTTTGTGCTTCCCGGCCTTTCCCAGGAGCCATGGGCTGGACACCGGGCTCAGTGGGAGGTCCGGCGCCTCGGGGGGTGTGCGTGGGTGTTGGGCCTCTTCTCGGGGCATTTCTGTGCACCCTGAGCAATCGGTGCCAGCAGTGCACGTGTGAAATGCTGAGTTTAGGAACGGCCCAAGGCCATAGGAGAATTGTTACAATTGTGCTAGCGTGGAACACTGGTCTGTCTGAGTAGCGATGTTCAAATGCTGTTGGGAGTAGCTGGTTAGAATATTCTGCGTGTACATGTGTAATATGTCACATCGGCCCATGTTTGGTCTTGATGTCACCTGCAGTGGGGCAAAAATAAATTTCTTCAGAGCTCTCTTTGGAGGTTTCCTTGCCAACATCGCCCTGGATGTTGCTTTCAGTGATGTCCCTGTATTTGGACTGTTCCATCCATCTGAATGTGTTGTGTGTGAAGTGATAAATCAGTTTCAAATGCATGGCTTCTTTCAGTTACAGAGGCTTCTGCAGCAATGTCCATTGCTACATAAAGAAAGCAGGGACCTTGGTTTCTGTGTACATGCATGTATTTGAACCTTGTAAACTCTAAGAGAGCCCTTCAAATTTCCCACAGCTTTGTATCATTTGTAACAGGATGTATTTGAAGCTTCCTTTCACCTGAATCTCAATAGTTGTCTGAGGATTTCCATTAGTAAGTGTTGTTTCATCCAGGTGTGTGTGAGCCTTTGCAGGTGCTATCTTTTAAAGAGATTAAACGTAAGGTTTTCACCTTGTAGGCAGCTATTGCTCTGGTGTTTAATCCTCTTGACTCCTTTGAACCATGTGTGGCAGACTATACTCGTGTGTGGGAGTGGCTGCAGGAGAGGTAACATGTATGAAGGATGGGAAATCACCTTTTTTTTTGCACACAGTCCAAATTGGAGCGTACCCTATGCTAGAGGATACTGCTACTGGTCACCAGTCCCTGCTACACAGCCCACAATGAGAAGTTTCTCAAGAATGTGATTGCAAATATTATTTTTGAATGTTGTCATGCTCAATTTCATTATGGAAAACAGTGAACACAAGTGGATTTCAGGTGAAGGGAAAACTGCAACCTGTTAGCCTGCCAAAGTTAACAATGGAAACGGAATTATGAACACTGATAGGTGCCTGGATCAGCTGTAGAGCTCTTGGTTGGCAGAATGAGAAAAAGGCATGTTCTTATCAGTTACTTTGGTACATGACTCCTGGAGCCTGTAAATATCATATTGAAAGGATCACATATGAGAAGCTTCTTACTGAGAGGGTTGAATGTGAGCCCTTGCAGCCCCTGTGTCCTTGATGGTAAGAGTGAACTTCCCTGTTACATTTGCAGAGTGCTTTTTTTCACCATGTGTTCACCTTTCTTGTTCACACATTCATTTTTATTTTAGTGATATAATGCATAAGAAATTGTGCAGGTTTCTCTGTAGACCTGCTAAGGGGGCAGAGTGCATAGAGTGTATCCAAGGAGAAGTTATCTAAAATGAGATATTGTGGCATTTACTCTCTGCATCTGCACAACAAAATATCCAGAAGCTTGTTAGGAAGGGTGTGGGGGAAAGGGAGAACATATTCAGTTGTTGAGGCTTTAAGGTTTAAAAGCCCCAGCAGTGACTAGATAACTTCTGAAATTATGATGTCAAAAGACTAAAAACTAAACATTTCTTTTTGTTTTGACAACACAGTTAATATCAATGCCTTAATGATCATCATGGTGAAGAGCTCTCTAGTTTGAAAATAATTCTGTCTTTCCTTAACTTACATGACATCTCTGGATGTCCCAAAAATGGCTCCAGTGAATCAGGGGAGACGATACTTGGTAATGTTGAGAGAGTTACTGTTAAAAGCTAGAAACCAAGGAGGATTTTTTCCTTTTGTGTTTTGTGAATTGGAAAAAAGTCACCAGAATTTCCATAAATCCTGGATCTAATTTAGGGAAAAACTCTTTGGGGAAAGTGAAAATGGAAACTGACTGGTCTGAGTACACTTAGATTAGAATACTGTGCTTTCTAAAAAGTACTTGTGAACTGTGAAAAGCAAGAAGCCCAAGCAGAAGGTCAGTAGAGATTATAGTTTCTAGTACATTTATTTCCTACTTAAATTGCTTCTTTTTCTTTTCCACCATTTCTTGCAGATCTCTCTTTTCTTGCCATGTCAGCTGACAGCCACCAGCTCCATACCCATTCCTACCAGGACTCGCTAAGTTCCACTTGTCACAGTCTCTTGAATGTCAACAGTCACCCCCTATCCAAGAGCTCCTCAAATCTGGCCTGTATCGGGCACTCGAGGAGTTTAGAGGAAAGGCAAAACAAACAGGAGCTGAAGAAAAGCCATAGTAGCACCATCTGCCACATCCTGGAAAACAGGAGTGATGCAGGGAGTGTACAGAGTCCTGCATGGTCCTCCTTGCAGCCTGGGATGATGGAACTTGGATCAGAGGTCCAAAACATAAATGACAAGTCAGACCATGACTGTTCAGAGAGCAGAACTAAGAATACAAACCATGTTCTTGTCACTGAACGGTCCTCAGCATCCTGGGGAGTGGGGGACACTAAGATGTGTGTAAAGAGCAGCAGTATTGAGAACGTTTCTTCAACCTGCTTTGTTCACCAGCAAGGCATGTGTAAAATGGAAGAATCAGGAACTGCCCTTCAGAGAAGCCACTCAGACCTAACCTGCAGTTGCAAACAGCAGACTTTTGTCACTCACATAGAAACCAGTGCTACTCACTCCAGCCTAAGCTCTTCTGGCTGCAGGCATGGTCCGCCAGTGGCTAGGATGTCTTTCCAAACACAGAGATATGGATCAGAAAAAAATGAAAATACATCTCACTATCAGAACGTTGTGACTCATCTTCCGGTCCTACCTAAAGACCAACAAGTACCCACAAATACCTTTGACAGTGGCAGTATTCCACGTAACACTACTGTTTACACAGATCCTGGAACGTTTCACACTGCTGTTCTAGGACCCCACATGCCTGGAAATGGTTTCCCAAACAGGACAATGTTCAGTCAAGCCCCTGGGATTATTCATGGTGGTCTGACTTATGGTAATATTCCAACCTCTGCATACTCCCCCATGGTGATGACAGTTCACAACAACTCTGCGGGGCCCTGCAGTCTCAGGCAGGACACCTTGAAGGCAGATGCCACTATCCCAGCCTATTGCCACTCCTTGCCCATCCCGTCCATACAGCTCGTCCCGCGGTTGGTGTGCTCTGTCAGTGAGACAGGAAAAGAGCAGGCAGCACCTGGCCACTTTCATTCCTTTTCTGCTTCAGACATTCTGACATATCCTAAGCTGGTGTCTTCAGTAAGTGAATCAGGCCTGGATGCTAAGAAAATCCTGAAGTGCTGTAATGTTCCTGGAGAACAACTGCAGCATGCTCAGCAGGAGAGAGCTCCTCCAGAAGCCAAGGCTGCCCCAGTTGCCCTGAGCAGCCAGCAAGGTGCAGACGTGGTAGTGACAACTAAGGATATGTGGACTATGACTTCTATGAATGACATAACCAGAGGCCTGAAACCAGCTCTGGAGCATAGAGATGCCGAGGTACAAACTCTTCCAACCATGGGATGCAAATCAGTGGCAACAAGCCCAGCGGCTGCAGCAGAAGGTCACTCACATGTGTTCCCGGAGGTGAACCTGGAGCAAGACTTGGAGGCCCCCAAATCTCCAGTTCGTGAAGTGAGATGGGATGATGCAGGAATGACATGGGAAGTGTATGGGGCATCTGTGGATCCAGAAGTCCTCGGGGTAGCCATTCAAAAACATCTCGAGTTTCAAATAGAACAATTCCAGACAGAGCCTGCTGAGGCAGCTAAGAAAAGTAATGAGGAGCCACCCCCTGAAAAAACTGGGAAAAAAAGGCCTTTCAGAACAGTGATGCATTCGCTGAGATATCCAAGCTGTTGTGCTCGCTCCAGTACTGCAGTGGAGTGAGCACAGCTGTAGGATGTAGGATAGCTGTGCTGCTTTTAAATTGTACGTAAATGCTGACTCTTAAGTGTCAACACAGTATATGTGGACAACTCACATCATGATGAGTGGGAAAGTTCAGTGATCATCAAATATATATTAAAGCAAGGAAAAGCCCATGGATGGACAATATAAGAAAGAACAGAAGATTATACTTAAATAATACCATTCAAATGCACTTGACTGTATTTAATGTAGCACTGTTTTCTTCCATATTAGTTTTAAACTGCATTGTAAGGAATGAAAGTTCTTTTTTAATGATGCATCTTCTTGAAATAATGATGACTTTTTTCTGTATTTTAATAATTTAGGGTTAGAAAACAAAGTTAGAAAATTATGCTTGAATCAAAGTCCTTAACTTTCAATCACATTCCCTTAAATTGTTTTGGCAGCTGTTTTGCTGTTAATTTATAATAATCCTGACTATAAGCCCACTTTAACTGTAGACAAAATAACAAACTAGTGTAATGTTCTATGACAAAGAATTGTAACTTTTTTTCTACATAACTGTGAAGTAATTTCAGTGTTGCTAGTCTGAACTCTTCCCTTAGCAAGCTCATGTACAGTTGGAGGTTGCTCCATCAACTTTCCAAGTAGTTTGTAATTATGAATTACACTCTAAACATCCAGAACTTATGTTTACCAAGTGATTGACACAAATGTACAGTGTTACCAAAGATGACTCATGTAATGTGAATTACTTACTCAATGCTTGTTTTAGAGACCTGAAAGAGAAGCTGTTCAGATTAGTTTGTGGCACCACCATACCCTACAACTCATGAGCAGTTTTGGTTTGCTTATATTAAAAGTAATTTCCAGTGAGTTCTTTTTATGTGCATCTATCCTGAACAGTGGTTATTTGGCTCTTGCATAAGCCACAGGGGACAGTTTGCACATAACCTTTGCCTGTCTTGTGTTCCCTCTCTGGTCTTGACGTCAGGCATCTGCTGAAAGTGAGACCTTGTGTCTTCCCCAAAGTACAGTCCTAAGGTTATTCTGAGTGCCTTGGTCATTTGGGCAGCTTAAAGATCTATTTTCTTCTAAAAACAACCTTGCGATCAAGTTTTCAGTAAGAAACCTGTCATGATAGTGTAATGCAGCCCTAGTACAGGGCCTGTTTGAAGCGAAAGGTTTGTCAAAGAAGCTGAGAATACTACTTCCAGTGTCATGTGTGCCTTTGATCAATGCCTAAGATTCTTTGGGAAATGAATGGGAAATGTTTTTTTTAAATGAGGAGAGAAGAGAAACATTCATTTCTGTCTCAAAGGGAAATTTGCAGTCTCTGAGAACTTACTGCTATGGAATTATCCACTCTTACTTTAAATGTGTGAGGTTTGGTTTGGTTTCGTTTCGTTTCGTTTTTGTTCCAGTAAGTTAGCAGGCTGTCTACATAATGTTCACCTGACATTTGTGTATGAACAGGAGCCCTTGGTGCTTAGGACCTGCTAGCTGGAATATCCTGTGATGCATTAATTTAATAATGTAGAGTGGTTCAAGATCAAATTTTCACTCCTTGGCAAGGTGGGATTTAACAGAGCTGGCTCCTGTGAAACTCACCTTGAGTTCAGGAGGCTTCATTCAGACCCTGGGACTCTGGCCTCAATGAAGTCTGAGCTCAAAATCAGTTTTATACAAACCAAGCATGAAAGCACTGGAATATAATGCCTTACTCAGGATGCCTCTATAGCTGTGAGCATCCAAGTTTTGATAATGATTCTGGATGTTAAAATTCCTTTTACTGAAGCTTTAATAAGAATAAGGAAGTAATGAGTAACTAAATAAAATGACTCTGATGTTATTTAGAGTTTAGCTAAGCAATTTCTATACAGGCTTATTTTGTGGTCCAGAATATTGGACACTGATTTTTTTCCTTTCTGCAAACATTATACTTGGAGAATTTTAAGCACTATAGTGGTCTAAAACCTTGTCTTGTCTGTTAGCTTGTCTTCGAATGTGCAGGAGAATTAAAGATTTCAAGAGTCAAACTAAAGCTTTAAAATAGCAAGAGTACCTTCCTCCCACAGCCATTGTAATCCATACTTTATTTGACATGTGGAGAATCTGTATTCTCCTTCCCACCCCTGCCATTCCAAGCACCTCTCCAAAACAAAGCCCCCAGCTGTAGGAAGATGATATAATAAGACCAGTATCAAACTGGTCAGAAAGAGAGAGTTTGCAGAAGGGACTGCAATAATACAGCAAAGTCCCTTGAATCCTTTGGCTGTTGTGCTATAAAACATGGAACGACTCTTATATTTTATACTGTTCTGGTGTCAATTACTTCTGGTTTATGCATTGGTATGACTTGCTACTACAGTCCTGAACACTGATTATCATTCCTGGATGAGAAAAATAAATTACACATAAAGGGAAAGGCAAGTTCAGAAAAACAGATGCTCACTCATTACAGGCATTCTGAATCTTCAGGTTATTAATCAGGGTTGTTGTTATTTACAAAAAAATAGTGTTTATGTTTGAGGACTTCCTACGCTTTTGGAAAGGCTTAAAGTACAAGAATATAATGGAAATCTGAGAAAAAACCCAACAACAAACACTCATCTGAATATTAGCTACAGGGATAAAACAAGTTGTTACACATGTACAACTGAAGCCTTAAAAAAGGGTGATTTGGATTCACTTTGTATTTGGGTTCAATTTAAAAAAAAAATTAATGTAGCCATTTTGTATATTTAGTATTCTCTGTGAACTCTGACTCTTTTTTAATGTTTTCTAACTTAAGAAAATCCAAATCCATTACATTCTACTCTTAAATATAAATAAAGTAGCAGGAAAACTCACACTAGATTTGTAACTGACTGGGTCAATGCTGAGCACAGATGCTTGTGAAGCTAGGGTGAAATCAGGATGTATTTATTTTCTCAAGCCCATTCAAAAACCAGTTTGCATTGCATCATGCTGGCTCTGCATCCCAACCTGAATGCTTGGGTACAAGTTACAGCTGAGCAGATTGGAGCTGCCTTTCCCAGGAATCCTCAGGGAGGGGTGCACTGGCACACTGGGTGCTTAACTCTTTTGCCTCAGTGTGCCTTCTCTCCCTTAACATATGAGAACAGCCCCATTTAATGCAGGATTTTGGATATGTTACGTTGTCCATAGACACTAACTAATGTCTCTAGAAGGATTACATTGTACATTGATACCTGATGACTGAGATTGATAATGGGCTGAGATGCTTAGCTCAGTGGTTCAGCACAGATTGAAGGGAATTGGTGCTAATATCAGTATGCTGTTGAAATAGTTCTGATAAGGTGTTAGAATAATTTGTTTAATTTTGAATTAGTATTTATTGTTACCATTCCTAGAGGAGAGCCCAAAACCTGCCATGCATTTGACACAGACTATTATCATTGCAGGTTCAATTTGAGATAATCTTTGACTGGGGTTAAATACTGAAATAGAGGGTATGATCTCAATGCTTTAAATAAAAACCTTCCATAGTTAAATCAGTTCTTTTAAAAAAGCCAAAACAACACACTAAAGAGTTGTTTAGTCATTGTCATATCAGTTACTTGAAAAATCGTTGTATTTATTTGTTTGGTCCTCACCTGAACATGTTTTGCTTTAGGCACTCCTATTCCACAGAAAGCCTATTTTTTTTTTCCAGATGTAGCTTAAGAAAGTTTGTGGTGTACAGCTGAGCCAAAAGACCCCACAGAGCAACAGTTTTGCACAGTCCTCTGACACAGGGGTGAGTGAGAAGAGGAAAAGGCAATAGGCTGTTCTGTACTGAAACGTAACCAAGACCTTCCAGGGAAAAAGAGCATCTCCACTGTATGGACAGAGCAATGTATTCCTTCCTGATCACTTCTCTGCTTATAGCCAGTAAGAATAATGACAGGCTGGACTAATTGCATTATTGGATAGGCATTTAGTCTTTTAAATCCAAAGCAGTAACGACCTGTCTGGAGATGTGCTGAGGTAAGAGGCCTTCCAGAAGGATGTTACGATTACAGATTGAATAGAAAAACAGTGTAGTTTTGCTCTAGGAAAAGTAATATGTGGTGAGGTTGGATTGAAGCAGAAGCTCAGAATGGAGGTGAGATTGAGGGACCCCAGCTCCACAGAGGGAACAGGGCTAGGTGTCCTCCAGACACTGCTACTACCCTCTCTCTCAGGAGCTTTTCCAGCTGAGAAATTGCAATGTTAATACTTCATTGCCATCTGTTCCTTTCAGACATGTTGAGGTGATTAATTTGTCTTCTTAAGCCCCTTGAAAATGAAAGCAGTTTATTAGTGCTAAGTAATACTGTTAATTGGCAAGAGAGAAAGAGACAGCATGTGGGTTTATGAGTTGGGAATAAATAATAAACTCTCACAGTATCAGTTAAATAACTTAGTGGAACTTGCTGCATCAGTCACTTTCAGGGGACTTTAGGGATCTAGGATTGATTTCTAAATTTTATTTCTTTTCCCTCCATTCAGAACTATAGATCTGAAATGAAGAATATTATGTGCCTATTCGGCTTCCTTCCAAAGCCTTGTTAGTTACACAGGCCACAAGACCCAGCTAACCCTTGGTGAAACAGGGGAATCTAACGCTAGTGAGCCTGTGTGCAGAGCCCTGGGCTGCTTGTGTCTGCAAGTCCTGCCTGTCCCCAAGCACTGTGTGTCCTGCAAGCCCCTCATGCCTGCTGAGGGACAGAGCTGTGGTGCTTTCTGTTGATGCTGTAGTCCAGGTCATCCCACTCCCCTGCTCCTCTACAGGGGCAATTCTACAGAACCATGTGGTTTTAAAGGGAAAAAGATGGGTAAGTTTTGTGGGTGACATGTGGGTTAGTGAGAATTTTTTTCCTTTTCTTGCTCAGACAGCAACTTGCAGACAGAAGTTCTGCCCAGTATAAAAATGGTTGTGCTCCCTTTTCACCTCTACCAGCTGGAATGAGGGTGTCCATTTTCTATGGGGCAGTGCCCTGCCACAGACAAAACCAGTGCTGTGCAGTTGTTTCTTTCCCCTGGAGCTCTTTCATCAGACTTGCCACACAGTTGCTTGTGGCTTTTACTGCATCAGTGAAGGGAATGGTGCCTATCCTTTGCCATGGTCGCTTGGATATCTGTCTTCCATTTTTCTTGAGCTGTAGAAGTGCTGAGCCTTGAGCTGACAGCCATCACATGAGGCAGGGCCAATGTGTTCAGATAGCAGAGTACTAAGCTGTAGCTTGTAAGTCTTTGGAAGCATTAATCCTTTCTAATATGTGACCTAAACAGATGTCATCTGTCTTATTATCAGGCTTTCAGTATACTACAGGCTATGCCACTCAGATGGCATGTGAAGGGAGCTTAGAAAACAAAGGGGAGGGACACAGGCAAGGAAAGGACGCTGCAGACTTCCATCCCCTTCCAGGCACCTCCTGCTCACCTACAGGCACTAAAGACAACTCCAGTGACAATGGTGTCACAGGTGTGATGAAGGGGAGATTCTGTCCCTGGAGGTGTTAAAGGCAGTGGGACATAAGGAATGTGGGTCAGGCACTCTGGTGCACTCCTGCTGGCCAGGATTACATCTCCAAGCTTTACCTGGTGCTCAGCGCCGGCACACAGCCGCGCAGGACAGAGCCGCTCTTCCTCTCCGGCATCTTCTGGTCCCTGCTTACCTCCTGCAATTCTTTTCCTGTAAAGCAGAGATGGGGTCACAGCTTGGGGTGCAGAGAACCCTGCCTGAACACCTCTTTGTGCTTTCCAGCACAGACCTGCTGACAGGCAGCTTTTTGTGGTGCAGGAAGCATACAGAACTATCCAGACCTGGGTGCCAGCACCTGACCTGTGCTGTATTGGCAGGAGCTGGTTTCTGGTCCTTCCCCTGACACAGACACAACACCCTCAGTGATGACACATGAACAAAAATTCAGGCCTTTCCCCTCCTCTGATGGCTTTTTGCAGGCTTGTAGGTAATTTGCTTACACTGCCTCTGATGCTGGTTGTAGTGCAAACTGAGACACTCCAGATTGGGACTGCGCAGAAATTCCTGTGTGCAGGTTATTTGAATGCTGTCTTGTGTCAACATTGTCTGGAGAATTCTACAAATGCCATTGTCTCAGAGGATCGAATTTTAAAAAAGCTTTTACACTGATTTAAATTCATGGTGTGTAGTTAAAATTTATGTTGTATTTTTTTCTTTGTTTACATAGTGATCTGTGTTTTCTAAATTTAATGCTTTTTTTCAGCATCAGCCTCACTCTAACAGTAGAATGTGGGGTTAATTTAGTGTTGTGCTGCCATAGCTGCTTTCTTTAAAAGGATCTTGGGAAAAGATGAGACAAATGTTTCTGAGAAAGCAGAAAGGACCTGTTTCAATTGTATGATGCCTGTTGTTCGACAACCTGCTTCCCCTCTGAAATGAGAGTAAACCCTAGACCTGTAACCCAGCCCTTGCATTCCAAGTCTGCAGTACTGACACGTGCCTGGCTGCCCGGAATGCACAGGCTGTGCCGGTAGAGGATGACTCTTCAGCTATTGTCCTCAAGCAGCTGCAGTGAGCAAGGCTGAGACAGCTTAGCAGGCTAATTTCTAAGGTGCAGGGAAGGAAAGAAGATGAAGAGGACTCAGTAGCTCTATGTACCAGGCAGTTTAATGTCCAATGGGGAGAGCTAGAGAGCCTATCCACAGGGATCCCACACTGAGCAGTGAGGACCCATGTGGCTACCTGACTAAGATGACACGGGTTTAAATACTGCTGGAATCTCAGAGGTGGAGCTGGGGATACAACCAATAGGGGAGTGTAGTGGGGTGGAATTCATGTGGGACAGACATACAATGTAATCAATAGGGGAATAAGGAGGAGGGGATACATTTGAAACAACCAACCAGTGACCCAGGGAAACTGAACTGTCTGGTAGGGGAGGATGCGCTGGGGAAGGATTGACAACTTGGAGAGAGAGAGAACACAGCAAGCAGGGGAGGGGTTCACAGAACTGACAATTGGAAGGTTCCAAGTGTATGGGGGAAACTATTGGAGTGAACCAAACTTAGACAAGAACATTGAAAAAGCGCCGCAACACAGTACGAGTCCTTTCCTGCTCCAGATTTGACTTGAATGTGTGTGTATATACAGATATATATATAGGGGGGAGCTGCAAAATGTTTAGTGACCAAAATCACACTGCAGTTTTACTACAGGCTCCATCTGTGTTTGTGATAGAACAAGTTTTTTGAAGCAAGATGAAGCTTTGTAAAAACAGTTTCAGTTTAGTTTAAGTTGTTTATACACTGTTTACATGCCTGCCTCCCTCTAGTGTGAGTCCTTTGGTGCTGTGCCTGTTATTTTTTGCATTGATAGGTTTGGGCCACAAAAAGTAAGAGATTTGTTCATGTCTCTGGTGGGACCCTAATTCACAAATACAACCCATTGATTCCATAAATTTTGCCTTTGGTTAGGCTGCCTGGAGAAGCTACAGAAGTCCCTCCTGAGAACCTCTTTAAATGAAAGATGAGTGTGGAGTCAGGTGTAGTCTGTACTTTTGTTCAATGTGAAGTGGGACAGAAGAATAGAGAGTACTAAAAAGTTTGCAGAAATGACAAATCCCTAAACTAGAGAAAGGAAAAAGGCTGTGTGTGGTGTGCAGGAAAAGGCTATTAAAACATCTGTTTACAATCTATATATGAAACTGTGTGGGAGTTCAAAAACATTTCATTCCTCTCTGGCACTGAGGTAGCTCGACACAAACAGCAAAGATTCAAGGTAAGTAAATAGAGCCTAGAGAGCTTTGAAAGTGCCCTGCAGGGCAGTGAAGCCTTTGGACTTCAGCGCAAGTGGCGGCAGCTCCGCTCGGCTCCTTGGGCGGGCCGGGGGCTGAGGTCGCCCCGGGGCCACGGGCGGGACGGGCCCTGCAGGAAGGCTGGGGATGGATCTGGCGCACAGCTCTGGGACCGAGTGCCAGGTCATGGCCTGCCTGGAAGGGGACCAAGGACACACGTCAGAGAGGATACGTGCGAGGGAGGGTCATGCACCCGGGCTGCCAGGGACGCAGGGCAAACACTCCCTTCCAGCAGCAGAGCTTGAGGAAACTGGCGATTCCCGCGGGAGCTGCGTGAGGTTCCCTGAAGCCTACAAGGACGACTCTTCTGGAATTTCATACTCTGCCTTGGGACCGTTGGTGCTCCTGACAGGAGCAGCCGGCAGCTTGGTCGGCCTCGGCGTCTGGCTGCAGCAGCAGCTGTGCCGGGCTTCTTGCGCTTCCTTATTCCCCCTTTACGAGGCAGGGATGGACTGCTCAACTGTGTGGTAGCATTGCAGAACAGGGAAATCACATTCTGGGGCATTTAACAGAGAAGTTGCAGTTGATGCTCTTCAACCACATTATTGCAGTTGTTGAAAGAGGAACAGTCTGAACAGAAAACATTCTTTAAACCAATAAAATTTGCTCTAAAATCATTGCACCAGAGAATATTCTTCAAGTTCTTTGTGGTTTGAGTGGTGCACAGTAGTACAGCTTTGCAGGCCCATACCTAAGGAACGCAGAAAAAGCTTCCAGTTCTCTGAAAGCTCACATTTCCAGGAGATGGGAAAGGGTGAATCTCTCCCTGATCGTCATTCCCACACTGCAGACGAGCAAGGAAGAATATCTTTGAGTGTGATAAGGGAGTCATTATGCACTTTTGCCAAATCAAGGAAGGATGGGCCTTATGCGGCAGAACTGTATGTGGGATTCCCATTCAGCAAGAAATAGCACTGAATCTTGGGTATAGGCGTGCATTACGTGGTGTCACACACTTCTGAAGGGAAAAGCTGCAGGTTTTTATCCTCATTAGCTATTTCTGATGTGTATGTAGAACCCTTTTATGCATCCAAAATGCTTTTCTTCATACTCTGGTTGGAGGCTTATTGTGAACACTGATACAGTTTTATCCAGTGCTGAGGAATTGCCCACCATGTCTCCATCTTTGCAGCTGTTTTAACATGAGCAGAATATCCTGTTTATTTTTCCATAAAACTGTATCTCTGCCCAATCTTTTACCTCTGTTTTAGTAGATCACCAATTTTCCTTTTGCTTAAGCTGTTGTAATTTTAAATTTGTTTTTCTGATCTGTGTAGGTTTGTGTAAAACGGCACATCTGGCGTGGCAAAGGGTATGGCTGAGGGAGGGGCAGTGTGTACTGCCATGAGGGGTGGGAGAAAAGAGACCATTAAAATATGCATGTGGTTCCTTACCCTTGATATTCCTTTAGGGGTAAGATGGAATATGTATCCAAAGAACAAATCCTCTTAGGAAGGCATGATCTTAACCACAATCCACACAGAAACTGTACTGTGTGGAGTGACTCTACCAGCAGAAAAACTCTCAGACAATCTGGATTATGATATCGCCTTGGTCAAGCCCATGAAAGACACGACAGAAACCTGTCACTGTCCCCTGTGCCTGCTTGCCCAGGAGAGGCATCCTTCTTTCCTCGGGAGAGTCCTGCTGGGTAACTGCATGGGGGACACAACAGGTGTATGAGCACTCTTGGTTTTTCAAGGTCAGGCAGGGTTGGTATTATTTTTCCTCTTAACTCCAAGTACACAGAGGAGGATTATATAACACACCCTGGGCCTCCTACGTGTTTAGACAAGGAAGCCAAATACCTGAAATGCTTGATCCTAGGGTAACAGCACATCTGGCATTAGGTGGCTGACTTCTACTTTCTCTTAATGTCAGCGCTGAATAATTTGTACTTGTAACCACGAGTAAGGTCCTATTGAAAAGAATGTCTCCTTAGTCTGTGCCCAGAGGAAGAAATGTACAGGAAATTGTGACTCAGCTACCACCTGTACTCGGCTACTTAGATTTCCATTTGAAATCCTTTCTGCTTGAAGCCCTCATATATTCTCTGTTTAACTTTATGTGCTGTGCACACACCTACAAAAGGCAGCACTTCACAAATGTACTGGCCGAGAGGTCACGGAAAGGCTGAAACCTCACAGAATCACAGAATAGTCTCTGTCGGAAAGGACCCACAAAGATCATTGAGTCCAACTCCTGAATGGCCCCCACAGGGATCGAACCCACACCCTCGGCGTTACGGCACTGCGCTCTGACCAGCTGCGCTGATCTCCTCGCCCTGACCAGCGGGCAGGGAGCACTAACTGGATCCTTTTCCCAGCCGGAAAGCGGGATGGCAGCACTGGGAGGTGTTCTGCCACGCTTCACGCTTATGGAAAGGAAAACCCAAAACCTGTACTATGTACAAACCAAGCCACGTACTCTGGGAAATTTCCGGTGGACGCGGAAAAGACCCAAACCCCTATCTCGCCCCATGGTACCCGTTCTGTGCTCCGGGGATTCGCCGTGCCGGCTCGGCCGTGATTCCCGGATTTTGGCTCCCGCGAGGAGCAGCGGCAGCACCGCCCC
>WEKY01002674.1:177696-210859 GCA_013390045.1 Picathartes gymnocephalus
AGAGCAATCCCGAGAGCAATCCCGAGAGCAATCCCGAGAGCAATCCCGTAAGGCACCCCATGCGGCGCAGCGGGAAGTGCCCAGGCACCCAGCCTGAGTCGGGCAGGTCGGTCGGGAAATGGACGCTCCGCGGCGCAGGGCTCACACGGGACACGGAGACGGGGTTTTGTACTGATCTCGCTCTCTGTTCGTGTCCCGGAGAGGTTGTGCCGCGAGCGCTCCTAAAGCCACGTCTCTCATTGCAAAGGCAAAGTCTTTGTTAGCAGCTGCGCTTCTCAGAGGTTATATAAGCCGTACATGTCTGGGTTAGGAATGGTCGGGGTTGTGCTGCATCGTGTTTGTTGCAAGTTTGTCAGGCCTGTGTTGTTCGATGCTGGTAAGTGGTGTGAGCCAGAGCTTCTGGGGGTTTGCTAAGCATTCTGACGCCTTTAAACCCGGTGTTTGTGGCTGGAATTAAAGAGAAAAGCTGACAGAGGAACAAGGTTGCCTTTCCCCGAGACTTTCTATAAGGTATGCAGTCACGGGAGCGGAAAAATGCTGGCAGCCATGTAAAAACCACTGTTCCTCATGCTGCAGGTGCATAACATTGGATGTGCAGAGAGTATCGCAGTGCTATCTTTGGGGCCATATGCTTCAGGCAGAGCCAGGGGTTTGCCACTTGTTTTCCAAAGGGTTTTAAGTGCAAAAGCCTGGAAGATAGTTGTGTTGTAATGTGAAATCTGTGTTAAGATAAGTGTGTGTTTTTCCCACTCTGGGGTATCTTCTTTGGTATTGTCAGTAATTACAGCATAGAGATTGCAGGCCTTCATATTCGGATACTTTGTGATTTCAGTTATATCCTTGTTGTACATAAAATACATATTTATGATAGATGGAATTAAATGGTGATCAGACTTCTTCACAGCTGTATTAGTGACTTGTGACTGTTCAGAGCCCAGCTTTTGTGAGGGTGTCTCAGTACAAGTACTTTGTGCACTGGCCAGGCTGTTTTGGGGCTAAAACAGGCAGAAAAGGTAGTCACATGTGTTCAAGTCTGTGGCACAGACCATATACTGTGCAGACAGGTGAAAACTACCTGAGTTTTAGAAAATGTAATACCTGAAACTTTTGTTACTATTCCTTAAGGTGTTTATTTCACTTTCTCTCTTACTCAAAACTGTTAAAGGTTATTTTTTTTCTTCACATGGCTTATGACTTAAAAAATAGGGTGTTATGTACTTGTTTTGGAGTAAAATAATCCCCCCAGCAGGAGCTCCATACAGATACTGGCACATTATGCTGATGCTGCACTGTACAAAGTGCTTGTTATGCTTGGATGTAAATGGGAAGTTCCCAGATTCAGCTCGTGTACTTAGAGTACTTCACTCCCTGACCACAACTCCCACGTTCCTAATTTGGGAGAACTTCTTCAGAGGAACTACTGTTTTTTGGTTGGGTAAGATGGAAATCCATGGGGATTTCAGTTCAAAAGAGCCACCTGGTTTAAAGCCACATGAAGACAGGTCAGAGAGGCCTTTGGAATAGCCTTGTCCTGCCAAATGGACAAAATTATTCCACATTTATAAACAGAGCCTGTTCAATGGGAGGTTTCGTTCCCTTCAGAAGCTTTTCCCCAGCAAAAGCTCTGCACAGCCATGTTTTTGAGGTGATTTTTCCACACCCATTTGAAATGGAAAACAATGCTCTTCCCAGGGGCAGTGGGGATGGTTGTGCTGAGAGTGAAAAGCTGGTAAAACCAGTTTCCTGCCAGCCTGTTTGCAGACTGTGCAGAAGAGGCAGGGTTGTCTCCTCCTCCTCTGCTTCCCAGCCACCAGATACTTAATTAAAAGCTAAAAATTATTTTTGTCCAGCTTGCAGGAATTAACCCCTCAGGGGTGGAGTGTAGGCAGCCAGGAGGTTGCACAGAGCACCAGAAGTAATACTGTGACCAGGAGCTGTGGCTGCAGGATCTTGTGGTGACAGCTCTCCAGCAAGCCAGAAGTCTTCCTGTAAAAACTGGTATTTATTTTACTATTAGGATCAATAATGTCATCTTCCTCATCATTCAGGCACTTCTTTTGGTTTCATGGCTGTAACATTTTTACTGATTACATGCAAGTGAGGACACATGCATGGCCCATCCCTGGGAGTGTTCAAAGCCAGGCTGGATGAGGTGCTCAGCAACCTGGTTTAGTGAGAGGTGTCCCTGCCTGTGGCAGAGGGGTTGGAACGGGATGATCTTCAGGGTCCTTTCCATTCTGTGTGCTTTCCTCAGCTGTGCATGTGAAATTGTGGAAACAAGAGTAGATGTGACTAGAATTGTGTATGTGTGCATGTCATTTTGGGCCTTCCAGGAGCTAACTTGCATCCGAGTGGCTCAGGGCCAGGATTTCTGACATGTTGCAGGCTCACTGCTGGATGGGGAGCCTCACTGTTGGGCTGTGTATGGCCAGGGACAGAAGGCTGAGCTCGGCAGCTGGGACGCCTAGCTGCTCTTTCGCTCTTGCTGCTGCATTCGCGCTGGACGCCTCAGCGCCCGGGTCTGCTTTGTTGCACGAAGAAGGCACATTGCCACTGTTCTGAAGTTGCAAGAAGTAGCGGTTTTGTTGCAAAACGTTGAGGTTTCGCGGTTTGAGCTGCTAGTTGGATGCTTGGAGGCACTTGTTTTGGCTGAGCGGAGCAAGGCCGGGGCAGAGCAGATGCGGCTCGGGCCGGTCCCCGCCCCGCACGGGGCCGGTGGTCGTGGCCNCGGGCTCGGCCGGGCGCGGTGGCCGGGGCGGGGCGCGGGCTGGGCCGCCCCGATAAGGGGCCGCTCCAGCGAGCTAGGGCTTCGAGCGGAATTCGCAGGGTTGGGAGCGTTCCGGAAAGCATTCCGGAGACTGTGCCTGGGAATGGAAGCCGCGTTATAAACAGGACATTGCGGGATTGCTTCCTGAACGCGGAAGGTAAGTGCGAGCTCATCTGATGGGGGATGTGCAGCCCGTGACGCACGTAGCGGGGACTGGTGAGGACCCCCGTGTGCTTGGAAACAGTTTGGTGGCTCGGAATGGCCAGAGCAGGTGACTTTGTGTTGCAGCCGTGTGTCTTCTTGAGGAAGTAATTGTATTTTGTTACTGTTGAGCCGAAGCCTGTGATCGCGGGTGTTTCAGAGCATGTGACCTGAAAACGTCTTAAATTCTCAGTGGTATTTGGGAGTAACTGGGAAGCAAGGAAATAGTTCCTTGCCCCCACTTAGTTTTGTTAGAAGCTCGGGGAAATTGACAAGAAGGGTGGATTTGCTCTCATGCTCAACATGTGAGTTTTACTGGCTAATTTTCGACAAAGCCTAAAAACAGCCATTTTAACAGGAACTGGCTGGCTGGAGGAAGGCAGCATTAATTCTCTCCATACATTCGGGAGATTCTCTTGCAATCATTGAAAAACAGGAAAAGCAACCAACACTAGTTTCAGACATCACTAGAGAAGCGTGTGTAAGCTTCTTAAATTTGATTGTGCCATTACGAAGTTGCTAATGCAGAGTGTGATAAAATAGGTTAACATAATTTTCACAAGAGTTGTAATCTATTGTGTGAGCAAATATGGTAATTATATTGAGCCTTTCAGACTATGACTTGTTATGTAACAATATAATAAATGAAATAATAATGTGATTTTATTTTCCTAACTTTTGAGTATATGATAGTTTTTAAGGTGTCTAATATCCTTGTTTTCTTGGCTGGGTGTATTGCTGTAATCTACTTGTTAGATTACAGCTGAGAACTAGGGCTTCCACTTAAACTGTTGGCTCCTGCTTTCTGTGGCTTGTACATAAGAGTTGAAAGGCAAGATAAAGTCTAGGGAGTGTTGTGAGGAGAAAGCTTAGCTTACCTTTTATTGAACATTGCTAGCATGGTGAAGATCATGAATCCTTACAGAAGTGAACCTGTGAATGAGTTACGGTGTGCAAATACTGGGACAAAACTGACATTCATAGCACAGCATGGAGAATGATGTATTTTGGACTTCTGCACCCTGTCTGATTTGGTGCATAATAACATAAGCTTAAAGATTCCATTTGAGTTCTCTTCTCTTGTATTTGTGCTCTGCAGTTCCTAGAAGATGAGATATTATGCTGAGGATGGGATTGAGTTGTGTGCAGGGTCTTAGGGTGGCTTCTATGCCTAATCCATATCTCATGTCCTAAGGCACTGGAGAGACAGGAAGCCCATGGTGTTGAGGGAACTAAGGGAGGTGCAGCCTCTGCTGCTGCCCCACAGTGAACATTGCTTTTTCTGTCACCTTCCACTTGCAAGCCACTCTTAGCCCTCTCCTGTCTGAAACAACTTTTATATCTGTCTTGTGGATCTTGGCTGTAGAAGGATTTTTGGGTTGCAGTGTATATGATTGTCGGCTTGGAAATTGCAGGCCAAGTAGCTGCTCAGTAACACAAGCTCGTGGTTGCCTTGTCGTATTCAAAACTACTTTCAGTTCCCTCCAGAGCAGTGGTAAAATCTGTGACATTTTAGATTGGCAGATGTGTATGCTTTAAATCTGCAGGGAATTTCCGTAGCTGTCATTGCTGAGGACTTGTTTTAAATAGAACAAATACTATGAATGTTTAGTGCTTCAGGAATCCCATGAAACTGACAGGTGGATTCAAACTCTTTGCTAACAAAATAACTCACTGTTTAGGAAAACTGCTTACATGGATCATTCCCATTTTTACTAAAAATTCATACTGTCTTTTTCCCCTTACTTGCAGAATCCTTACCCATGTAACTTCTGTAGAATTTTTGTATGTGAGCCGCTTCTACTTGAGACTGTGCTGAAGCCGAGTTACCACAGCTGTGACCAGGACAAAATAATGGGTAGCTGTTAAAAGCTGTGGCCTTTGCAGCTTAGTAAAGAATGATCTTTGTAGCAACACATGGGTTTTCAGTTGATGAAACTGCATTGGAATTTTCTAATTTATGGGAGCCAGCTCATGTGCCTGCAGGAGGAAAAAGAGTGACTGAAATATTTCCTGCCCCTGGCCAGGCCATTCTCCTCTGGCATTGCTGCCTAACCTTCCCTGAATCAGCCCCTTAGCTCTGGAGTTTGCTGGCTAGGCATAAGAGCTGGAGGAAGGTGACTGGCAGGGGAGGATTGCCTAAACTCCTGTGGCTGAAGCTGTTGTCAAATATCTGTTGGTTTTCCTGTGATTGTGCAAATTCCGTGGGCTGAGGTGTTTGAGAGACCGTTGTTGCTCATGGAGGAGAGCTTTATCTATGTTTAGAAAACTTGCATCAGTGTAGGGTCCTAGGGTTTTTTTGTTCACCTTTATAGTGAAGTAAAGCAGATGGTTCTTCATATGATGCCCTTCCTCTTCTGTTAAAGAGGAATAGAAACTATTAAGAAATCGGTTTTTCCATTGTTTTTTAGGAACACTTCAAGAATGAGTCCACCACAAGATAGAAATAGAAATTCCTGCAGCAGTGAGACTCTGGCAAAGTGCCTTCAAGCAAAGAAGGACTTGGAAACAGCTATATCTGGAATTGTCAAAGCTGAACATCAGATTAAAGAAAACTGGCGGGAGGTAATTTTGAATTGCTTCTTAAAGATTTTTTAATAACTAACATAACTTCAATTAAAGTTTTTATTATTCCAGAATATTTACTATTATCATGGTGGTCTGAAATTTTCCTAGCAATTTGCAAACACATTGCTGTGTCATTTGGCCATGCTCTTGATAAAAGTATTTCTGTATTACTAGCTTAGGCATGCAGAACTTCCAAAAGCTGTTGATTGAAACATCAGGATAGAGAGAGATTACAAATAACATTATTCTTTGATACCTCTTTAAAGGTAGCCTTGGAACTGTTACTGATCTGAGTCATGTGGTGCTGTGGGTTCCACTTGCCACTGACAAACAGTAGTTTGTAATCAGTGCAGCACTCATTCGTTCACTGTGCTTGACAGGTCAAGGCCAAGATCCACAGCCACATCAGCCGGCAGCTGGAGTGCCTGCGCAGCCGTGAGGTGTGGCTCTTCGAGCAGGTGGATCTCATCCAGCAGCTCAAAGAGGAGGCCTTGCAGCAGCAGGCACAGCAGCTCTACTGGGTAAGGCTTGCTTGTCAGTTGCTGCACTGGCATTTTCAAGAAAACGTCCTTGCAAGTATTGGCTCAATTTTAATCCTGGCAGCCGAAACAATAATGTGTGTCTTGTCTTCCATGCAGTACTTGGGACAGTTCAATTGCCTTATTCATCAGCTGGAGCGCTCCTACAGTAACGAACTGGCAAACCAGATTTCAGTTTGCCTGGAGAGGTAAATATATTTTATGATGCAAGTTAACACAGTTTGGTTTATTTTAGCTTATGAATTTAATCTGATTTTTTATTTTAATGGAACTAATAATAGATCTCACTGTTCCTACGTTTTTAATGGTTCCTAGAAATAAGAACTTTAAAGCAGTCTGAGGTGATAAACTAGGACTATAATGAACAGGAGGGGTACTCATTTATGCAGATTATTTCAAATATTAGTTGTTGATGGCATTTGAAGTAAGAAGGTGAAACTTGTGTTTTGCTGGCACTTTATTCAGTACTTGGTTTGTAGATAGCCATTTCTTTTTGGTACGCCATATCAAAAGTCTTCTGTTACCTAATGACTGCCAAGTAGCTTGAAAGCCTTTTTATGAAATAATGGACTGACTTCCAAAACAGGACAGATGAAGAAGATGGTAATTTTTTTCCCCCTTTCTCTAACTATCACCTTACTCTTTCAGACTGGAAAGTCTTACACTTAAACCTGAAGAGTCTTCCATCCTGAATTTTGAGGCTGACACATCTTACCTTCGCCAAGCTATTACCTCATTTGGTTCCATTAAAACGATGGTAAGCACCAGGACTTCCCTGGGTTGGAATACTTGCCTCAAAGATTTTTTTTTTTCAGTAGTGCAATATATTCCAATTGCTATTTTTGCTTGTAGTGACAGCTTGAATGGATCCTGTGCATGAGTCATATAATTTTAGCTGTATAATAAATACACGGTGGTTTATTAATTATTGCACTTTCTCTGAGTTTAGTTGTGTACATGTTATTTTAATGTATTTTGGCAGAGGCTGAGGAAATGACTAATACATTCTTACTCTATTCCGGCAAATGAAAATTTGTTACTGTTTTCTTTAGATAGCAATAGTTAAAACATTGTAGATGCTTTCTGTGATAAAAGTATTTTAGGATTCTTTTGTAAGCGGCATATTTCCTGTATTATTGGAGACAATTCTGTTAAAGGAAGCAGTCTCAAGGTAGAATTTTTATAGTTAATCTTTCTCCATTCTGTTTGTGAATGTTGAGAACATTGTTAGCCATAAAGCACTGAACATTTGTAACTGTGATTTACTTCTGCTTTATTGTAGAATTTGTCCTAGAAACTGAACAAAACAGAGATTTAAAGTAATTTTTACTTTTCTTTCAGCAAACCTCAGAGAGAGAGAATGCTTCTCCCTGGTTCCCAGGGCAGAATTGTGCCCTAATGAACTGTGAGCAGGTAAGATTTACCTGTAAGTGTTTAATTGCATTAGAGGGAAGAGGAGAACTCAAGGACGTTATTTGAGCTTGAGCAATGGCTTGTGTTTGTTTGTTAAGATGCTTGAGTAGCTAGTAACAGTGGCTATGGTGAGCAGAGTGATCTGATACTGTAGCTGCTCCAGGAACAGACAGGCAAGAACAGAGTATGAAAGTGTATGTGGAGTATGACTGTCAGGATTTTTTAACTGAATGTTCCTTGATGTTGGAATTATCCAATTCCTATGGGGTTTTTTTGTAATTAGAAGGGACTGGGTTTTTTTTTGGTACAGAAGTACTGATGCATGCTGAATGCCTGTGTTGATGTTGACCATAGATTGGCTCAGCAGTCAGTCTTTCTCCTAACCAAGGACATTCTCTCTCAGCAGCAGACACTGTGTGGGACAGTGAGTGCCTCGCTGGCTGACTGGTTACTTGGAAGCAGGCCTGTGGCTGTGCGCCAGGCTCCCTATGTTCCCAGTACCAATCTGGAGGAATGGGTTACCCAAAAGTGTGTGTCAGAGCCCAGCCAGGTAAACCTTTTGTGCACTAAGCTAGTTTTGAACAGAGGGGAAAACATAATATCTGATTGCAGGCAGAATATGGTGGGAATGAAACCTTTTGTAGTACTCTTCATTCTGCCTCATGTTCAGCTGATGCTTTGGCACTTACTAGCTGAATGCTCTGAGCTCTAACTATGCAAACAGTTACTGAACATTGTCTTTTAGTTTTAATAGATGTATTTCAATGTGTCTTTACTAGGATTTGAATTCTTCCAAAATCTGTTATTTTGAGCAAGCCTGGGGAAACCTGAAGGATTTGGAGAACTGGCTTCTGCACAATCAGCAGCGTGATGTTGCCGGGCAGAAAGATTCCCCTGGTCGCAAGGACTCCACCTCTACTCTCAACTCATCCTTTTCCACTGTTGAAAAGGTGGAGGAATTAGAATCCCTTGGACAAGAAGAGATGGACCTTTCTGACTGGCTGCTTACTCCTGACACAGAAAATGGAAGTATTGCTTCAGACGAGAAATGGAAGAATGAATTTAAACTTTTTAGGGAAGAATGCAATTTGAATGATTGGCTCCTCAAAGCTGAAACGTGTACCAGTTGTCGTGGCAGCCAGAGCAAAAGTGTGGAAATTGAGAACCTAGGAAATCTGAAGTGCCTGAATGAGCATCTTGATGGAAAGAAATCACCCACTACGTCTGCTGTAAATGCTTGGCTTCTTCAGCATCCCCAGGCCCCCTTTAAAGTGGAAGATGTGTGCAGAGCTAATGATCTGTGTGCCAGCTTTTCAGAATGTGTATGTGATGAAAACTGTGGAAAAGAGGCTCTTTGCAAATGGCTTCTGAAGAAAGATGGGAAGGACAAAAATGGAGTTCCGGTCAGCCAGAAAGATGTACCAGACCCTGAGCGTGAGAAAACCAAGTTTGCTGCCAATTCCTGGCTTAGCCCTGCACAGCAGCTCCCAAGGGAACCCGTGAGTGCAGAGAAAGCAGATTATTCAGCAGAGATTGCAGAACCCTGGAAAGCATTGCTCGAGAGGCCTCTGACAAGCTGGCTGGCCAAGGCTGAGCGCAAAGCAGAAAGCACAGAAGAAAAGGAGAGTCGGGAAAAAGCAGACAAGAGTTTCAAGAGTCCTTTCCTAGACCTCTTGGCTCCATTCCACCTCCCCTTAAATGTAAACAGTTGGGTGTTGACTTCAAATGACCTAGAAAATGCAAACACGCAAACAGTGGAAGATAAATGGCTTCTGCGCAAGAAAGCACAAGTGAGCAAAGTTTTTGATACTATTGTGTCTTATGTGCCAGGTTTAGTGCTTTACTGAATTTAATAACTTCCTTCTTTTCCAAAGTCATAGCTCTTCTGGATAATAATGACTGAAGATTTTCAGGTTTCTTGGCTCTTTTAATGTTTTCACAATTATGAGTTACTTAGCACTAAACAAGTTAATATGTTGTACTAAATGAAGAAAGCATTAATCTCAAGACTCAAAAATCACTTCTGGTTTTGAACACTTTACAGAATTTGAAGATACATCAGAATGTATTTATGTTTGGGGTTGGTAATTAAGGTGATTTCTCTTTCAGGACTTTGGCCTTCCTACAGTTTGTGACCTTTTTGCCTGTATGAAACTCAGTGGAGATAACGAAAAATGGCTGTATCGGTCTCCTTTACAGGTAGGAGGCAGAATGTATTAGAAGAGCGGAGCCTAAACATAACTTGGGGGTACGGAACACAGACACTGACAGCTAACGGTCATCTTCAATTCTTTAAATATGACGTTTAACAACGTAGTAATTTCCTCCCCATAGACCTTCTTAACAGCTTGGACCATTCTCCTGTGTTGTTATTCCTCCTCTTTTGATCAGAGGCCAGGGTGGGAATTACTTCTGTTCTTGTGTAAATCTCTCAGCTGATTGACACTTGGTAACTCTGATTGAAACTAAAATGTGGAATTTACTGCAGTTTTTTACCTCAGTAATGTATTTACAGGCAACATCATGTTTTTCCATTCTGATGATAACTCTTTGTCGGTTTTTTTTTAATTTATGAAAATGGTCCTTAGCAGGAGTACTTCAAACCCTAAAAGGCAGGATACTCAGTTCTAGGAGGCATGTTAGTATCACTTTTTTTGCAGGGTATCTTGTAGTTGTTTTTTTTCCAAAGTGGTACTTTCTGTTTATGGAAGAGAATAACCCTGTTTTAAATTTGTTTAGATGTGAAGAACTGGAAGTGTTGAAATCATCCCCTTCTCGCTATCAGTCGCACATCACGCTGAGTGACTGCAGCCAGCTGAGTGCTTGTGTTTTGTGTCCGGCCATCTGCTTTCTCTTCTGAAATTATAACAAAAAGAAAGATTCCTTATCTAACAGAGTTATGGTGCAGAAGATCCCTTTTTGTTGTCATTAATTCTGAAATGTAAACCCACTGACCATAAGCAATCTGATGCTATAGAGGTGTTAGCAAATTTGTATCTGTTACAGAAATAAAAGGATCTTTAATGGGTTGTCACTTGAAGTATATTGAAGCCAGTGCAGGTATAAGGCAGAACCTTCCTGGTGCTGTGGAACGTCCACCTTTGACAGTGACTTCAAAAGTGCTGCTGTTCCTTTCAGCTGCTACAACTGTCATGCATTGGGTTCCAGCTTATTTAGGCTGTACTTGCAAGCAATTTGTTTTATGGAGCAGTTGCTCACTTTGGAGGTTTCATTTGCATCTTTTGCTGGTGCATTTCCCAGCTAAATATGTGAAATCCAGACTTGGGAAAATACATGGATTTATGGGACCTAACTTGTGACAGGAGAATCACTTTTATATCAAAACTCTTCTTGTGAATTTTTGAGCCTTTCAGAGAACAGGGTAGGGTGTTAATTTTCATGCACCAGTAGATCAGACCCTACTGTGTCCCCAGCATTTACAAACTATTTGAATGTCACTGAAACAGCTGTAAAATGACATGTGTGTTTCTGTTGGTTCCAGATAATTAATAATGAATTTTTATTGACTAAATCACTGGAAAGCAGGCATCTTAGCCACATAATATTTAAAGGTAATATTTGGGGAATTAGATGCCTTCAGCAGATTAATGTCATGCTGTTTAATTGGGAAACACTACCTTGGCAAACTGCAGTTCCCAGTGATGTAGTTTAAAGGTATGTAATCTGTGGTTTCCATGTGATTATGTATGTGAAAGTGGGGTCCAGTAACTCGGATCTCCCTGAAGCTGTGGACATAACATGAGCAATACCTCTTAAGATATTTAGCCTTTTGAGCCTGTAGGAATGAATGCAAAGACATTATATGGAAATGTGGATCATGCCTGTCAGGGTCCATGGAAAAACTGTGAAATTCCATGGTTTCAGGTGCAGCTTCTACTCCCTTAACAAATTGCTCTTAATGACTATGAAAACAGGCCCTCCTTCTCCCCATCCCTGCAGCCTGCCTGGGAATAAAAGTGATTTGAGTTCTTCACAACCCTGTAGAAAAGAAATTATTATTAAGATCCAACCTTGGTATCACTTTGCAGTGTGAACACATTCCTGTCTGATTGATGCTGTACATTTGTTTAAAAGTAAGTTTTTAGTCTGAGAAAGGGAGACTGCACATCTGAAACCAGAACCTGAAAGGGCTTAAAATCAGCGAAACACTTGAGGCTTTTGTACTTTCATAGCCAGGGTGTTCTGCTGGAGGCAGAGAGGTGTTTTAGAAGTTCACTTTCCCCTTCACGTGTGTCCTTGTTGCTGTATGGGAAGACTGCACTGTGACTAACTCCAGTAACAGCCTGATGTGATTAGCAGTTGAACTTAATGAAGGTGATTGACGTGCAGCCCACCTCTTCCAATTAATTCCATGTAGTTGTCATTGTGTGCTACTTTGTCAGTTCATTATGAACCTTTAAAACTTGGAGGTATGTATTCCTTTACTCAACTGATTTGTCACTAATTGATATTTATGTAAAACATTGATTAGTCTTTTCCATTAAAAAATAATTGCAACCAAAGTATGTGTTATGTCTCATTTACAAGATGGTTAACAAAAACTGCTGTGGCACGTGTCCAGTTTGCCTCTGTCTGGAAGCTGCTGCAGTTGTGCTTCCATCCCGATGGGATTCAGCTAATTTCACCACTGCGTGGAGCTGCACTGAGCTCCAGAGAGAAGCTCTGGGAGCAGGCACAGCCCGATGCACTCAGTGGGACACTCCTGTCAGGCACGGCCTTGCAGTGTGACCCCCTGGACACAGAGCTGGTGTGTCTGTCACCTGGGTTTTGCTCAGCTGTTGGAATAGAGACTTGGACAAAATGACGCATTTACTTCTTACCACTCTTGAATACTTAAAGAGGATTCATGGATTTTAGTAGCACTTGGTCCTCTTCTCCTATGGCTGAAGAATATCTGTGGTCTGGCTGTGCAATTAGAAGTGAGTTCCTGTCTGTCTCCCTGGTGTTTGATCATCCGCCTCCCTGTATGATTGGTTCCTTCACTGAGTATTTTCCGGTATTTAAACTGCAGCCTGCACTGTTCATTAAGCGAACATTTATGGCTGGGTGTGGCAGCCTTGCAACCATGATACCTTAAATTTAATGTGGGGGTGTGCACACACACATTTTTTTTAAGTGGACTGGAAGTTCTTTGTTAGAAGTAGTCACGTGCAGAAGTCCTGAATGTGTATGCTGAATGTTTATCTTTCAGAGACAGGGAAAAAATAGTTTTAAATTATCCCAAGACAAGGAGGACAGAGTAGCAGGGGTTCTCAAATGGCTGGGGAACTTTCTTTGAACAAGCTTAGATAGGAGATTGATGCCCTGTACTGAGGAATGCTTCCTTCCCTCCCACACGTCCCTAGAGCAGGGTGGCCATAGGTTCCTCTGGCACCAGCCCCCTCAAGTCCTTGTCCTCAGACCAGCTGTGGAGTGAGTGGGGCAGCTGTTCCCACATGGCAGGGAGAGAGAGGGGGAAATACCTGTGAGGAACACACAGGAGGTTCTAATCATGCTGGGAAAGTACCAGGAAGGGTTGGGGTTACCCACTAGTGTCCCTGGCATTGAACAGCCCACAGCCAATACCCATAGAGTGCACGAAGCTCCACTTAAAACATACCAGTTTCCTACCTAGAATTTATTAAGCACAGGGATAACCTTCTGTTAAAGCATACAAAAGGATTTTCCCCCTTCTTTTGAAGTCCCAGATTCGATCACAGGAAACAGATTATGAACAAGGGATCATTTTTCTGCCCTAACATACATGTGCCTCCTGTTTTCAGAAGCTGCTTCAGTGCCCAGAGCTTTCCACCCTAAGCAGTGATTTTTCAACAACTGCCTCCAACCATAAGTGAAGTCACCTGCTGACAGGGAATGGTGCAAGTGGATTTGCCTTTCCGTTCCAAAGACTAAGCAGAATCAACTTCAGAAGACTGAAAACCCTTCCATTATACCTGCTGTCTCAGCTCCCTCACTTGGTGCCACAGCATGAAAAGCTGCCTTGGATCTATCAGCGAAGATATGACTGGCACTGTGGTATCCAATCCCCTTCTTCCAAGACAGCCACGGTCTCCCATGCTTACATTTATGGAACACTGCATGGGAGGGCTCTAACTTGAGCCAAATGCTGTCTTCAACTTGATTTTACATCCTTTTATTCCAACTGAACTTGAATGTACTTTTGGTCACAATTTAAAGTAGCAACTTTATACTGATTGCCAGTAAACTGTGAATGCAGTATGTCATGACACAGAATATTGTAAACACATTCTCTGTATTGTATTGTACAATTCACCTCCCTCACTGCTGCCTCTGTGCTGGTTGTGTTTCATAGCTCAAGCTATAGATTACTCCATATACAAACAGATCATGAACCAAAAACTTTTAATAGCTGTAACACAGCTATTTCAGAAAAATGTTCTCAGCTCTGCCCTTGAAGCGAGCAGTTCCAGGAAATGTGAGGGACTGCAGACCAGATAACATGCTAAGCTGTTTAAGAGTCAACCTAGCCTTAAGGCTGTGCTAGCTATTAACTTGAAAAGGCTTCTTTCTATATTATCTCCAGTGCACCTGAAGAAGGAAATACATTTGTTAAGCTTTACAGTTTTCCCACTTCAATTAGGGCAGACAGTTCCTGGGTCACATCTAAGAAGCCACCCTTGCCCATCATCAACCCCCAAAGCAGTTCTCAGTCCTTCAGTGTGGTCAAGAGTGCAGGAACACAAGTCCAACCAATGGTGACCAAGAAACATGCAAGGGAGGAACTCACTGATGCCAGCAGGTAGAGAAAAAGCTCAGAAGAAAGTGCCCGTGATTTCCTGCTGTCCCACGTGGCAGTGCTGTGCAGATGGAGCTCACCCCTCTGCAGCCTGCAAGCAGGGGACAGTTTCTTTGGTGGTGCAGCCCTCAAAAAATGCATGCTAAGAACTCCAGCTCTCACACCACAACAGTAACATGCAGAGTATAATGGAATTGTGGAGCATAAGGCTTAACAAAAACCAGCATTAACAAAGGGGGTGAGAAAAGGCCTATTTTCTTTATGCTTTAAGTGCTGGCATAAAGCGTTTAATTTGACCTGGTATCCAAGGAAAGCTAATTGAGTTCACCTGTGAGGGCTCGTTGGCTGGAGCACTTGCTCTATAAAAAGCTGGTCTCAGGGGTTATTTACTGCTAATGAGGCTCTGTGGCAAAGTGGCATTTCTTTTGGGGGGAAGGTAAGAGGTACCACTTTCCCTTCACTGCTTGTTGTTGTTTTCATTTTGGTGGGTGCAATGTAATATGCTGTTGAAGTAGCAAAAACTCAAACGTAAACTTGGTTAGCATCAAGTTGTCTGCTGACCAGTAAGTTTCCTGTTTTTCCCTTGCTTTGCCTTCCCTGTCTTCAGACCCCTTTGATAATTCACCTGTTTAATCACTTAAACATGGAAGGAATGAGTTGTTATACAGTAACTCTTAATTACTGAACTCATTCCCAAATTATTGTTTAATTTATCTACAAATGATGCTTGGTATATGGTTTAATTTCAACACTGAAGGATGTGTAGGTTCATTTGTCTTTGTTCTGCTAATAATCTACAAATGGTACCCCAGGTATAAAGTTTCTTGCTAATTAGAAGTCCTGTAATAGGTAATGAGTGCAGTCTTTATACTGTTTGGTTTCTAACTGTTGGCTAAATGGGTTCTGAGACACTGGAGCACCCAAACGTTTTGATAATTCATTGGCAGCTGTTCTGCAATAGCAACTGTGTTTCATCCATAAACAACCAGGTCCATATTTGTTAGAGCAAATAAGGGAGTATAGTCAAGCCCTGGTATGCCTCACCATAAACACCCATCAGAACATCATTAGCCTGCTTGTCCACTTCCCCTCACCCACGAACTCCCCCAGGATTTTAACACACTGGTCCTTTAAAATGAATCCATAAACAGGTCACTGGATGCAGCACACTTTTGTCTTATCAGTAGCAGTAAGAGCAAAGGATAGAAATGGTATTAAGTACCACCCTTTTTATTCTGATGATGTCCCTTTTGATGGTTTGCCTTGTGCTGTCAGCATAGGAAGCCCTGCCCTGTGCCATGGCTACTGGGGCTGTGTTGCCTGGCTGGCTGGGCGAGGTGCTGGGAATGCTCTATGGACACAGCCCTTACAGGCACCCCAACAAACCTGGCAGCGAGCAGGAGCAGCTGTGGGGGCCCAGCATGCCTGGCAGCTCTGGCCAGGGCTGCTTGAGGAGCATGGCAGGGGGACTGTCTTGGTAGCGACTCCGTTCACTTGCAGGTCCAACAAATACTGTTGCTTCTCCAGTAACTGGCTGGGGGTAAGGGCCAGTCCAGCTACACGGTGCCAAGAGGCTCCTCCCAGCACAGCTTCCATCGGTTTCACACTAATTGTAAATAAAAGAGCAAGGGGCAGCAGATAGATCTCACAACTGATTTGACTGGTGACTAAGCAAGCGTGTCCTCTGCCCTGCTCACAGGGACTGCCGGGCCAGGGAGCCCTTCATGTGCTCCCAGTTGTTGTACAGGGCGTAGAGGCCAGTCAGCATCAGACCTGCGATCCCACCTCGTGCTATCCCGCGCACTCCACCTGCAAAAAACAAAACATATTACACCTCATTAGTGTTACTTTGCAGGAAATGGTCAGTGAACAGCAACTTCCAAGAAGCTGTCTAAATCCAGAGGCATCTTAATGAACAGCTCTTTCTTGAGTAATTTTCCCGAAAGAATCTCTGTACTTTTTCCTCTCAAACCTGCTGCCAGGCTCATGGTCACTCATTCTGACACTAATTCTGCTGGAATTACTTCCTCTCAAACTGTGGTAGTACTACTGCCTCAGGAAACCACTACAGAGCGCTGGAAGCCAAGATGGCTTTTCCCAAGTCCTACTTAATCTATTCTACCTGTCTTCAATACAATGTTTTTACAGTTAGATATGCTCTCTTCCCATTACAAAATCTTCTCCATTTAGGTTTTCAACTGGGGTTTTCAGTTATGATAACTAGCTCTGGCAGAAAGAGAAAGGGCAGGAGCAAAGTAAGTGAACAAAACAGCAGTTGATACAGACATGACACTGGGCTCCAGAGATTCATTAGGGCCATCATGCAGAACCTATCACTGCTTTTGTGTCTCTTTTTAAAATTTTAAAACTTTTTAATCAAAAAAATAGGAAGTAGATGAAAGGGATTAACTGGCAAGAATTTACTAGGGTGTACGTTGAACAACTTTCTTTATTTTCACCTTTATTAGTACTCAAAATTATCACCTTGCAATGGTAAAAATTGAGTCACACAGGTGATTAAAGTCTTAAGGTGCTGGTGAGCACCTCAGGGTAAGGCAGAAATATAGGGCAAGTTTGGCTACTGCCTGCAGGCAGTGCGCCTGGCTGGAGCTGGGAGTCAGGGGGGATCCCACCTCCACTCCATCCATGTGAGGACTGGGGTGTACAGGGGCACAAGCAGAGACTTCTGTTGCTTTTACTGAACAGCAAAAGACTTCTGTGCCTTGGTAGAGCTCCCAGAATGCACTATAAATGCACAGAACACCTGGGAGTATGACCCTCAATGCTAGGAAAACTTCAGTGAGTTTGATTCTGCAATGTTTATCATTGCAGCTGTACCAAGCTAGATAATGTGTACAGTGTATAGAACAAGGCCAGTTTCTGCTGACAGCAAGATAAAAAACCCTGCCTGCTTTATTGGAGAAACTGGCAGTGCAGTTCAGGTCCCTCAAACTTGAAAACAAATGTATCTCTGTAATCAGAGAGATTGTGGTCTCTTTTTTTTTTTTCATTCCATTATGGGTCATAAAATTCTCACAGAATTGCTTTTAGGCTTTTAGCGAGGCAAGAAGCTGTTGGCATCAGCTAGACCGAGACTGTGTTACCTGTGCTGCAAGGTTAAATGGGTTTCACTGGAGTTGTTAAAGCTCCCTGTACTGGCCAGGCATGCAAGAACCAAGAAACTGCAGAAGTGGGACTTGGTACTAGAAGCCATGTCTAGCCATAGTTTCTAGAAATTTCATTCCCAGACCAGCTGTGACAATTTGAGTTTTTTAGGTTATAAGGCTAACTGAGTTCACTGCTGCAACTGTTGAGAATTCAACAGCTCTAAGGAATGCCCTACTGAATATGCTCTATGTGCCTAAATCAGCATTTAGGAGAGCAAATGTAGACATCTGTGTTTGCTAATTGATCCTGAATTTGTTGCACAAAAAGCTTTTCACATGAAGGGCTTGCAGCTGGGTACACAAAACTAACCATGTGCAAGCAGTCTGGCAAAAAGCCACAGGTGAAATTTAAAGGACACTTTGTGCAAAACAAGTATTTCAGATAATCTGTAAAAATACTGACTCCTCGTTCCTGCTGGGGTAAATGAATCCAACATTAGAGCCTAATTTTCTGCTGTTCATACCAGGATTCAAGCAATCACAGCAGAAACCCCCAAAGGGGGCTCATGACCATCAGATGTACAAAGAAATGCAGAACACCCCCTCAGAATGTGATGCACTACAGAACTATAACTATTCCTGTAGGCTCTTCCCTCAGGCCCCAGGTTCAATTCCTCTCCTTTCCCCTTAAAATCCCACTCTTCCCATGTGAGAACAGGTAGCTGAGGGATGATCAAGCCTGGCTCCAGATTCTGTGAAGTCAGGGTTGTACAGGAATGGTGTCATCTTTAATTTGGATTGCTGAGCTGCTTTCTAGCATCCATGTATAAGGACTTTAGAGGTACTGCTCCTACCACAGCAAATACTGGTGTTCTCATGTGCTGAGCCAGCTAGGTAGGGATGGCAGCTCTGAACCCATGGACAAAAGTCAGTCACAGGGCCTAAAGCCATGTGTAGGGCTGCAGACAACTTAGGGATGTTGCTGGAGGTGTTCCATGAACAGGGACTAAACTTGTGGAGTTGGTATAGGTGCACGACAGAGAGAGAAAATATCCAAGAAAACATGCAAGAACTGTTTCTTTACCAGTGTTTCTATACTATGTTTCTGCTACAAAATGTTGAGGTTGTTACTCTGTTTTTTTTTTTGTAGCAGTTGCTCCTGGTTTCTGAACTATCCACAGTAATTACAAAAAAAAAGGGAAAGAAAACTTTCCTTTGCCTAACTGGTCAGATTTGCATTTGAGTAAATATGTCCAGGTCTGTGGCAGACTTCAAGCAGTAATCCAGTTTAGAATACAGCCCCATTGCTAGGCAGAAAATGTTAGGCCCTCTGAGAAAATTAATTTTGTTAACAAAAATAAAAAGTAAATTCTCCCATCCCAGCTGTGTTTGTACGATAGAACATGTTCCCACCCTTCCTCTGCAAGCTTTTGATACCGAGTCTGCCCTGACAAACCCTGCTGAAACAGGGCTGTGAGCCCCTAATCTTGCATGTCCCAGTAAGATAAAGGCTCCAGCTGACAGACACTTCTGGAAGCAGGTATTTTGACATCAGGCACCTTGCACAAGAGTTGAGAACTGCTGTGGGTTTCCAAAGATAGATTTGATGCTCTGTAAATGGGAAATTAGTTCTCTGGCTTCAGCCGCTGCACCCTTTCACCACCAAGTCCTGTCCCTCCTCTGTGCATTTCAATAGGTTCCAGCTTACACTGTGGCATGGCACAGCTCAGCATTCCAGTGCATTTGCCACGGCACACAGCATTCCAACAGCACAGCTCTGCATTTCAGCATGGCAGGAGCCCCTCCTGACACTGAGCTGCACTTGTCCAGTAGGTAAAACCACGAAGGCAAAACCTTCCATTTAGAGCCTTACTGTCTCTATTTTCAGAATGTAACTCCAATGCCCCAGGATAGTTCCTGGGATGCTTAAAGCAAGAAGCATCCAACAGCAAGCATTACAAATACCTTCACCAACATACTTATGCCAAACCAAAGAAGAATAATCTTTAAATTGTGATTAGTTTTCTGTCTTCCAATGTCTCTTGGATACTCTGAATGAAAATGGCTTCTCCTCCTTCTGGGCTTTCAGGAAGAAAAATACTTTTCAATGGTTTAAAGGGCTCAACTCAAGTGCACAAGGAAATCTCAGTTTTGCTCCAAATTCAAGATTAGTAATCAGACCATCTGAACCATCAAGCAGTCATTTGTTTGAACATCTGTGGGTGGCCTGATGTCATTAGAAAATATCAAGTGTTTCCTCCTGCTGCTCCATGAGATTAATTTTATGAAATCTTGTAAGTAGTGAGCGAAGTCTGTGGATACAGAAATTACTGAGGAAACTGATAAACTTCTATTTGAAAGCAAGATATACTCCAGAAAATCATCGTCCGTTTTCATATTGCTGCAGCTAGGGCAGTATTGTGCTTAGAATACAGAAAGAACAAAGCTTGAAAGAGGGAACATTTCCTGTAGTTACTGTGGTATGAAGGCTAAATTAGAAAAAACAGTAGGAATCTACAATTTAATTTACTAGCTTAGAAGTACTAGAGCTGTTGAAATTACTTTGCAAACATGATTAAAATTTGCTGTCTTCTCACTGAGTGAAAGCAGCAGCACCTGAGTGACAGGAGGCTACTTCAGCTGCTGTAACTGACAGCTGCAAACCCCTGCAGCTCTGAGTTCACTGCTCCTGCCTAGCAGAGCTGGGCAGCACTGAAGGCAGCACTGCTCTCAGTGGCCACACATACTCAGAGACATCAGTCCTCAGGAAACTAAGAAAGCCTCAAAGAGCTGTTACATGTGGTGATGCTTGTAAATTGTCCTTATCTATTCCTTATTTCAGATTTAAAAAATTATCCTTTTTCCAAACACCATTTGATTGATAATCCTATAGACTTGTTACAAAAAAGGGGTTTTTAAGTTTCCAAAATGCCTGACAGCCCTAAACTTAAGTGATGACAAGCAAGTTCTTCACTTTTTTCCAAATACCGCAGAAAAGTAAGATATCCCAAGTCTGTACCTGCAGCAGACCCCCAAAAGCTCTTCTTTCCCCGTCCCCAGCCAAGAGAAACAAGAAAATAGCCCTGTCTGGCCCAAAGAAAAACATGGGTTGGGCTCAGAGAACAGGCTTTTTATAGCTCAAGAAGTTGTCAGCTAACACAACTGCCCTGAACCACCCACTGGATATCACAAAACTGATCGTTAGCTCCAGCCAGATTTTACTGCTGGCAATAAAACATTTAGCCCTTCTTAATTCATAACATATTGACTTCACAGGGTCGTGTTCTGAGGTCTTAAAATGACAACTACTACCTTCAGCTATTGCTAGCACTCGATTCCCTTCTTTTCAGACACACACCATTTTCTGTACCAAATTATGTAATGTCTATTGTTCCAAAGGCATGACATGCTGTACCTAGGATCGGGTTCCTACTGCACAAAAATAAACAAAGGAATTTAGTTCGTCCAAAGCATTAGTCTACTTTTGTTCCTGTTACCCCTAACCTCAAGAGAGGAAAAAAATTATCCAAGAAAAAGAACATCTACAACCTGTGTAACCCTCAGATAAGAAGGAAAGGTTAGTTAACTTTTTTGCTTACTGAAGTCCATCAGGAATTCCAGTGAGAAGTTAACGGCTGTCAGGCCAAAGTCCCACCTAGCTCAGTATCTGTTGCTGAGTGATCAATCCTGCATGCTTGAGGAGGAGTGCAGGAGCCTCAGCCAGCTGTACCTTCGTGACAGCTGGAGCCATGTGCATTTTCATGGTGGCAGGGAATACCAGTGACACTGTGCACAGTGACAATTGTTTTTGTTTGGTGTTTTGTTACTTTCCTGACTAATACAATTAGAAGAAAACCAAATAAAGATGGTCAATTTAGAAAAGAGGTTGAAAACACATCCAACTGAGGTAAACGTTTATGATAAGCTTGTGCTTTGTAACATTCATCAGAAAAAACATGGCATAACAGACATTAATTTCTGCCTTTGCTTAAAACTGAAGAATAAAGAATAGTATCTTATTAAATGGAAAAGCCATCCTTGTGGACTTAGGATACCAGATCCCCTTCTAGCAAAACTTGAAAAAAATTGAATTGACTGAGTTGCTGTAACATTCCTATTGCATATGCCACTGGCAGAGGGGAACCCAAAAGGTTTTTTTCTGACTGTCACCCAAACTGAATGTTCTCGGTAAAAGTTATGTGGTGAGCTCAAAAAATTGCTCCCATAAAGTTGTAAGACTGGTGTAACAAATTAATGTGTACTCTTATTGCTGCATTTGGGCTAAAATCTAGTCAGTAACTGTGGCATTAAATTTAAACTGAAAGGAATGTGAAAGCTGCAGATCACTTTGGTCAGATGAATCAAGCAGCAGATATTTTAGAACTCCTCTCACCAGTTCTCCACTCCCACTCAATAGGTGTCTGTCAACCTAAGCCTTGCAGTAATGCTGAGATGGAGCCCAGCTGTTACTTGCTTTTAATGGGGATTTAACTGCTGCAGTCACTTCAATGGGGAACTTTCAATGACTGATGGCACTGCCAGTGAACACAGGGAGGACACTGAATTGCCACTGTCCTCACAGAGTTTTCAATCCTCTCTTATCTTCTCCCACTCAAGCTGTGTCAAGTAGCTTTGCACAAAACTGCTCACCATCAGTGGCTTTAGAATGTGCGTGTTCTGTTTGACTGCTGCCATTTTGGTAATGATTAACACTTCTACAAGGACAAATTGTGAAAACTGGGACCAGTCTGGGGCAAAGAAACTCAGCCTTCACAAAGTCTTCCCACTATTCCTTTTTCTGTCCACTCATCAAAGGCTTAATCATTGGTTTCAGAAATTCAATCTAGGTTTTGCAGTGTACATGAGTGTTTTTCAGTGCAGCAGGGCTGCTGATGCGAGTCCTCCATTAGCACTGTGCTTAAGCATGAAGTTGTAATAAAAAGACCTGCCATACATTATCCTGTTTCTTCTTAAGTATGTTCCTGATCTCTTTACAGAGCAGGAATGATGGAAGTTGAGTGTTTGAAAAGCACTGCCTGCAACTCTGTATCCAACCCTTGTGGACTACAGAGCAGCCTTGATTTGCAGTAGCATGTTTGTGTGAGCTTCCAGCTGACACTAAAATATGGTGATTTATAACTCAGTGTCCTTGACAGCTTTTACATTTTCCTTTTCTTAATGCCAACACATGATGGCATTCCATGTAACACAGGTAATTATTACCGTCTTGATAAGTCAGATATGTGCTGATCTTTTGCATGGTTTAAATATTCAAGGTTTTAAGGTAAATATATACACTGATGCAGTGTAAAGGCAGAACTTAGAAGTTTTACCATACAGAATAAGAAAGGGTGTTCTGGCATAAGGTGACAGGAGAGGCAGCAATTTCTCTGCACTATGGTTCATATGCACAACACACACTTGAAATACAATACTGTAATGGACAGAGATTTACTGACTTCATTTGCCTTTATCAGGGCTACTATTAGCTCTGTAGATCTTGTGTTACAAAACAAATGTTCCACTGTGCTCTGGTAAGAAAAACTTCAGTAGTGTCAGATGACTGTGCATCCGTGGTTGCACTGTGCTGAAAAAGATTACACATAATGCAAGCTCTATACTTCTGAAAGGTAAAGGGGATACTCCTGCTGGAGTATAAGATGACAGTTCTCCTTACTCATAAACTCCTACAGAAAATACTAGGCTTCTATATGCTACCCTTTCCAGCTGTTCTTGTTAATCTGTCATAGCACTCATGAAACCCCAAGGAAGTAATCGATTACAGGGGAGCTATGTGCCCTTGCAAAGTTAAGAGTCTTATATTTATGAGGGCTGCTCAAGTCAATTTTTTTTGGCCGCAGGTAGTCTAAGCCATCAGGAAAATAAAACTACTCAAATTGTTTTGCCCCATATATAAGTAGGCCTTCAGGAACACTTTGAAGATACTGAGGCTCAGTTAGATATGCGAAAGTACATAGGTTAATTCCTGCATTATCACCTCCATAAAATGCAGGTGAGTCATGCAGCCAAACATTTACTGAGCTACTTAAAACACAGAACTTTTTTCCATGCGTCAATGTTTCCATGTGTAATGTCAATCTGTGGTACCCAGCAATTCTCTAAAAAAGATGATACCTCCAGTTAAGCTTCGAACATGTGTTGACAGGCATTTTGCTGATGAAGCTCAGACCCTCTCTCCTGCAAACAATTCAGTTTGCATCAGCAAACTCACCTTAAATCCATGCTGTTGTCAAATAACCTTGTTTGTTGGTTTTTACCACTATGCAAAGACTAGAGTCCTACCACAAGACAACAGTTTCATGAACACCTAAGTAATAATTTCATAAATGCATAAACTTCTCTGTGTGGAGTGCTTTTTGCAGCTCCAGGTACCACTATCATGTGAATTACTATCATATGAATCACTTGTAGTAAGTTTCATCTTCATGCAGTCAAGCTCTGTGTATTCCTCCCGTCCCCATTTGCCTGCAACCAGTCGTGGAATTGAGAAACAATTAGTTGTACTCCTGCTATTGCTGAAAACATGGCTAGGAATGAGGTGGGTATGTATTTTATACAACCTCACCATATATCTGAGGAAATACAGGAGTGTTTTTTCAGTATATATGTACAACAGTCTTAATTTGACTCTCATGGTTATTGTCAGTCCTGTGTAGTTGCAAAGAATCAAATTTAATTCAGCTAGATTTTTTTTTTTTAGCGCAAATTTTCCTTAAGTAGGCTAATTTGTGTGAAAAACACTGTGGGTTAGGGGACACTGAGTTAATAGCCATTTATACACTGTCAATTTTCAGAGCAGGACAGTATTTAACAGAAGTAATGAGAATCCTAATAACTAGGATAAGCACAAGAGAAGGAAAAGGAAAAGTATTTTGCTACTCTACCAGTGCTTTTGTATAGCATTCCTGTCAAGGTTCCAGCAGCTATGGTGTTCAGGTCATCTTCTGCACCTCGTGTTTTTTCAATGATGACTCCAAATGCACTGTAAAGTAGAGCTGGAAAAAAAAATTAAAAAAAAAAATTTTTCCATGGTCTGAGGCCCAAAGTTTAGAATCCAGGCTTGGGGTAGCTATTTAGACTACACTTCTGAAGCACAGATTTTCTGCTTATTTGAAGGGAATCCTCTGCAAAATCCCATCTTTGGTGTTTCTTTTCCAATCCTCTTTCTGTATAGCTACTTCTTCTTTCTCCAGCTTTAATTTGATTATAAAGTAGCACTCTTCATGACAATATGTGCTATAAAGCACTGACTGAAGTTTAAGCCTATTTTGCTAGTTTTAATTTGTTGCAGAATTCAGGGTTTAAATTTGTTCTGGCAGTTTCATACTATCTTCTGTGGATGGCATGAAACTAAACCCAGCACTTTCTAGGGAGCAGAGAAAATTGCTGTCCAGGTGTGACACTGATGAAATGTGAGTTAAGTACAGCATTCAGATCATGCTACCAAGAGCTGGAGTACAGTGGGCTATGTTTCTTTTAAAAATGACTATTAGAATGCTTGGGATTTGATATTTACAGCTGTTTCACCTCTGCTTGTGCATGAAATCTTTATCCTGAGAGGGCCTTTTGCGTTGGGTTAACTTTAGGGACTTTACTGGAAAGGACTAGAAAGTGAAATGCAGGCTTTTTAGCATGGATGCATTTATCATTTATGCATTTTGATGAAGGGGAAAGCCCCCCCTCCCCCCGTTCTCACCCCCCACAATATATTCATATTTCATGCTGCCAATGAACAGTAGAGTATGTCATAATTTTAAAGTGATAAAGACAATGCCGTTTAATTTGCTCCTTGCCCTCCAAGAATTTGAAATCTTGCCTTCTGCTAAAAGGCAGTAAATCCTTCATAAGCAACCATAATAACGTTAATGAGTTAACAGCAGCATCATTCTCCATTCAACACAGGCAAGGGTATTTTAGCTTGTCTTAGCAGCAAGTAGATTAGCAATGAGGGAAGGAAAAGCTGAATTCAAAACAAGTTTTTAAAACAGTTCAACACAGCTGTTGCCTCTGTTTAGGAACAGAGTGACAAAAATTGTCAGTAGTGACAAAAAGACTCCCTGAGGTACAGAAACACTGCACAAGTGAAATAAGATGCAAAAATAATTCAGCTCCTTGAAAGGAATTTCTCTGGTAGCTAGGACAAGATAGAGCTCTACCACAACTCCAAATATAAAGTTCTGCTTAACTCTGTGATTTTGGAGGCCATATTTTGTAAGAAAAATAACAATTTGTTACTGGAATGCACAAACATTTTCTTGAGTAATCTTTCTTCAAACACAGCTGAAAAGACCTGTTAATGTGTCACTTAAACTGAAACCTTGAACTGCAGTGTGCCTGCGTCTCAGTTCTCAGACATGTTTTTGTTAGACTTGGAAAAAAAAAAAAAAAGAAAAAAAATCCAAACAAAAAATGGCCCAATAAAACTCAGTAGGCAACATGCATTTCTTATAGAAAAATTGCCTTTCTTGCTGTAGCTCAGAATCTCTAACTGTGCCCTCTATACTATGCCTCAAAAGCTAATGCCTAAATTAAATGGCAGCTAATCTGCTCTTCAGAAGTAAGACTGAAATAAAATGTCATAAATGCAACTTCGCCCATGCGTTGATGCATTTCTCAAAAGTCAAACAGATGTAGACTGCGTTATAACACAATGTAGTCTCTGATTTAAATATTGCTAACTTCTATTACAACTTTGTAGGACAACGAGTTTCATCATTATTTTTCTTCAAAATAATTTAATCAGTTTTGGATTTCTGCATCAGTTTTCATTTTTTAAGACTGTGGAAGACTGGGGGGAAGCCAAAAATTTGTAATCTCTAGGGCATTAGTTATTTCACTGTCTTTTATGAAATATTTTCCTGAGGCAACTGATGTGATTTAATTCCATCGCACCCTCCCCACCCAAACCTCAGTTCACAGAAGTTTCTTTCTCATACATCAGGCTATTGATCATATTCTTCTCTCGTTTTTTCTGACCCACATTAGTTATAAGCAACATTTGGGTTTAGAGCTAGTGGTATTATGTGTGATTTTTCTAGCTAATGTACCATTATTTAAAGGATAAATCTTTGTAGTGACTATCACATTTCCTCTTTACATAAACATTTTGTTGACTCTTTAACATGAAACAAACATCAGACATGACCACAGTGTCTCAATGTAGGTTATTAAATTTATTTCAGAAATACTAAATTATATTTTTTGCCTTAAGTTGTAATTTAACTGGAATTTATTAATAAGTAAACATTATCTGTAATTTCTAGTTACTCCTGATATAGCTAGTTTGTTTAAATATGGTAAAAAAAATGGCTTTTAATTAAAGGCTTTTGGCTCCTTATGCTGCAAATCCTATTTTAGCCTTTAATTTCCCTTTTGATGTCTATGGAAATGCCCTCAGGCCCCCAAAGAAAAATCCTGCACTTTTTCCTGATGGATTTAATGATGAAAATTTAGAGAATACTCTTATTCAGATAATACACAACTACACTTTCCCAACAATTACATCTTTAAATTGCTTTCCCTATAAAGGAATGACTTTACTTACCCAGTGATCCCAGAGTGTTAGCCCATAACGCTCCTTGCCTTGTCACCATATTTAGAATTCTATAAAGGAGTTAAAGAGGTATGAAAACCTTGAGCACTGTGTTTACATCAAGACAATGTTTGTGACAGTAGGGCTAGTGTGTTTACACTACATATGTGGTTAATAAAACTGCAATGATGAACTCTTGAATGAGCTCATGCAATGATAAAAGCTCTTGAAAGCAAATATTCAGTCCTGTCAAGTCTTAAGAAAATCTTTCTCTCTTTTCAAGGCAAACTTGACCCTCCCCAAGACTCAGACCTCTTCCCTTCAAATGACTTTCTAACCCAAGTTGTCTTTCCTTACGCAGTGACTACACACAGCTCCTGGAATGACTGATAACACTTTTGCAAACTTGGCTGGGAAAAAGGTCTCCAAGAAAGCCTCAGTGCTCTTCTACAAGCACCATGTGTGGGGATACCTGAACAAATGGTGTGGGTAATGAAACAGGTCTGGACTACAGTAAGCTGGGAAGGAAAGAGGCAGCCCCTTGCAATCTCATCTGTCCACCCAGCAAAAGGCCAGGAGGTGTCTGTGTGTAGGCTTCCAGACTAGCACTAAAGAGGGAAACAGAACCTTTAGTGCGCTCTCAGGGAAGCACAATGCCACTTCTTGCTGGCACCAGCTGTCTCCAGAACGGTGACAACAGCAGCCAGAAGAAATGACTGATCTTTATCTCCCAGCAGTGTAACACTATCACAGGCATAGTATTGCTCTGGACAGCTGACTACCACTGGAACTTAGGTCAGCATTTAATGGGTGACACTTTCATTGCTTTATGTTCCTTCTGATTTAATTTTCTACTATTTTTCCTTATTTTATTGTTTTCATTAGGACACAGGTCATTACTGAATATGGTCAGGCAATGAACTACACAATAATGGAAAATTTCATTTGGAAACAAGAGAAAAAAAAAAATCTAAAAGGCTCGGGTATTGATAACCTCTCCTTAATTACAACCCCCACCTTTTTAACTTTATATTCACTCTGAATTTATAAGAAAATTAGTAATTTTAATAACTATGGCATACTGTGAGATATTTGATGACAAGTGAATAACAGCAAAATTAACATGCATTAAGAAAGAAGGACAGATTAAGGACAAATGTGGAGGAAATCTAGCTAGGCAAGTCTGTTCTCTGCACCTGATGAGGGAAAAACACAACTTAATGCACTGTTGGAAGGTGACGACCTTCAGCAGACCTTTGCCTTGCAGAGCCAAGGTAAGAGCAGCGTGTTCACTGACTGCCACCTCCTGGGCTTGACCTGCCAAAGTTTGTGCCTAACAGCAAGATGTCCAACTCCGCTCATTCCAAACACCTAAAATACAATTCTGTTCATCTAGAACATTATGAAATTATAGTGGTGAATATTTTCACAAAGAAGGGGATGAGTACAGAAAAGAGGAGCAGAGTATTTAAAAAGGAGCAGAGCCCAAATAAACTGTACCAGGAAATATTGAATTCCTCTTCTAAAACTCCCTTGTTCCAAAGTATTCTGGGAGTGAAAATTGTTTTCACCAAGTTATTCTGTTCCTCTGGTTTCCTATGTCTCTTTCACTTAGTTTTTTCTACAGCTATGTTTAAGCTATCATTATTTTAAGAAGAGGCATCCTGTTGAAAGAAATGTTCCTGTCCTTGCTGCGTTCTTTCAAACAATCAGGTAAGGTGAAAACACAGCAATGTCATGGGTGCTCATGGATGCCATAAACCAGAACAGCTCCCCCCATGCACTGCCTGCTCAGCAGCACGCACCAATGTCATCCCTAATGCAAGTCCAGGCAGGCCCAGCTTCTGCATTTGAATCTTTTCTTGGTTGTGAAGCTTGGGAAAGAAGGGAGACTCATGCTCAGATAAATTACAGCAAATAACAGATCAAGGCAAACACTGCTGCTTCTGGGAACATTTCTACATATAAAGACTCTGCTTTGACTTTGAAGCAGACTTTTAGTAAGCATCAAAGTAGTAATTATTTCTCAAATATTTAAGGTAAGGTAGAGGACACACCAGTTGTGACTAAATGAAAAGCAAAAAGGTTGAACTGAACATCATTATACCTAAAAATATGTCATAACTTGATGAAGACAAATATTGACTCCCATTTGTCCCCACTAAAGAAAAAAAACCAAAACCATTTATTTTCGCAGTATATTCAGATCTAACCTTGTATAAGCTGGAAGAAACAGCTCTGTCACTAAGAAGTAATTTTTTTTTTTTTAAGATGAAACACTTACTGTACATTTCTAGGTTTTGACCACGCCATATTCTGTGTCTCCTTCAAGCCAAGTCTCAAACCATTCAGTGCACCAAATGCTGCCCCTAGTTGGAATAATATCAGTTATTACTCCTTAAGAAGAAAAAGAACAAACAAAATACTAGAAGCAAATACTGAGAATAGAATTCAGTGTATAGACTAAAATCAAGTACCTCTTTACTTAAGACTAGAACAGACAATGTCTTGCAGAACAAGACATTTACAATCTCATCAATCACTGTACTACATAGGTGTTACCTGTACAGCTGGGAATAGTGAAAACCACAACCACCTACCTGTCATACAACATCCTCCAATGGTAAAAAAGGCCAGCTCAAATCTGCCTCGAGTTTTGTTGGCTCCTGTGGGCAAGATAAATTCATCTGTATCCTGGGGGAAAACAAAAACAAAAGCTTTTGTATTTTCTAAGTATAATTCAAAATGCAGACCATATTAATTTCTTTCTCCAATCCTTGCAATAAACCAAAGATGGATATGAGTATTTCTGGAAGATTCTTGCCTGCATTAGGACAGAGGTAGAATATATTTTATTATAGTATGTGTATACTTCATTAAGCATGAAAAAATACTGTAAAAAGATAAATTGACTGAGCGCTTTTTTTTTTTCCTAGCTGTCCTAACTTTTTATAAACTACATCAGTCAGCCAAGGAACTCATACTGTGTGGGTTGTTAGTTGTTTTTGTTTTTAATGACTATTTGCATAATTATTTACTGCATCTTGCAGCAGGCAATACAAGCCTTCCAAAACCATTCCTGTTGCCTGACTACACAGCACTGTTTCCTCACTGAGCAACCTAGTCTGATACAATAATGCATTAATTAAGGTTTCCCACTACTCTGGTACTAAATAAAAACTGCCTTTATATGAAAAGTATTTCCTTGCAATGAAGTAAGTGACCTATTTTGAGGATGGGAAAAATGCAAGGAATACACTCAAAACTAGTGATGATCACGCATGAAATATGTGAGGCTGGTTAATTTTTTACTTGTCCATCTTTTTCCCACAGGGACATGCTTGTACTCTTGTAAATCAGTGGTCTAAAAAGCTAGAGAAATGGCCTAGAGAAACTGGCATATGTGTAGAGATGAGGTGAGCCAAGGCACTTCTTCAGTAGGAGACACTGAAGATGCCTGCTGTTGATAAGGTGCTAAAGCAGCAGATCTCTTTAAAGCTTCTGTGCTTTCCAGTCCCAGTATAATCCACCCCTACTTAACTGACACATGACTCCAACAGCTGCAGGCTCAAGGAAATGCATTCTAAGAGGTTTTACTGGCCCACACTTGACACTAAATGTGAATGGCAATACAGAAAAAACAGCTTCTAAAATCGTGAATACTGTTGTCAATAAAATGAACATATAATATGGTTTCTATCTTCCTTGTAACTAGACAGCTGGAGAAATTCAGTGTTTACACTAGTTAGCAGTTTCTAACAGTTTTCACTACTGTCCTAAAAGTCAAGATGAAGCATTCTGCATTCACGGACCAACCAAAAATGTGGCGCTTAAACTAATGAGTACCATTGTACCATTTGTTATTATGGGAAGACCAGAACCAAAATGTAAGATTCTCAGCAGTAAGGCTGACTTTCCTGCTGCATTCTGAAAGCAAACAGATGGTCTTTAAAAACCAGGAGACCCTCACCTTTCCACATGAACTTTCACAGAACCCCCAAATTTAAAGGCTAATAATTTAAGTTATTGCCTTATAAAATATTACCTATATTTTTTTTCTTCAGTATTTAGAAGTCTAGGAACCTGTGGAGACTCTTTAGTGCAACCCCCATTGTTAAAAGAAGGATCTGCTAGTACTGGGCACTCAGAACCATTCCCAAGTCTTGTGCTTCTCTAAGGAAGGAGCCTTCACAGCTTGTATGGGCGACTTGCTCAGGTAATAAAAAAAAAAATTCTCACATTTAAATGGAATTCCCTTTTATTTCAATACATTTTCCTACTACTTCAACACACTAGTGCTAAACACGAAGGGCAGGGAAGTGTTACAACACAGACTGCAGCCTCTGGTGTTACATCAATAGGTATTTTTAGAACTGTATCATGACACGAATGCCAACACATTTTCATTTAAAGTAAACTTCTCTTTTGTTTGTAAAACCTGTTAGTATACACACACTTTGTTCCAAAATCCCTGCTATGCTGTTTTTTAACACCAAAATGCTCTCAGACAAAATGTACTAAGACAACTTTAGAGCATGTTTCTAGAAAAAGTCTGAATAATCTTTTAGCTTCTTTCTGACCACTCATCAACAGCAGCCACAGTAGTGAATCCATTTCCACCAGAGGCATATCTGCTGTTTTCTATCCTTGTGGGAATGTTACATTGTAATCTGGACTACCACAGCTCCGAGGCCCCAGAACTGCATGCAGAGCTTCCAGTGACAAAAGCAACAGTGACCCAGTGTGCCATGAAACAAGGTACAGAGGCTAGCAGATACTATGCAACTGTTCACCTTAAGCACTAACTACAAAATTTCATGTCCTCAGATAAATATGACGCGTATGTAGAGAAGTACTAATTAAACAAAATCATTGACATGCATCCTAAATGGATTAACTTAAGCATTTTCAGCTAGTTAGTATTTATGAAAAAGGAAAACATGACTTGATTTCAAATATTTTTTTTACATTATGATGGCCTCATTTTATATTAACTATAATATAAACTGTAATATCACATTATATTGATGTTAATAATGTGCACGGGTGACAGTTACATTATTCTACAGAATAAAATGGGAAGTTTTACTTCACGATGGTCTCCCTTCAGCTGGGTAATGATATAAGGAGAGTGATGTGAAATTTGCTGCTGCTGTGATGGCAAAGCCTTTTATCAGGTCTGGGGCTTGGCTGAACACCTCAGTAAACTGATCAAACTCATCCATGAAAAAATGAGAGAGATTTTGGCTGCTCTTACTGATTGGAGGGGCTCAGTGGAGGCTGTGAGCAGAGCCAGAACTTGTGTGAAGGGGTGTTGGGCTGTCTGCCTCAAGGCAGGGAGGGAGATATCTTTCCAACAGCAGCAGGCTTGTATTGACACAACAGCCCTACCTATCCTCTGCATTATCACTGGTCATTTTCTTCTAGATGTCACGGGACTGCAAGATTTATTAGCGACAATACCGAAAAAATTATTTCTTTCCACTGTTCTTCAGTTCAAGACTTCAGTACACAGTGCCCAGCACTGCAGGAGGTTTGAGGTGCAAAAGTATGGTCATGTAAACACTGAAATCGAATTCAACACAATAAAAACAAGCCACCTTCTCACCTGTACCAGATACTTGGGGTCCAAGTTTAAATACGGTGACAAAGGACTCATCCCAGTTACTGAAAGGAAAAAATATAGAACACTTTAACACCAACTTTCGTAGTAACAATTCATATCCAGTAAGGCAGAAAGGGGCAGATCTCGTGCGGGGCAGCAGGGAACATTCTGCTGTGAAGTTGCCCAACTCTTAAAAGGTGGCACCGGCCGGCAACTTCCCCTTTCTAGGAAGCGGAGTGGGAGTTGCTGGGATGAGATGAACACGACGTCCCTGTGACCGGCGCCCGTCGCGACACGCGGCCCCGGCCGAAGCCTGGCACCTCCGCCCCCAGCCCCAGGAAGGGCCGGCGATCGGGATCAGCTTCCCGCGGCCGGGCGGCGGCGGAGGCCCTCGGGCCCGGGTTGGTTCACGAGATTGGTACCGCCACCCGTCTCGGTCCCGGCCGCCCTGCCCTGCAGCGACCGGCGCGCGGACACTGCCCCTCCCGGGCCGGCCCCGCCGGCCGCCCCGGTACTCACGCGGCACCCCGGCCAGGTCGGCGTGCGAGTAGCCGAGCCCGCCGGCGCCGAAGAGGCCGCCGAGCCCGGTGCCCTTGGAATTCCCGCCGCCCTCCATGGCGGCCCCGCGCCCG
>WEKY01002674.1:211081-231331 GCA_013390045.1 Picathartes gymnocephalus
CGCTGCCGCAGCGTCGCGCCGTCCCCGGTGGGCGGGTGCCGGCCGGCCCCGGCGGGCAGGGCGGCCCCGCCGAGGATGAGCGCGGGCTGCGGGCGGGAACCCCCGCGGAAGAGAGCTCGGCCCGACCCCGGCAGCGGCTCCCAGGGAGAGCGGCAGGAGGAGCCCAGGGCCAGCAGCTCCGCCACCGCCGTGGGGAATAAAGGTTTGTACCGGCCCCGGGGCGGCGGGAGTGGCTAGGCGCGGAGCGGGGCTCGCTGGTGACCGTGCCGCCCCCGCTTTCTTCGGCTGCCTGCTCGCTGTCGGGGTGCGGGGACGGGCCGGCGGTGCCTGCAGAGCCTGGGCAGCGCGGAACTGGCCCGAGCCGGGAGCACTGCTCGGATCTCCTACCAGCCCTACCCGCCCGCAGTCGCGCCTGGGGCTGGGCGGGAAGAGGAGGAGGCGACCGGGCCAGGCTCTCCGCCGAGTCACCGTGTCCCTCTTTGCCGCTCAGGGCATCTGTGCCCTGCTGCTGCCGGCGTGGGCAGCGCTGAACGGCGGGGGCCGCATATGCTTTGCACGGAGCCTCCCAGGAGCTGCCCTTCCTCGTCGGGCTGGCATTGTCTCTAACTTCGCTTCCCGGTGCCAGCGTGTCCCCCGTATCCCAGCACGGTGGTGTGGTCAGTGCTTGCCTTGGCTTTGCGTGCAGGATCTTTATACTGGTTTTGTGCCTGATTCTTTGCAAGTATCCACTAACAGTGCAAATCACTGAAAAGAGGTGTAAGCCGCTAAAGGTAGCGTGTTCAGCAAGAGAGGGGACGAATACTTGCTGTGGGAAAATGGGCTTTCAGCGGGGGTTGTGCCAGGCTGTCACACAGGGAGAGCCAAGAGTAATGACAGAAGCTCACATAAGCACGTGGCCGGCAGCCTGGAGCGCTGCTGGTCCCATGGGGTGGGGTGGCTGCTCCTCCTGCCGCCTAACAAAGCTGTGTAGATGAAGTTCCCACGTGGCCTCATTAGTTTTGTTTTCTATTTGGAGCTAACGCTGTCAAAATAAAATTTTAATGCACCTCTTTCAAGAATAGAAAGAAATGCATAGAAAGGGAAAAAGACCCCAAACAGATTTGCTGTCATTTGTAGCAGATGAGTTAAACCCCACTAACCCCAAACTAAGAGGCAACTTCGAGTAAATGATAGCTTGGAGTTAGAGGTGTACACGCCTACAGAGTAAATGAGAATATTCTGAAAATGAAGGTGTTTTCCTCAAAGGTAAATTGTAGGGGGTGGTTTGTTTTATGGGAATAATTTGGAGAATCTTGGGTAGAAATAAAGATGCCATTTAAAAAAAAATGTCAGCCAAGTCTGGTTCTGTTGTTTACACTGAGAATGAGCATGTGTTGTCCTTTTGTTGCCTCTTGTTTTCACCACCTTATCTGTAGCAAAAAGCTTTGCTGGAAGTATGAAAGTGCTATATGTTATGTTGGTTGGAGGGCTTACATGGCTGCTCAAATGTTGAGGTTCAAATTAAAGCCATTTTGTTCTGTTCTGGTGCTGTTGCCATCATTCTTATTTATTGTGCTAATGAATAAGTATTTCTTCCTCAGCACAAGTTTATACCTCAAGAGGTGGTCAGCTGCCTTTGAAGAGGTTTATTTGTCCCATGTTTTAACATGTCTATTCAAGTGTGGTTTTTTTTTTTAATTTTTTATTTATTTATTTATTTATTTATTTTTATTTTTTTGGTTTGGTTTGGTTTGGTTTTTTTTTTTTTTTTCCTGGCTGCTTACCCTTAGGCAATTTGGATTAACACTTCAAATGTTAGAAGAAGGTGAAATTTGCTAATCCGAATGACTACTAGATTTAAATTTAGTGAATTTTAGTAAGTTTAGTGAATCTTTGGAAATAAAAATGTTTTAGTTCATAAAATCTGTCAGTCTGTTATTTTTATCTCAGTGAGGTGAAGCTGAGTGTTTATGAATGGCTCATGATAACACAGGTACCCATGTGCTTGGAGCTTGGCATTGCTCCCTAGCAACCCTGTCATGTGGTGGCAGTTTTGCACTATTGTTTGTGCCATTACAGAATAACTGGAAATTATTTTAGTATATTCTGGAGATTACTTCTCATTCTAAAAATTCTGATATCCTCTGAGGAGGGTATTTGATAAGCAGCTGTATAAAAGTGTTCAAGGCCTTGAGTGTTAGAGAAAGTGTTTATGAAACAATGTCTCTTAAGTTACCTATGGCGTAAGCTGTCTTTGTTACAAGTTACACCACATCCATTTGCAGAACACTGCTGAGACTTCCCATACGCACTCAGAATCAGAAGAGCCAGGTCTGAGTTACAGGTTTTGAAGTTCTGCCAAACTGTTGTTACAGTAAGGTACTACATACAGCTGTTCCTTACCCAGCTGAAAGCAGTGAGCAAACCTTGCAATGAGGGACCTTGCACAGTCAGCAGTGGCAGGGAGATGCTTTCTCTTAGATGGAGAGAAAAGGAATTGAAGCCAGTTGCCAGATTTGCAGAATGTCTTTAAATAACAGCAAAACTAAACACCCCTTATACTAATAAAGACTGTTTTCCAGTTTTGAAAGAATTGCTTTGATTTTTTTTCTCCCTATTCCCCCCAAGTCTCTGCATAATTATTTCATGTGTTGCTGTTCTGTTGAAAGCTTGTCTGAGCTGCAACAACACACAGATAAGACTGGAATTGTGTTGTTGGTAGTAAATCTGAAGAAATTGTGTCCTTCATTTTGTTGCTGTTTAGGGAAGTAAGCATTGAAAAGCTTTTCAAACTATTTATGGATGGAAGAGAAAAGAAGAATTCCTTTTCTGAGTGCTTGTCACTTCTGACATGTGCTATGCTTATATTGAGCCTTGTTTCACGGTATGCTACATACAAATAAAGTTCTTGGATGGGTCCTCAAAGATGCCTTGTTGTTTGTTCTTTTTTTATTTTAAGTTATGTCATGTTGCCACTTCATTCCAAAATTCAGCAGAAGCTTTTGGGGCTCAATGTGGTGGTGATTAAAGGTAATGATGAGAGCTAGAAAAGTTCCTTTGGGGTTTTTTTGGATTCTACACATTCACTGTGTATTTTAAATTTTTTAACTGTATTTAAAAAAATGGTTGGATGAAACAAATCCCACCACACACCATGCCTGGAATTTATAATTACAAAAACTACAGCTACTGACTGATGGAAATTAAATATTTCATCACATGTAGTTTTAATACCGCTAGTGTCTGGATGCTCCCTATAGTAGAGATGTTAATGAGGGCTTAATTGGAGGTGTTTTTATCTTCACCCAGTACAAGTTATCTTCATATGCAATGATGTTGCAGTTTTATCATGTTTCATGTAATAACACTGGACTGTGGTTTTACAGTTTGTAAACAGCGGACAATTACCAGTTGGTTGGAGAATAAAGGACCCAAGACAACAGAGTCCAAAAGGTAAAAAGCACAACATAAACATGTTCAAAGGTCGTGTTCTTTGAGAGGGCCTGGTGGGAGCTAAAAGTGCGAGTTGCCAGTACAGCTGGCTGATTGGAGGCATCCCCATTTCTGCTGCTTTTCTTACCTTGGCATATCCTCTTGAGTAACAAACTTGTGATAATGATTAATACAGAAGTATGCAGGGCTAACTACAGGCTTACAAGTTGCACTAAATCAAGGATGTTAAGAGGATTCTTAAGGAGGGAATGAATTACTTTATTTTTTTAAAATTGGCTTTAGAGTATTGCTCTTCTATGCCCTTCTTGCCCTTCCCCATCCCTGCTGACACAGATTAGAACCTAGGCAGTTCTAAGAAGATTTGTTGTGTAAACATTTCATGTGCCTTTCTATTGCAGTTAACATCACAATTGTAATTTGTCTTTGTGTTAGATTTAATTTCTCAAGTTGGCAGCAGATATTGTCAGTACCTTTAAGAAGTCATTGAGATGGCAGCAGTATTGTAGCTCTTGTTTTTGTTCATCATAATTTTCAGGAATAAATGCATATGTGGGAAGTTAAATTATCGTGAAATAAAACCCTCTAAGATCCTTTTGTTTTCAAATAATTATCCTGTGGATGAAATTCCAAGCTATCGTCTCTCCTTATCCTGAGTGGTCTTTTAGAAGAGGATCTGTTACCATTCATGGAGAGAACTAATGCCTTCAGGAATCTATAGTCTCTTAAAATGTTCAGTGGCTGAATTTAGGGTGGTGTGGTAATTGTATATTTTCTTATTTGGTGTAAATGGGAAGCTGGGCAATGACCAGAATTAGAGAATTTATTGTGCTCAGTTTGCATTGGGAATATACAGTGTTGTAACAATACATTCAGGAGAAGATACTGCTCAGAGTGGTGTATTCACCAAGACTAGCAGGGTTTTTTTTAATATTCATGTGTCCTCTAAGTAGTTTTCTTTATCAATACACTGACACATAAATTAATATGTAAATGTGAAATGACTTTCTAACATCTGGTCATACAAAACTCACTTCATTTCTCTGTGTAACCATTAGGACATGTTTGTATCCTTCCCTGACTTACACAAAGACAGATCAGGTTATTTTTCTCTTAAAAACCTCCTGATTTAATGCATCTTTTAGTCTTTATTATCAATTTGAAATATATTTTACACTTGAGCTTTTGTATGGAGTTTCTTTGAAGAGTCATGGGCTATTTATAAAAGTAAGGGAGTAATAGGAGACTATGGACTGCTGTGCCCTCCTCTTCTTAGATAAATTTGTAGCTCTGAGGGAATAGCCATAAAACCATTGATTTCCTTGCTCTCTGTATTTAATGGATAAAAATGAAAGTTACAGAGGGCTTTATCACAACTTCTAACTTTTTATCATCTGGAGAAAATAGCTAAATAATAGTCTTGTACTGTTTAGATTGAAAATAAGGATAATGAATGACAATGACTGGAATAGATTCCTGAGGTAAGCAACTGATTGATCATCTTTTGGAGCCTTTAAATGGAAATAGGTTGCTAGTAATCTACGGTCCTCAGTGCAGTTAAACCTGTTGGTCGTGGTAGTGCTTACTTACAGAGTATGATGAATAAAAATCTGTACTTTTATTGTTTGTTAATTATTATTCCTTAAAAAAATATACACAGAAATCTCATTTGGAGGAAAGACACTGAATTCCCTTACTTCTCTTCCACAGCACAATTAATAACAATACTGAAGCAAATCCTGAGATGACTTCCATTAAAAAAGAGAACTTTCGTGAGCACGATGTAAAAAAGCTAGAGAATACTTGTCAGCAAAATTATGCAAAAATATCTGGGGAGGTTGGTGCAAAGCAAGTAAATTTGCCTCAGACAGGCAGCACGTGTAACTGGGAGGCTGAGGACAAAGATGCAGTCTTGGATACAGATCCTGTGAAGGGGCCACAGTCTGCAGACCTCTTTAAAAATGCCAACATTAATCAGATGCACAAAACTGGCAAGCAGAGAGGCTGTGAAGAAAGCAGTGCCACTTGGACTCAGAGGAAGTTATCAGGCCGGGCTTCAAAAACGGGAAATTCAAAATCTTTGAAAGATGTCGAGACAGATAGACAAGTGGCTTCGTGCAATTCACAGAAGCTGAAGAGTTGCAATTCTGTCTGTTTAATAGGTGAACAAGAGGAAGGGGATGTAGTTCCAGAAAGTCCACTTTCAGATGCTGGTTGTGATGCCTGTATATCTGATCTTGTTGGTCCTGGGAAACTGAGCAAATGTCAGGGCAGTTCAGGGGACTCGCCTGCTTTTGAGAAAGAAAGTGAACCGGAGTCACCGATGGATGTGGATAATTCTAAAAACAGCTGCCATGGGTCGGAGGCTGATGAAGAAACAAGTCCATTTCTGGATGAACGAGAGGACGTTAATATGTCAAAACCCATAAACAAATCTTTTAGAATTCAAGATGCTGAATTGGAGTCAAGGAAATCATGTTTTTCTGCTAAGGGCTGTGAAAGTTTTGAGGAAGTAGATAATTCTGTTAAGGAGGACAGTTTGCATACAAAGGCACCTGGGATCTCTCCTGCTCCATCATCAGAATGCAAAGGTACAAAACAGGGTGTGAAGAGAGACTCCAAAATCACTTCTCACTTCATGAGGATACCTAAAGTTGAGGAGAAAAGGTAGCGTTCTGTCTGCCTTTTCATCTTGTTTTCTTCATGCTTGGAAATTTCCTCTTTGGTGATAGAATTTCAGAGGCTGGATTGTATAAAGAGTTTTGCAAAATGTATTTTAAGATACAAAGACAATGGACGTAAGATTGAAATAACTTGTTTTTAATGGGGCTATTCGTGGGGTTTTTGAAGGATATGTTTGTCCAGTGCGATTACAATTCCTACTAGTTTCATTTGTCAAAAATAGTGCATCCATTTCATTAAGCTGTCAGTGCTATTGATACTTCGATTGAAATAGACATGGAAAAATTCACTTTTGAGAGCAGTTGTAGAGATGTTTGGGGTTTTTGGCTGATGTTTTTGGCTTTGGGGTTTTTTTTAGTTTGTTTTGTTTGGCTCTATTCATAATTTGGGAGAGAGAATGACTGGTGATTGCACTGCAGCAATGGAAACAGGAGCCCTGAGCATGACACAGGACTCTGCATGCTGGGTGTTGTGGAAGGACAAAAGGATAATCTCTGCTCTGAAGGCCTTAGATTTCAGTGGGAACTGAGAAAGTGAATAAGTATCTAAGGAGTGAGCAGAAACAAAAGGACTGTGTATTTTGGTATAACATGCAATTATTTTACTTGACTAAAGTCCTTCAAGTAGGGCAAGAAAGTTTGCACATCTTTACTGGGGTGTTGTCCATGGATAAACAGATCCTGTTGGGAAGGAGCATGGCTCTGCAGAGGACTACTCTGCCTTGCTAAACCTCTGCAGTTCTGTGAAGGGGTTTGTCAGCCTGTAGAGAAGAGTGTTTTGCTAGACATGTACTTGTGTGTCTTGGGGAGGGGAAGGTTGGTGGTGATGGGAGTTCTCCCTAAATAAAGCTTTGGCCTGAGGCCACAGCAAAGGCTGGTAAATAAACGGCTATTACTGTAACCCTGGGGTGGAAGTTTGTGTATTTTCCTACCCTTTTTTTCAGTGGAAATAAAATGTTTCAATGAATTGTATTTTAACATCAGGAAAGAAAAGTGTGAATTCAAACCCCAGAGGGCAGGAAGGAAGGTTGCTAAATATACACCACCTCCTCTTCCAAGCAACAAGAAATGGTTTGGAACCCCGATTGAGGAGATGAGAAGGATGCCGGCGTGTGGGGCCCGTCTACCTCACCTGCGACCCTCAGCCAACCACACCGTGACCATCAGGGTACAGTAATGCACTGCATTGCCTCCAATCAATCTTCTACCTGAAGTGTTCAATAATATGAAATGCCACATGTTGGTCTTATATTTTGACATCCTGCCTGTATTTTTCTTGCCATTCATTGCAAGCAGACTGGGGCAACTGATTTCCCTGAAAATTGGCTATTCTGGTGCATAGAATTAGGGTATTAAGATGCAGAAGAAACATAATAATGGTTTTACCACCTCTGTCTTGTTAGGGGCAAGTATTTTTGTTTTGTGAGGGGATGTGAGTGCTTCCTTGACTGAGCTGTAAAGTTTGAGAATTTAAATATGTCTACAAGTAAAATTGGTACTTGCAACATTTTCATGCTATGTTTTCATTTTAATGTGGTTCTGGTTTGGGTTCAAGACATACAAAAGGCTCAAGATAGTCAAGATACAGAGAAGACGCAGAATGAAGCAGAGTTTCTAGCAATTTTACCGCTGCATTTCAGATCAAATCAGATATGTTTGCCTTTAATCCTTTGGAGTAGTATGCAATCTAATTATTGTTGAAATAAAATATCACCCGAAACCTGTAGGGTCATGGATAAATCCCACCCAAAAGAAAGGCACATTGAGTTTAAACACATATTCTGAGAGACTTAATACTGCCAGAGAGCTATATAGCAAATTAAGTCTTTAAGAAAATTGTGTTCTTTATTTTTACTTTTCTGATGTTCTGTGGAGTAAACTTGAGATACTGCTCTATCTATAATTTCTCATCCCTTCCAGTTTGAAGTTAAAAATACTATTTCTGTACATGACTATGGTTACATTTGTAACTACATTTTGAAAATATTTGGATGAAAATATGTAGATACTTAAATTGATAAATGAGGAAATCTTTAGCTGATGATTAGATATAGAGTAATTGAATATATTACCTTTGTTTGGGTGCGCTTCAAGAGGTCTAATGATAAGGTGGTGTTCTTTTCAACAAGTATAATGTAAGATTAACAGATGGATTTTTTTTCTGAGTAGCTATCATGTGGTCAGTTTGTAGCTTTCCCCTTTTCAAAAAGGATGGCTGTATAGATGAGAGCTGTTTAAGCTGTATTTTTGCTTATTTTTTATTTCTTTCAGTTAAAAACTTGAAAGTAGAGTCTGATTTTTTTTTTTTCCCCTCTCCTGTGTTACAGGTAGATCTTCTGAGGGAAGGCGAGGTACCTAAACCTTTTCCAACTCACTACAAAGATTTGTGGGACAACAAGCATGTTAAAATGCCCTGCTCAGAACAAAATTTATACCCTGTAGAGGATGAGGTAAGATTAAGTATTCACAGTTGTGTAATCAAATAAGTTTGTTTACACACAGATGAGTTTTCAGTTTGCTGCATTTGCTCAATTGTCAGACTGACTATGGAATTAGAAAATCAAGTCTGAAAAACTGGATTTTGGGTCATGATGCTTCAGATAGAGCAGAAGACTTCTTTTTTCATGGTAATTATTTTGCCTAGCCTATGAGTTGATGGTATATATATTTCCATACTTATATGGAGTGTAAGCTTGAACTCCTTATAAATGATGTATTTATTTACTTATATATTTATATGTTACATATTTTATGTGTGTGTGTGTGTGAAGCAATTTGCAATTTCAATAGACATGAATGAATTTGTAAGCACAGTTTGATTATAATACTCTGTCAGGTATTGCTGATAGTAAGGTGTATCTGACCCTTGTTCTGCTAAACCAATGGCAGAGATTAGCCCTGCCTGCTTTGTTGGTCTGGTATTTCTAGTCACTGCTTGAGACTTAAACATGCCCACTGAAATACTTCAGACTAGAGTGAATAGAATCAGCAAGTGTGTCCTGTAGTAAAAACTCTATAATGATTATTGATACTTGACTCAGGAACAAAGAATTATTATAGCCCCTATTAAATACACTCAGTCTTTTCACTTAGCAATTTTACAGATGACAGTTATTAGTAAATGTGTCTTTCTGGTTTGAATAACTTCATTTAACTTTGTTTTGGCCTTTTACTTTAAAGAATGGAGATAGAACTGCTGGAAGTCGTTGGGAACTAATCCAAACTGCCTTACTTAACAAATTTACTTGCTCACATGATTTGAAGGTAAGCCTGTCAGTTTGAAATCAATCTATATACATATAAGTATATTCAGGTTGTCTGTATACTGCCAGTGATCCTGGCTTGGCTCTATTTGTTTAATCACTTAGAAAAATAAATTATGAAAAAATCTGTGCTGTTCAAGGGATTCCCTAAAGAATGAAAATTCTTAATGAGTACTAAGTGTTACCACTGAATTTATTCAGATTATCAAAATGAATTGCCATTTTAAAATCTACACAAAGCTGTGCTTGTCCAGCAGTATATATTGGTCTGTGGTAAACACAGTGTGAGGGTTTTGTGTAGCCAGATGGTCAGGGATGCACAGGTGAGAGAGTTGGAAATAGTAACTCTTCGCATCAGTTCACTCCACTAAAATCACAGTTCAAGCTGCTGACAAAAATTTGTACATTTTGGAGACTAATGCCCTTTTGATAACTCTTACAGTTATGTTGGCACGAAGCCTTACAGTAACATGAATATTGATTTGGAGCAGCTTAGAGTTGCTATTATGTTTTTTTGGTGAAGAATAATGTAATTTAGGTTATACCTGAAAGGCAGGGAAGGAGGAGGATGCAAAAGCCATAGATAAACTTTAAATGAACAAATAGAGCTTCCCCAGCAAGTGAGGAGGCTTCCCTTACTGTTATTTTATTTGATATTCTTTTCTCGTGAATGTTTTAAGGATGGTGTTGTTGTAAGGGGTCTAATTTTGCTGTCGTTCTGACTCTTTATGTTCCTAAACTGATGCAACTTGTGTTTAAGGTACAAAAGCAATATAGCATGTTTTATTGATACTGCTAACAAGAGCAAGCACAGGATGGAGAACATTTATGTTGTTTGTTGGAAGATACCAGCATGTCTTGACTTGTTTTGTGTCAGGAGAAAAAGCCCCAAAGACTGAAGCTTATTCACTGCTAAACCCAAACCAGAGGGTTCACTATCAAGGATTTGCTCTATATTATAAATACGGTGTTAGGGATTTTGGTGGGCTCTGTGGCAGGTTTTAGCCACCAGATGGTGCTGCTCCTTCAACAAGGAAATTTCCTACAATGGTTTTTCTTTCATTATTAATTATCTCTAAGCTCTGTTTTGTTGTGCTCCTTCCCTAGGAGGCCATATTGAGGTACAACATTGCTTATTCCAAGAAATGGGACTTCACAGCTCTTACTGACTTCTGTGAGAAGGTAAAGCTAGCCAATTTAAAATAGGAAGAAAAGTAACAAAAAAATGACTACTTTGCCAATATCTCTCCATGCTTTTGGCTTTATTTCCTTTTTCAAGAGTAAATGTTTGCAGTTGTCACCTAAGTGAGCAGATGTTTAGCTGGTAACTTTGGCTGAAACAATAATTATACTTTATAAACTGGCTTAATTTTAAATTTTATACATGTAATTTGGGTTCTTCAGTAATACCTAAGCTTCCTGAAGGTAAGGTGGGAAATGCCCTTTTCCTGTATTATGAAAACCAGATTTATTAAATTATATTAATATTTCCAGTGTAATTTTTTTTGTTTTAAAAAATGGTCTTTTTTTCCTATTTTGTTAAACTTTAATGTTATATTGCGGCGGTGTTTGTATAGATGTGAAAATTCTGCTATTTGTTGAGATGGTGAATTTAAACTTTAGAGCCTTTGAATGATTGGGGTGGGTTTTTTGGCTTCAAGTGTTAGGTATGAGTACTTTCATGGGGAGGATGGGAAAAAATGAAATAATAGGTCTCAAATGCAAGTCATACTATTATTAATGTACATCCTGACTGACAATCAGAAACTATATTAATTAAAGCATAATGAAAGATTGAATAAGATGCAGTAAAATGGTATTTTTCTTCAACACTTCGGAAGTACTTCTAAAACACACGTGCTTGTTTTCTTGGGAGGGGTTTGCTAAACTCTATTAAGATTCAGTGGAAACTAAGTTTGATTTGAAGTGAATTTTGTTTGTTATGTATGTAAATAGATGTCTGCTTAGGCCATGTGGTCGGAGGAGCTGTTCTGTTCTCTGTTGCCTGTCTCCATTGTGTGTGGAGACTGCTCTTTCCCAGAATGAATTTTCTTTTGCATGCAGCACATTATTGTTAGTACTGACAAAAGCACCTATAAAAATCTCAGTGCAAGCCATGAGAGCTGCTGTGCCTCATCCATGTTGCAGATTTAGTGCTCCTCCCTCTGATCTCTGGGGTTGCTGATAGGGCTCCATGGTAGAGGCTGTGGACAGTCGGTTTCTGCTCTTACTGACTCTTGTGCTAAGCAAAATGAACTTGGTCTGTTCAGCTGTTCACTCGTGTGTTTGTTACTGAAGTATGTGTACTTAAACCAGAATGTTTTAAAGTATGAGTGCTGTTCAGTTAAAAATCTGACTCAGGAACACACCAGATTTGCATCATATTCCTACAAGCACAACTGAGCTTGTCCTGATGTGTTCACAGTGTGCATTTGGGAGTTTGGAAACTCTGGGTGATTAGATTCAGAGATCATCAGCCAGAGAGCGTAAGTAATATCAGCTGTCTCCAGAGGAGAGGGAACAATAGGGGAATAAATTACGGATTGAGCATTAATCTTTGATGAGAATGAAAAGTAAATTTCTGTATCCTGTGAATGATGATTTATTTGTGTGGTTCTCAGATGAAGGGAGGAGATCTGTTTCATACACAGATTTTAGACCAAGTTAAAAGAGTGTGCAGCAGTATTTTAAATAAGAAGCAGTGAAGAGCTTGTGACACAGTTGCCTCTTGTAGACCACAGGAGGAAAAGCAAGCCCTGGCTTGCTTTGTTGAATGTATTGAGTTCAATGAACAGGACATGTGGAGGGGATAGATTTTGCAGAGAAATGCTTGAATTTTTCTATTATAAAGGGATGTGTGAACTTTCCAAGTTTTGTAAATTAACAAGGCATCTGCTTTCAAAAAATACTTGCAGTCTGTTTAAGTGAGCAGCTCTTGTGTGCAAGTTGATATCCTCTGTGGAAATGACCTAAATATACTGGCTGTAGTGAGCTGTAGTGCTTTTGAATTTATTGTATTTGGGAATTAATGATTAAAGGCTTATCATTGGCCTGTGTATTTTCTTGTTTATCCTGTGATTTTGAGGGTACAGAGGAGCTGTTTCAGGTTTGCCTAGCCAAGGTTGAGGGGGTTGGTTAAAAGGAAAACTGGCCTGAGTAATCAGCCCAAAGGGAATGGCAGCAGCTCAACAGAAGTGGTTGCAAATATATATTAGAAGAAAAAGATTAAAACAGAGTCTATGATTGTCAGATGTGTGTTTATATTGTTGGGCACTATTGACTTTCAGTGCCTTCTTAACCAAGGATTTTGTGGTCTGATTTAGAAGGGAACTGAGTCCACAAATCTAGTGGTGTCTGTTTTAAGGATTATTCAGATATTACTCCAATAGCTCTGTTTTTGGTTGTAAAGTTCCATTGTTATTTTACCTTCTGATTATGGACACAGCTCAGCTCACCTATTAGTCTCTTAAATACTCTCATATCAGTCTTGCATTGAGTTTCCTATTTTAGGTACTTCCTTGCAAGTTATACTATCAAAATATGCATTATTTTTAAACACTACTTTGTAAGATTAAAGTCAGTTTTCTTATAATAACAATAATTGCCAGTTTCTTGGGCTTAGGTTTATTTTCCCTTAAGATTAAAACACTCTCAGCTTTCTTAACTATTTGGAAATAAATATCACAGATGTGAGCCAAGATATTTTTCTGGAACAACACAGCCTACGAGTTCTGCAGTTTAGCCAAAGTGTTGTCAGAAGAGGGAGCCCTCACACTTTTCAAAAGATTCTCTTGAATGTCAATTAATGTGTGAAAGTATAGTTCCTGTTTGTACAGTGAAATAAATTTCAAAGTTTGTATTCTTTTCTGTTTCTTTTGAAAATTTCATAGAACTTGTGCACAGAACATAGAACCTGTTCATAGAACAATGTTTGTGAAGATCTTAGTGGCTATTTACTTCAGACGTCTGACTGATTTGCTATAGAATTTCCACAGTGTTGTATTATTTGTTTTGCCATATGTCTGTTGATAATTGGCATACATGCTTAGGATTTTTTCAATTTATTACTTAATGGATGAAAGTTACTAGTGCTGATATTTTTCTTTGTATGTGCAAAATTCTTGTCACTTGGAAGTCATCCTTGCGTCTGTTTTCCCAGAACTTACCTAGAAGCCAGGAAAGATTAAGCAACAAGCAGAAAAGGAAATGTGAGGAAACAACTATGGATGGAGCTGTATTGGAACCCACAATGTGTTTTAGATGAGCTTTATTTCTGGGAGTTATGATGGGTTGGGTATTAATTATATGCTTTTGCTCAACAGTGCTAAGTACTGTAGTAGTTTTTATTTTTGTTTCTTCTAGATTTGCAATTCCTCTTCCAGGCAAAACCAAGTTATTTTTCTTTTTCTGAAGTGCGTGAAATAAAAAGTCTAGTTAGATTATTCAAGGCTTATGCCTTAGACTAATCTGTGACAACAGCAACTTTATCTAGAGGGAAAAGTAGGGCTCTATCATTTAAGGGAATCACGTGGTCTGCTGCTTTAGACTGCGCCTGCTTGTATTGGACATGCTTTGTTTTTATTATACTGCTTTAAAGTCTCTTAGAGCTTAAGCATAATTCTTGTTAATGAATTCTTCCTCTCATTGCTTCCATCTGTCCTGCCCTTTCAGGAACAGAGGAGTGTTTAAATCTGAAAATGGCATAGACCAGAGATTGAGTTTAGGTAAATTTGCATGGCGTAGGCAGTGATTGTCTCTGAGCTTCTGCAAGGGGTCTGCAAAATCAATCCTAATACATCTTGGAGATACAATATAGTGAATCCATAACTGTATTTTGTTTGTCTGGAGTCTTTGACCTTGATCATCTGGGTGGAAAGTTTGGGAAATGGAGAAGATACCGGGAGAAGAGTCAGGAGTGGTGTAAAGGTGTGTAATAGTTTCTATATGAGCAATGTCTAAATAAGTTAGGATCATTTCACCTTTTCATCTTAGTTGAGGGACATGAGTAATGGGTGTAACAGTACTGTCCAAAAGAAATGTAAGAGAGGGTGAAGAGGAAGTGACTGTCCATTCTTCTAGTACAGCAGTTAAGGGAGACCAGACGAGTGCTCCTAGCAGGTAAGGGTTTCGACACCATACAAAAGTAATTATTGAGATACTAAATAGAGGGCTGTGGAACCCCGTATTAGAGGAGCTAGAGGATGCTGTGGCCTTACATCAGGTTTTGAATGAATTTGGAGAAATTGCTGTCAGAAAGATCTCATTGGCACTCACAGAGGTATTTTGATGGACTCTGGGAATTTCTGAAACCAATTACTGCAAATGAGGAAGTGCTGCTGGTTACTTGTGCTTCTTACTGTTAGACTTCTCTAGGAATTTCTGAAACTGATACTGCAAATGAGAAAGTGGTGCTGGTTACTTGTGCTTCTTGCTGTTAGACTTTTCTAGGAATCTTTTGTTGTTATGCTTTCATTGTACTGTTCTGTTTTATGTGGAACTATTGTCCATTTTTACGTCCCTGTGGCTTGGCTGGATTAAAGCTGAGAGTTGAGACAAGTGGCCTTGTCATGCAGGGTCTGTTGTTGCGTAGTGTGCAATATGAGATGTTGCTGACAGAAAGGTATGGCATCTATACAATAGACTTTTCTTAGCTGAGAAAGTACTAAAGGTCATTGACATTTTAAATGCTTGAATCACTTAAGGCACTTATGCCTTTCAAAACTTGCTTTGCCAGACTCTCTTTAAACACTTGGTGCCTACTTGACTCAAGTAGGAATACTTAAAGAAGGTGTGCTATCAGTATCTTTACAAAGCCACTCTCCACTGTGTAATATTCAGTTTGCAACTGTTAGATTTGCTTCTAGTATAGAGAAAACCGTGTGTGTGTCTGCAGTGCCTGTGTATGGATGCCTTGTGGTCTTTTTGTCTTTTGGGAAAGCTGTTTGAAGCCAGTCAGTCTATTTAATGGCCAGTAATTGCATATTTGCTGTTGATTCCCATGTAAATTCAGCATTCAGGAAATCCTTTTATATTATGAAAGAAGCAGTATAGCTTTTACCTTTGGATTTTTCTATGAGATGGAAAAAAACCCAGTCTCTTCCCTGTTTATACTTAATTATAGAGAAGAACCTTCAGCATGAGGGAAGAATGTACCAGATTACTTTATCTGTGCGCCTCTTTCTCCTTTTCCAGTCAAGCGTGAGTTCACTGGTTTAGCCTCAAAACTGACTGTTAGCAGTTGGGGGTTTTTTATGGCACAAATATCAGCTTATTCTGGAATCTGATAAAAAGCCATGGAGCAAGAAAACGAAGTCACTTGTCAAATTGAAGGAATATATTGCTATTTTTCTTCACCCTTTAAAAATAATTGTCTTAGAATTACAGCTGTAATTGGTTTTGATACAAGATTAGAAAAGGAGTTCCATTTCTCATGTCTTTCCACTAAAATATACATGATGGATACTACTGGATGCTAGATCCTTTTAGAAGTCCAGAACAGCTGGGATGTGAGACTTTGTTACTGTCTGCTTTTACATGCAAGTCTCTATTTGTAAGTTTTTTAGAACTTCACTTAATGCCTTTTTAAAATTTTCCATAAGTGTAGTTTAAAAAGACATAAACTAAGTAATAAGATAAATACATAAAGTAATTAATATATAAATACATCTTTTTCTATTTTCCACAAATACCACGCATCCATGTTACATATGTTTTGGTCTTCTAAAAGTCTGGTTTCCTTTTCTTGCGAAATTGAAGTTAACTATTGTACTATAAACTGGTTTTTGTTTTCACCATTTTAATTTTGGCCTAGCAGTATTTATATGGGTATGTGCACACATACTTTCTAAAATACCACTTTTCTACTGTGGGTGTTGTGTGCAGATTCCAGAATATAAGAGAATATTTTGAAAGTGAGGAGTGGTGGAGCTTGTTATAATGAGTCTTGTTCCTGTTAGTCAATGCTTTGCACTTAACAATAATTAAAGTAAATAGAACACAAATGTATTTCATTGAAACACCTAGCACATGTGCGTTACTGATTGTGGTGCAAACCTGTAAAACCTGGGACACTATCTACAGAATGTGCTTAGTGCATTTTTTGGCCAAAGTGTAGCTTCTCATTTAAATGTATGTTACTACCTAGCATACTAGCATGCTTGGCCTGAACTTGTTACTTTCAGAAAATGTCAGATACAAGTAAGATAGAGCATACTAAATGATAGAGAACTGAGCAAACAATCAGACGTGCAAATACTGGCAGTGTGTCTGCTTCCTCTCTAAGAATTGGTTGCATTTTGAGATAACCAAATAAAATTAAGAACTGTCTTGTCAATGAAATACTCTACTTCAGTTGCAGAATTGCAAACAGGCATAGAACTATACAGCCTTGGTGGGTGTACAGTCTTATCTTTAATAACCTCAAAATTAACTTAAGAAATTTTTCAGATTACCTGGGCAATTTTGGAAATTATGGTTCCAGTTTTTTTTACCATCATTTCAAACTTTCATCAAAAAAAAAAAAAAGACTATAAATGCAACATCTGAAGATGATGCAAATGCAGTATAGTCTAATTGTATTATGGTTGAGCTCTAGATTTTCCTTCATTTGAAACAGACCAAACACAAAACACTGCTACAGTTAAGTATGCGCATATCTTGGGAAATCTTTATGTTCTAATAAGGCTTCACCCCACTCCTGTCTCCTCATAGGTCTTATGAGCCATGTCAGTCTTTCCTGTTTGTTTTCTTGTTTGAATGACCTGCTTGAAAAAGTGATTGCTGTAATCAGTGAAACTGGAATAGAAGGAATTTTGAAGTACCAAATTGTTCTGGTGACTGGGTTTTTGATAAATCATTTTTATAATTGTCTGGACAGTACTAACAGAAGTGAGCATTGTATAGAGATGTCAGCACTGCAAATGTAGGCTTTTAAGCAAGAAAGAATGTCCCAAGGCTGAAAATAGCCTATCCGTTGCTCCTTGTTGGATTTTACTTTAGTCCAGATGTTTTCAAGCAATTTTCATTACATCAGATTACCTTTTTAAAATCTAAATTGAAAAGGTTTTTTGAGTGTGCTGTGAAGGGTTTTCTTTTCACAGCAGCAGAAAGGAATTTATTCCCATATTGAACAAAAGGTGAGCTTTTCTGTGGTGGGGGGAATATGCTTCTTGTACACATTCAAAACATTAGAAACTAAGCATTGTAGAGGAGAAAGAGCACTGAATTACTGGCTTATTCTTAGTTTTCTGTACTTTCTTGGCAGAACAGTTGAGTATTTTTTAAGTGGTGTTTTGTAAGCGCTGTCGCAATGACTGTTGTGTTGGAATTATCAGGGAAGGGATATGTGCACATGGCAGCTGCAGAGATATATTTATACTGTGTCCCAAGTGCTTGTGAATACTCAATGCTTTAATAAAGACCTATGTAAAGACATTCTGAGCACCTCTCTCATAGTTTTTCACTGTGTTGAGAACATACCTGTTTGAAAAACAAAAGAAAAAACCCCTAGTAAATATAAAAGTTCTAGGTTTAAAGGCTGCTTTCTAATATTTGCTATATTTACTTTTGGAGTCAGAGGAGTGTTGAATAGATCTCTTTATTTCCAATGGGTTATGTGTAAGTAATTTATCTGTGCTCACTTATGTGTCCCAAATGACTAAGAGAAGCTTCTTTTGGTTGTGGAGGGGCTTTCCTTAGCTGCTTAGTGCTTTTGGATTTTAAAAAAATTTTATTTATAATGTATTGAGCAGTTAGAATAAAAAACCCACAAAAGAAACCCTGATAGTCAAAGCTTTCAAGAGAAGTGCTCACTGAAAAGCTGTGCGTGTTGGTAGGAAAGTGATAAAGAGACATTGCCATTGTTAGGATGACTCTGAAGTATAAATGAAGTGGATTGTAACTATATTCCTGGGTCTTTTTCTCCTTCCTTCTTATCTGATAAACTGAATTTGCTTATATTGCTTCCTTGGAGAGTTTGTTACTGCTGCCATGGATTCATTAAACAGCAGGTTTACAAAGGTGAAAAGGTGTGTCCTCTCAACATGGTCTGAGGGTTTTATTTGGCCAATAAAGTAGTAATTACTGGATTTTTTTTCTTTAATTATTGGTCATTTTGAGCCTATTTAATGCTGACAGTCAAGCAAAAAATGGTCTATAGATTGGTTAAAATCTGCAATGGTATAGTTTTATCTTTCCTTGATCCTTTTTTTTTTTTTTCTCTTCTGCCTGTGCTTGACTTTTTTGGTTGGTGTTGGTTTGTTTTTCGGCATATTAAAGAAAATACCATTTTCATAAGGGTAGCAAGGGTAACAGCTGTGTTGTCTCATGAAGCTTTCTATGCCAAGGTTTCAAAAGTGGTTGCAGAATGTATGTAGTATCTGATGGCTTTCGAATGCTTCTACACTATGTTTTTTAAAAATGTTTTTTAAATCATAGCAGTAGTAAATATTTTTCCCCTATTACTATATTCAGAGAGATAAAAGTTTTGAATAAGCCTGGAAACAGATCACGTTCACTTTTAACTTGTGTCAGGCAGGTGAAAGGTACTGTATTTTTCCCTCATGTTACAGCTCTGCTGTAGAGACAAGGTCATTGTCCTCTCTACTGCTCAACTTCCCTAGAATAACCTGAAAGTTCTTAGAAAGCAGCATTTGACTTTTCATCCCAGGACTCTGCCACTGCTTTGGAAATGGTTGTGATGGTTCTACTCATGATAGAATCACTTTCCAGGAGCATACAGGTAGAAGCTATTGATGGCCTGAAGGGTAGTGGAAACGACTGAGGTTAGATTTCCAGTTCCTTGGAAGTACAAACTCGGCTTCTAAAACCATTAAGAGGAAATTGAAAAATAAACACACATTCTTCTCTCAGCTTTTATTTAGAATGTTTAAAAGCTTTGAGAACAAAGCAGCAGTTGTTAAGGATGATACACCTGAGAGATTATTCCAGGGTTGGATTGGCAGAAGATGTGAATGAGCCTTCGGGGGGGGAAAAACTTAAACAAAACCAAATTAACCTCTGCCTTGTAAGCTGTCTTCTTTTTTCCTTTTGAAGTGTCAGTTTGTGGTTTTGATAAATGTCAGAAGCATTCTTGTTCTCAAATAAGATTCTTCTCTGCATAATCCAGTGTTACGGTTTCTTTCTTCTTTTCTCCAAAGATTACTTTGTCCTTCCTTTTGTTTCTAATCAGACAAGTGCTCAATAAATGGGATGGATTTGACAGCTAAGTGTGTTTCCTACTGAATTTGTTTTGTAAGGGAACTGGAGGAGGCAGGTGAGAGTATTCTTTCCTGCAGTTTTGGAAGTTCATTGTCATGATAAAATGGGAACTAGAATGTACACACAGACACACACATACACCTCACATCCCCCACCCCATGTTTCTTCTGTTTCAGTCTCGTTAATATGTACAGTATTTGACATTATGATTAGTCAGTTTTACAGAGGCATATGAGTTACTGGGTTGCAGCCTCGTGTCTCTGTCTAGGTATGAGTACACTGACAGTTGTTGCACAATATAAGTAGAGTCGATCTCCTCCCTGTTCAGAAGGAAAGGCTTTGTGGAGAGTATTAGTGAAGCTTGATTTGGGGGTATAAGTTAAATAAATTAGTTTTTAAAGTCACCCAATAAGAACTTGTGTGGGCCTTTTTGTTGTTTGCGTGTTTGTTTATTTAGTTGTTTTTTCCCAGCTGTTCCAAATATCAGATTGAGAAAGTCTGTTTTTAGGATTCTGTAATGTTAAAATGCACTTATGACAAGGATTAGAGGAAGAAAGGGAGTACAGATTGCCAGTCTGAGGTTGGTTACTTTCAGGAAAAAGACTTCACTGTCATAAACAGTGACTTCATTGTTTCATTGGCACTGCAGAGTTCTAGTC
>WEKY01002676.1:0-14226 GCA_013390045.1 Picathartes gymnocephalus
GAAGACTAATTACTTTGAAAACTGCATAGCTTTAACATTGCTTCTATATCCTTCCAAAAACATGAAGGTATTTCAAGCAGCCTGCACACATGTGAGTTTATCCTATGATTTCACCTTAAGATGCATAGAGAAGGAACATAAGAGGGTTTATAGATAGCTGAGAGATCAGTATGTGATGCCAGAGATATTAACCCTCAGGTCTCTTCATCACCATGCACACATTGAATGTTACGACACTGTTCTGTCTCTGACAGGAATAGTGCCCAAGCCATCTGTCTTTACATAGTGTCAATTTTTGGTTATAGCATGCACTTGAAACCCTCTCTTTCTGCTCCAAAGAACCCATCAATGTTCTATAGCTATTACACCTCCATACAATAAAAAAAAAGTCGTGCTAACAGACATGTTTTTAAAACAAGGCTTGTGAGACACATGTACAGGCTGCTGTTGTACTGCCAATAGCAGGTAATCAATCCTAGCAGATTGCTCTGGATACCTCCTGGATGCAGGTAAAATACCAACAAATGCCTTACCTGGCAGCTTGCTAGCAGTAGTACAGTGACATTACTGTAACCTAGCCTTCAGGAAGAGGGAAACCATTTTGTTAACAGTGGACACTACAGAACAACAAATCCTCAATGAGCCAACTCTACAGTAGTTCTGCAGCACGACAACTTCTATTTTTTCAAGCAGGTAAGCCTTTAATGTAACTAGGGTTCACTTCAGTATCTAACCCTCCTCAATCCTGTAACTCCTAATCTCAGCTTTAGCTCACTTGGCTCATATGGCACTCAAATGATATCTGTTAAAAAGTACACCCGAAGACAGTCAAAGTACCTATCACAGAACCATAGAATGGTTTACGTTGGAAAGGATCTTAAAGGTCATTTAGTTCCAACACCCCCACTACAACAGGGATGCCACTCATGATCAGGCTGCTGAAAGCTCCATCGAATCTGGCCTTGAACACTTGAAGAGATGGGGCATCTAGAACCGCTCTGTGTTCCAGTGCTTCACCACCCTCTGAGTGAAGAATTTCTTCCTAGTATCCAATTTAAACTCATCCTCTGTCAGTTTAAAGCCATTTCCCCATGTCCTGTCATTATCTACCCATATAAAAAGTCCCTCTCCCTTCTTTTTACAAGCTCCTTCCAGGTACTGGAAGGTTGCAGTGAGGTCTCCCCAAAGCCTTCTTGTATCCATACTGAACAACTCCAGCTCTCTCAACCCATGCCACCAACATCTGTGACTCCCTTAATCCTGCATTACAGAGGAGCAAACACAGAAAACACCAGACTTCGCGCACAGCACGTTTTGGCAGTAAACACTTCTAGCACACTTTCTGAATCTAAATATATGTATCTTCTAAATACACCACACAAGTGTAATTTAGCTGTTTCTTAGATGTTTATCTTCCACATCCTTTTATTCTAAAAGATGGACCAGAAAGCAATTTTATAGTAGTGATGTACCATCACTGTAGAGAACAGTGAAAGTAAAACCAGTAAGCCCTAATACCAACCTGACCTCCTGCTCAGTGGAGCATCTCACTGAACAGATTTTCAAGCCAAAAAATTCTCAAGACCTTCATTATTTTGGAATTAATCACATACAAGTAATTGATACTATTTTCTCTTTGAACAGCAGTGCTGCATTTTTAATTAGTTTAATAGACAAAACCAAAGATAGGACAAAACCAAAGCCGTCTGATCTGAGGTTTTCCTACTTCAATACTTGTCTCATTTCAGTAGCTCAAAGGTCTTACTCCAGCAAAGCTGTTTGTAATATGTTATTCTCTCCCATTTTAAGTCAAGATTTTGGAAATTAGATCTCCTTCTGAACAAAATCTAACTCTGAGCAAAAATGGCACATTTTTCCTGAATGCCTTTGGGAGCTGTCAGGAAGCATGTATTTAAGTTAAAGGAGTTATGCTTCTGTATTTGCCTTCCCCCATCAGTGCTGAAACTGCCAATGAGGATGTGCCTATCTGATGCATGGTAGGACACATTTCTTGGTAGACACCACCCTCTACAGCTTCAGTTAACTACTGGAAAAAACCCAACTAAAACCCAAACTTATAATTGTGTGGAAATCTGTTTCCTTTTGTCAAGAGTCCATGCTAATATGTTGTACAAAACCGCTGTACTGTCAAGGGAGTCTAAAGGTGTGTCAGCATCTACTACAGGTCCTTTGGCCCTGCAGTATATTGGTTAAAAACCAACACTCCACATTTTATTGCTTTTCATGTATTTACAAAGATTTTCAGAATTAACCTGATAAAGGGAAAAAAAAACCAGAGAAATGTTTTCACCTAAGACCAAAAAAGTTTAGGCCATATTCTAAAATGGTTGGATTATTACATCATGTTCTTCCAACATCATAGAGATGCAAAAACTACTCATTTGGGTTTGTTTTAATAAAGTATCAAAAGTCCAATACATAAAATTACTGCAAATGGTGATCTTCTGGCATAAAATAAATAGGAGGAAGTCCAAGTTATTTAGATTTTTTAAATTAGTCCTATTTATTACAAAACAGTGCAAATGTTTTTCCTTATAAATAACACAGTGCCCACCTATTGGAGAAAACCTCCTCAGATGATAGCTTTAACCCAGATTNAGCTTTAACCCAGATTTTTACGATGAATAAACTTCACACACAACATACTACAATCCAGCTATGCAGTATTTCCTATTTTGTATGGATAATCTATGAATCCTACTTTTCCTTACTGTTGATCTCTCAGGAAATACACACAGCAGTGTCCTGTCAGGTCATCACTTACTGTTATAGCTGACTAAACAGAGCTTAACAGGTCTCACCATAGCTCTGATTTAAAGGCTTATAAACAATGACCTACGTAGCCCAACAAAAGTGGAAAAATCTGAAAAGAGGGGAAAATAAGACAATGACAATAGAATCATGAGGCTAATAAGTGACAAACAAAACAGATTTCATGAAGGAGCTTGGCTGAGGAATACTTTTTTCTGGTCAACCTCAAAATAGTAACCCTCAAGATTATAAACTAAGAACACTTGCCCAAAAGTTGCTGCAAAAATTTCCTTACCAAATCTCAGTTAACACACCAAGGAGGAAAGCAGTTAAGAAAAAAAAAAAAAACAAACAAAAAACTCCTGACAAAGTTTAAAGATTTGGTGCTTTGATCATTCAAATAATTCAAACTTCAAATATTTATCATTCAGTGAAAATCAAACACCATCCTTCTCCTACAAAGCGACTGGCAGGAAATCACACAGGCCAGCACAGGTTTACACAGTTTACAAGTTGGGTACTTGAGCTGGTATCTAAGAGATCAAATAGGCTAAATTTTGTACTCCCTGGTGTTAAATGAAACAGTTTGAAAACACAGTTTTGCACAATGTGGCTGAGATTTATCTTTCTCTATACTGAAAAGCAAAAAAAAGTACTCTGCACACCAGACATTTTCATATGACTTCTGTCCACTCCTAAGTGAGACTAACCTTCATTTTTCCCATCAGGAATATCAGAAAGAAGCATAACAAAACCCAAGCAACTGCTCCTTTCATGTCAGCATATTTGGAGACATGCAAAATTCTGGTCATTTTGGTTAAAAAAGTGTCTCGGCTTTATAAATGACTATTTTTTTGTAGCAACAATAAAAATTCATGACACATGGATTTAGAGCACTTCTTGCTGCCATTTTAATGCAAGCTCCATCAATTCCATACAATCTATTTCACTTTTTGCACTTAAAAGTAGGTGAACTCATTAAAGGAGATGTGTTACCACCAGCCACTTTCATACCTTTTCTTTTGACTAAAACAGGATCATATTTTGACATGAACTGCTAGAAAACTGGATAAAGCAGAGCACAAGAGCCAAAAAAAGAAAAAAAAATTACCTCTCTACCCATAAAAACAGAGGTATCACCACAAAATTGTTTCAACTGACATTCATGTACTGTGAGTGTGCAGTTCTTCCATGAAGGGAGGCAGTCAAGCAAAAGTACAGCTAAATTCTTCCATTTTCTATTAATAGTAAATGTTGGAAATGCCTGCCTAATTTAGCTTTTACTTCCTTTTTCAATTTAGACTAACATCTCCCATGAGATATTTGGAGCTCTCTGACCAAACAAAGCTCACCCTGGCTTATCCCAAGCACATCTTCAATGCACATTTGAATAGCACTCTTTTACAAGGGCAAAACAAAACCATTCCTTACAGACCATGTCAAAGCTGCTCAGAGTAAAAATTTTAAAATATACTGTGATAGAAGTTAGGATGGTGCAAGAACAATCTTCCTTTAGCATGCAGAGTAAAAAGGAAGCTGAATTTTTCCAGGACCATACAATAAGCTTTACCAATTTTCAGTAGACAAAGCAGAGGACCTTACCAAGGGGAACATACCCTCTTGATAGCAACACTTATGTCTGAGTTCCATAAATCCTTACCTGTTCTTTCCCTCACGCCTCAGTTTTAGAAACTGTTCCTGAGCCCTTCATTAGTGACCACAGAGTCATCGAGTTTCACAAAGTTTCAGAGGCAACATGGAATTTCAAACTCTTAAGTCTGAAACTGGATGGGTAAGGGAAGTTGCATACAGAAAGAACTCCTCAGGATCCACAGCTTTCAGCTGGGAAAATCTCTGTTTACCATGAACAAAGACATGTCCCTATCACAAACAGCCTCTAAGATAAACCAAAGCCAAGAGAAGTAATAAATAACATCTGCCTTTCGGTTGTCAGTAAAACGAAAGAGACCTTCAGCCAGATTCTATTCTTAAGATTAAACTTCCATAAGAAAAGCTCAAAAAAGGACAAAAATTAGTTATTCCATTTGCTTCAAAGTAAGGTTTGTTCATTGGTTAAAACCTCAGAGAGCTAAAATGAATATGGAACTCTGGTAAAACTAGGTGTTAAGACATCTTTTGTCAGCCCTAGTATATACCAAGAGACTGATCACATTCCTGTCTACAAAGACTCCTCATTAACAGTTTAAAATAAGGACAAAAGCATCTCCTTCAACTCATGGTATTTTACTTACAGATCATTAAATATAAAGAAAGTCTCCTCATAAACTAACTGTGTAAAATGCAAAAAACCCCAGCAAAACAAGAGAGAAAAATCAGCCCCTAGAAATGCATGAGCTTCAAATTCATAACAATGAAATTCCAAGCATGAGAAGTTAAACTAACTGGGCTGTTCCCTAGTATTTGAGAACTAACAGAAAAACTTCTTTGGATTTCCATCCACTTACACACCAAATTCAACACTGAAACGAACTTCATATATTCCAGATTCTTAATGCAAAGTAACCTGCTTGGAAATTGACTTAATTTATGGTACATTTGATAGAGCCATGCATCCTGAGCTTTTCCATTCAGCTGCTAATCAAATGTGACAACTTACATATCCTTATTAAAAATAACTACAGTCCACAAATGCAGAGGTGCTCATATTTGGGCTCCATTTCTTTCTTTTATTCCTATGATTAAAATCCACTTCACACGTATTTTTGATACTCTAAACCTTATTCTGCAGTGCTTCACTGTAACACTCATGCCTGAAATGCAAGCACACTCCACAGAGAAATAATCCTTAATGAATTTAAGGCAGGTTATTAATATAGAACAGAAAAACCGATTTAAAGGATAATAAATCTAAAAACCAGCTGATCAGAGCACAGCTATATAAATGGAAGCTAAGGGACATGGACATTCAGAGAATTAATTCAAAATTAAAACCTACCTAAGGATTCCAGTATATTTCTAAGCAGTAAAGAAACTTCACTTCTCAAGAGAAAGAAAGAACACAAGGATATTGTTCAAAAAGACATGTTTCTTTTTTATCTGCAACTAGGATTTGAACTAGTTGTGGTTCATGATGAATAAAAACTAATTGCAAGTAAAACACCTGAATTTCAGCCGTAAAACTTACATACTGACATAACTTCTTATGTAAATATTAAACTCAAGTGCCCCTTGTGTGACAGAAGAACGAAGGCATTTCATGAGTAAGCAAGACTCAAAGTCAGCTTTACATCAACCCAGAAATGAAGAACTGCTTTGGGAACTACAACTGTATGAGGCTGCAATACATAATCAGGTAAATATTCCTAACAAACTGATGAAAGTTATTTTTAATGTCTCCATAACAGTATACATGCTGAATTATGAACACCATTGGCTCCTGGCAAATAGAAAAGGGGACAGAATTAAACCTGATCAAATAACATCACTACTCCCTGTATGGAGACTTAGCCATCACAACAGTTCAAACAATGTTTTACACTTCATACAAAAAATAGAGTCAGATCCAGAATACAGTCACTGACCAGAAAAACTAATGAAGTTTGAAATAGGTTGCAATGATGGCTGAAACTATTATTGTCATACTGGGCAGGGAGAGAAGGAAACGGGATAAATCAAATTCAAGTGTGACCCCATTTCCAATTAAATATTGACCCATTTGTCAGCAAGAGAGGAGGTATCAGTTAAATAAACCAAGTGCAACTGCAAGCAAATGTAGGTGAAATGGTGATGCAACTTCTGAACATATGGGAAGAAGCGGGGAAGAGAGGGACATGCTACATAACAAAACTAAATCCAAGACAAAAAGCACACACCTGAACAGCAAAAGAGAGGTACAGAAACACTTCATGTCACTTTATAGGTCAGTATCCACCCAGAAAAACCCAAACACTACCAACAACAAAGCAAGTTACAAGCAGCCCTTAGGAATACCAGGAACATGAAGACACCCACTTCTACCTTTTGGCAGCCAACACATTCAACCTTCTCATCTGGCAGACAGAGTAACAAAACACAGACAACCAGAGCTGCTCTGAGTGGATTTACTGCTACACTGAAGGCAAAGACACTTTTTAAAAATTAAAAATAAGTACTTAAAACATGTTTACCTCTGTCTATAGCTTTGTAGCCTGACTTTAATTTAAAACTTTGTATGTTACTCACTCTGGGTCTGAAATCCACTTTCCTATGGTAACTTTAGAAACTTATGCTGTGCAGATGAATACCAGTGGGTTGGTTTGATTTTGCTGAGTTCATTTTTCTTTTCTTTTTTTAAACAAACGTAATTAAGGAATGATATGAACTTTATTATCACCCTTTTATAAATGGATAAAAGAATATCCTTTTTTACAAGTTATTTATGCGAAAAATTGTTTATACACTTCTCATTTAACTAGGAAACAGTGTTATTAAGGATTCACAATTTGTGCTTTAAATTTTATTAAATTAACTATTCAAAAAATCAAGAAAGGTTACAAACAATACAGACACTTTGTTGATGTCATGACACGCAGCCAGCAACTGGAATAGCTGAGCTACTACAAGCACCATATTTAGAGTAAATATGTGAAATACCAGAGCAGTTTCAACCCATGCAAACTTTTCACTTCCCACATCAGCAAAAGAATCATTCCTGCTAGAATGGCTGCTGGAGCATAGGAATGCTGTGACTGAAGGACTGCTTGCTTGGGAGGAAGCAATAAAGGACAGCAAGTAAAGATTTCAAAAGTGTCTTTTCAGGAGGAAAGGAAAAAGGAGTTGATGAGGAGAACTCAGCAAATTAACATAGGTATGAATGAAAGCATATAGGACAGCTCAGAATCAGTATAAGCCTCACTTTATGAGGATTTCTTATTTATTTTAATTTAGCCTATTTATGTCATGACCTGCATAAAAGTCTCAGGATTTCCCTTTATGCCAGCACAGCTCACTCCAGTAAATTCTCTTATGCTTCATTTTGTGAATTAACATGCCCCAGTCAAATTTGATGTACATCTTGCTAATTTACATCCTTCTCTTCTGAGGTAAAACTTATAAAAGCCTAATTTACCCTTGTATAATATTGCAAATGATCCAGATAAGCATTACTTTAATAAAGCTCCTTTAGCAAAATAGCACAGGAGATGTTTAGTCACAATCAGAAAATCCAGTGTATTTGCTAAATCTGTATGAAATGCTTAACTTCATTAAGTTATTCCCACAGTTAAATGCAGCTTAGTTCCCTAATTTCTAAAATCCCAGTACCAGATTTGTCACCTACTACTCATAACTTGGATTTAGTGTTAGTAAACTGGAGACCACCACACCTTAGCACTGAATTTACCAACACTACTTTTAGGTTTAGAAACTCCCACCCAATTGATAAAGCTCTGATATAAGCTAGGGGTGAAATACAAAGTAGAACAATATTTCTTTTGAAGGATACAGTTACTTTGAAGTTACTAAGAGTTCATAACCTGCCCACTCACGATCATATTTCACAATGGAGAAAACAGCCAGGAGAGCAAGGAAAACACCAAATCCAACAATTTTATAGCAACACAAGTTTCTTTCCACTTGATTGCGTTCTTTTTTGTTAGTTACTTGTTGGTTACTTTTAATCTGCTGCAGACATAATCAGTAATAAAATCTCTCTCCTACTCAATCTTCGCAAGATAACATTAAGCTCCAAATTGCAACTACTCCCAGAGTTAAGATTTTGACCAGCAGAAAATCTAAATGGTTAAATTCACATACTCATGAACAAAAAGCAAAGTTTGCAGCAGAAGAGTTTGCTAAAATACTCAAAAGTAAGGACACATACTTGAGATTATTGCTTTAAACTTGTATTGCAAACTACTTGAAAATATTAAATAACTGTCCCAGTAGAGGGCTTCAAGACTTTATAAACAAGTAATTTACAATTCTTACCTGATTTCTTCTATCATGCTTGAGAAACAGCTACTTCACAGTTTACAGGGAAGTGCACATATCCTACCAGTGGTAAAGCTACTATGTGCTGTTTTTAAAGCATTAACTGGTGTGTGAGATGTTTTGAGTGAAAATATTTTAACAGCATTGAGAAATTTCACTTTAAGAAAGCTGCTTAAAAAATTAAGCTTTTAAATACAATAGGTGTCTCTGCTTCAGAAATAATGCTGCATTTTCCAGACGGAGAAAGACATCAGTAACATTTTATAAGTGAATTTTCCCAGAATTCTACCATCATCAATAGATCGTGTACTTTACATAAAGCAACATACGCAAAAACCAGGAAGCTTTAAATTCCACATTGGATAAGTCATCTCTTGTATTATTATGCAAACTACCATTACTTTATGAGATAAGTCATTAGGGACAACTAAAAACTTCCACATCTACAAATCAGAAACTGATTTTAGGTTAGGAACTCAAGACTGAAATAGATCATTAGGTCACAGGCTGAACTGCAAAACAATGTTTCTCCCAAGTGTCACTTTTAGAAGATCGAAGAGATGACTGCACCATTATAAAAGAAAAAAAATCATTTAAAAAAAATCTCATCTAGAGCTACAGCCCAAAGTTACAGGACACCTGAATAATCACAGCTAATGGGAAACAATGGTGGTATGAAGATTCACAGGAAGCCGATTGCAGGTGTCATACAGCTTCTCTTCCTTAGCTCCTGCCTCTTACTTCATCTGAAGCAGAATACTGCTTCAGGCTAAGTAAAATAAAACAACAGCTGCACAACTACATGGCTATTTTTTCTGCAAATGAGCAGCTGTAGTAGAAAATTGTCCCTCTGGCAGCCAGGAGGAGTATGATAGTTCTCATACTCTACTAAAAGGCACGAACAAATATTCCAAAGGAATTCCAGTAAAAAGTAAGAAAGTTGGCTAAAGAAAGAAATGATGAAGTAATCACAGAAAAAAACTCAGAGAAAAAACTGAATACTTCAAAAGAAAGTTGTAATAATGCAATTATCTGTATTTTAAATAATTACAGCTACAAAGAACATTTCTAAGCAAAAATAACAATGGATTGCTTCCAGAAATTTAAGTCAATTATAGAATGGGAAGCAAAGCTGCAAGAAACTTCAGGTGATTCTGCCAAAACCAGAGACAAAATATGAGTTTGTTGAAGCACTACAATACCATAAAAGGAACATGGATAATAAGTTTCTACTGGAGAACACAGAAGTATCCACAGAGGTAGGAGCTAATTCACCTTATCACCCAGTTACACGTTAGCATGTAAAGGCAAGTGAACACTTAAAACAATGGTTTTCCCAGCTTTTCTACAAATCTCTTGGGTGATCCAGAGAAAAGCAATGCTCCTTGTCCGTCAGTCCTTCAAGTTACCCTCTTTGTACCATCTCATTTTGAAACAGAAGCTGTCCCCAGCACAGACAGGAAGCAAGTCTTTAGCTGGGATTTTCACTGTCCTAGTAGTAGCCCTCAGATAAAACCAAAGCAGCTGACACTAGGGACTTCGGAATTAAGTTCCCAGCGAGTTCCTTCAAGTTAACTTTCACTTACACAGCTTCTCACAGACATCCACCCAACACAGGGCAGGGTTCTGTTTTACCATTTTCCTTAAAAATACGCTTTTTTTTTTTCCACAATGAGAAATCAAGGAAATTACACTCTTTCTTAATTATAAAGATATTTCCTGTTAAGAATGGGTAATTACAGCATCACAACTTCCTTCCAAGTCATCTGTCCACATTCTCCTCTAAAGAGGGCTACTCCATCAGCTACAAGCAGATAGGGTTACTATGCCACATTCATTCAAGAGGCCAACCCTAAACGTGTATCACAACAAAGTTGTTTTAAGTACACTCCACAACATGCACGTGGACACAAACATTTTTATAAGCTATCGCTGCTACAACAGTTTCACTGAACCACCCACTGAAATCTACTTGGCCCTAACTTCAGCTAGTTCTAATATTAATGTATCTTCAGGTATTCCTAATATAAATTATCCACCACACATATATAGACAAGCACATCTCCCTCTCACAATCTTGTAAAGAAGGAGTGAAATCCGGCAACATGTTTCCCAGCACCATCTACATTCAAACAACCTAAAACACTTGTTCTTAGCAACACTATCCATCACTCAATGTGGGGACAAAAAGCTAACTAGAAAGAAAAGGTTATACTAATCTCAGTGTGCAAGTTAAACCCACAAACCAGTTTAGAGCTCCCACTGCTCAGATAGGTGTGAAAACTGGGACAAAGTTCTAGTGAAACTAGGTTTCCCATAGAAGAAATTCATGAACTACGCTTTGAGGGTTCCAAGACTATTTAACCTGTATGATATTTGTAAAACAAGCAATCCATCAAAACACAAGCAGCATTTAGATTACCAAACAGAATCTTTAACGCAGCTCTAAGGCTGGACCTTCAAAACAGAAGTAAAAAACAGTATAATTGATTCAAGTATACAGCCTCAAGATGATGTTACTACCTATTATAAGACATGTCCACTTGTAAATTAGAAGTCTTTCTTCCTCAAACCAAACAACTGATCTTTGTAATGGGAGAGAAAGAGTATTCTTTGAAGTAGATTATATTTTAATCATCACAGGCGAAGAAAAGAATGCCTTTTTACCTTCCTTGATCAAGATAACTGTCGCTGAGGGTAGTACAGAGGTAACCTAGGATGGAGAGCACTTCAGTTTTGAAACTCCGGACAGTCAGGAGCAAGATAAATAAAGACAGGAATAATCATGTTCATGAGTATCTATGTCAGACTTCCCTCCATTTTTATGAATTAACATGAGGCTGAGCTAGTTAAATCTGTTCATGACAGCTCAAGCCTAATGAAGAAAGGATTTCAGTAAGAGGACAGTCAGAAATCTTGAGATTTGTACAAGAAATACAATAACAAGAATGTATGTCATGGTCACAGAATATGCTACAAAACTAATTCCTATACTGTCCTGTCATTATAGGACAGTATAGGTAAACTCAACTTATCCACACATCCAGGACACAAAAGTAAGTTTTAATTGTATGATTATAATAAACAATAATCAGAAAAAATATTAAGGCAGCATGCTGCCTATGAAGACTGGTATATTAATTGTCATTCACAATGAGATGTCAGTTCATAGGACTTACCAAGTTAAACTGTTTGTTGTAAAAGGAAGGTATGTACAAATAGTTCAGAAGTGGAGCTTGAGTCACAGCTTGTGTAAAAAATACTTATTTTAAAGCATACAACCATACAGGGTATGAACAAAGAAAATGTTCAAAATACAAGACCACGTGTCATTTCCTGATGCCAGGAACAGAGACTTCTAACAAACATATTAGGGGTAGCATACAGAACATCTAGCCACGATCTATTTTAACCATTAAAAAGAGGGACTAATTAAAAAACCCAAGTTTGCTTCGATAAAAGAATTCTTGGAGAGAGGCAGAAACTAAAATTCCTGACAGTCTATAGAGTAGAAAAAGGAAACACAGAAATGGTCTTCTCATCCAGCAACTACCTGACAGCTTTCTAAGGAAGTCCTGGCACGCTTCTGCAGCAGCACCCTGGAGGTCTCCATTACGTTGTCTCCCAGAAGCCCTGTTCAGAACATCACCCTTTTAAACACAGACACACCTGAAGAGCAGTTTTTTGGCCAGCTTCAAATTCTTTTCAACAAAGCTTATACCACAAAATAATTCAGCTCCTAAATGCCTTAATACTGAAACTGTAGTTTTAGCAGGCTAAACCTAACATGTTTTCCAGAAAGTCTCACTTCGGCTGTGTGAAATCCAGTAACATCATGATTTCATACATATGCCATATGACAAGGTGTTTTCTCTACCTGCCAATAAGTTACTCAAAGCCCAAAGATCTCCTCAGTGTTCTGACACCCTTAGCTAACCGAAAATAACAAGGCCACTCAGTTATTATCATCTTCAGCCAGAAGATGAAATGAATGAGGGAATACCAAAAAGAGACAGAGGCAGCTGTTCTGGGGCTATCCTGAAAAACTGATCACATTGCTCTCAAGTACCTGCAGAACAAGAACTTTTTAAACCTTTAGTGTTGGAATCCAACATTTTGCACACATTTTGGTGGAAAGAAGAAAGAACAAGTACAATTAATCCAACTACTATCATCTGGTGTTCTCATTTGGATGTAGAGCAATTCAGAAGGCACAAACTCAAGAGACACATGAAGACTCAACCTTCTCCTCACAGGCGTGGGTGGGAGGAAGGGAGGAAGCACATATATAGAAGGCATAGATACGCAAATCTCTCCAGTATCTTTCATTATATATTTGGGAAAGTGAAAACGAGTGGGGGGCTGACCTTAAAAGGCCTAGAATAAACAGATGCAAGACAATCAGGTATTCAGACCAAGAACTTCCTCAGCCCTGTGACCTTACTGCTTAGTGGGAGACACACTAATGTGAACTTTGGTGTTCATCATTCTCTTCATAATCACTTGGACGGATCAGAGATGATAGAAAACCTTTTAAGCCTTCCCACCTTTGATCTGTTCTTAACAGAAGCTGGGAAATGGTCAATCTCTGTATGGTATGTTAAGATTAGGTACTGAAGTCCTCTTAGATATGTCTTCCCAAGTGAATGAGACAGATTAGAAAGAAGACTAAGAACATTCTTACTGAGAGATACTTGCCCCTCAAACAGTCGTCTCACATATTTTCCTACGTGGAAGATTTACACGATTGTTAAGGAAGAATTTTTTTTTTTTCCTAGTCGATTACCTGGAAAATAATTAAGACAACTGATCACCTATTCCTTCCTGAAACTCCTGTACCTCCACTAGAGAATGGGGGAGTGCTGCCCTAGCACAACATAAACGAGATCAATTAATAAGGAAATTGCAGCCCATTCCTCTGCCTGGCCTCCGTGGTTCTCTCTCTCCCGAAGAAAGGGGTATGGGGCAGGTCCTGTCCTTCGGAACTCACATTGTCCGGGGCCCTATGCACAGGGCAGAGCTGGCAAGGCCCCTTTTGGAGAACAGATACACTGAACAGCCTCTCCCAAGCCCTCCACCGCCACGTCCCCGACCCTACGCCCCCGCCCTCCAGGAATGCCCTGTGCTGAAACCCTGAGCTCCTCCGCCTGAGGAGGCTTCCCGTCCCCACGAGGCCGGTGGGATGGGCGGCAGCCCTGCAGCGGGACCCCGGGACAGGCCGAGCAATCCCGCTCCTCGGCTGGACGCTCGGGGAGATCCCTCGGGCCGCCGTCCCCTCTCGGTACTCACAGTCCAGGTGCTTCTTCTTGGGGCCCATGACCTCGTGGGTCGTGGCCTTGCACACGGTTTTCGAGACGGCCGAGCCGGTCACGCTGTGCTGCGCCGCCGTGATGCGGTCGGTGAGGCTTTGGCCGGACATGGCGGGTTCGCTGGCGGCGCTGGAACCGAGCTCGGCTCCGCTCCCTCCTCAGGGGCCGGGACGGGAGGAGTCGCCGGGGGGATGGAGCTGCGCCGGCTCCTCAC
>WEKY01002677.1:2848-30342 GCA_013390045.1 Picathartes gymnocephalus
TTACTTGCCGGGCCCTTTTACAGCTGCCCCCATTGTGACACGTCCCCGTGATGTCACAGGTGTCACTGTTCACCACAGCCAGAGCAGTCACACCCTTTGTCCCCACCCCAGCTCAGCCTCTCACAGTGGCCCTGCTGTAGTGCTTAAAGCAGCCCGGGAGTGAATCTTCTTCCAAGAGCCTGTCTTGCTCTTCCTTTTGTCTTTCTTATCAGCTGCCCTCCATTGGCAGTCCCAGACACAGCCATGTTGGAAGGCACCTTTGAGGATCATTGAGTCTAAGCCTTGACTCCAAGCTGAGCTACAATTCAATAAATCTCTGTGTGCTTGAGGTTATAAAGATCACACACTCCAACCGCAAACTTAACACTGCCTACTCCACCAATCGGCCACGTCCCCAAATGCCACATCCACATGACTTTTCAATCTCTCTGAGGGTCGTGACCCAGCCATTTCCCTGGGCAGCCTGTTCCCAAGCTTGAGATGCTTTTTCTTCAAAGAATATTTCCTAGACATCCGACATAAAGCTCCAGTGGTGCAACTTGAGGTCATTTCCTCTGCTCATTTTGTTTGTTGCCTGGGAGAATACTCAGAAGACATTTTTCCTCCTCTGCTATTGGGGAAAAATAATTTGCGACTCCATCAGAAGTTGCAAGTCCCAGCACGTACTCTGGGCACTATAATCTAGGCCTTTGCTGCTACCTCAGTGCATTTAAATCTTCACTCTACAGTTATAACGTTATCAGCAAGACTGCTACAAGAGGTTCTCTTCCTCTCACTTAAAAGAGGTGACCACAAGGCAGAACTCTATTTTCATTCACTTCCAAGACTGATTCTAAAATTTGACTTTCAGTTTACTCTTCTGTGAAGCTGGCCTAAAACAAGAGCCAGATGTTTAGCTCAAAATAGGCTCATGGATATCAGTACCTACCTTTGATGACTTGATAAAAAGCACCATTTTCATAGAAAAAGGAGGAATAGGAGATCACAGACAGTAAGAGCATCATTTTAAGTATCTTGTGCTGGATTACAGTTTATGGGTATGTCCATCATCTGACAGCCATTTTTTGTGGCTGTGAAGAACAGTCTTTTTAGAAGAGAAATACAATAGAATATGTGTTTTCTTGAAAAATTGTGTGCCATAAGCATTACTTTGTAGTAGTTAATCCACTAAAGTAAGAATTAAGGGCAATTTAATTCCCTGAGTTAAAGGGGAGAAAAATGTAAATGATGCTACAAAGGTAACTAGGCTACCAAGAAGCAGATGGCTTTAATTACCTATTTACAGGATTGTTTATACTGGGAATTTGAAAGAGACAAACAGTTTAGAAACAATACTCTTTGTGGGAATACTCTGTACATTTTAATTAAGCTGGATTTTAAATGGGAATAAAATGAGATTATTGAATGCTATCCAAACTCAAATTGAAACTTCAAAATCATGTGTGCCTTGCACACAAATATTTTGCAATATCAGATGTGTACCAGGATGCACAAATCCATACATGCTGAGCATCATCCTCATTTTTGCTCCTCGTGTTTCCTGCTGCGCCAGTCCTGCCAAGAGGCCAGGCTGTGTGAGGCAACATCACTGCACAGAAGAGACAGGTTCACATTTGCTTCTGGAGCTCAGCAGAGTTGTCTGAGGTTAATTTAAACTGTCATGCTGGACTTCAGTGATCTGAGCCTGATCCTCCTTTCCTTGGACATCCTTTCGCAGTGCCAGAATCTGAAGCAGTGAAGCACCACCAGCACTGAGCAGGTGAGCACCTGCTGGCCTGGCCCAGCCCTAACTTGGGATGAAGCTACGTTGAGCTCATCTAGGAGCTCACACTGCTGCCAGTCTGGAAGGATAAGGTTCAAACCACAGGATCACAGAATCACAGAATCACTGGGTTGGAAGAGACCTCCAAGATCATCGAGTCCAACCCAACCCTGACACCTCAACTCAACCCTGGCACCAAGTGCCACATCCAGTCTTGTCACATCCAGAGATGGTGACTCCACCACCTCCCCAGGCAGAGCATTCCAATACTTTATCACCCTTTCTGTGAAATACTTTTTCCTCATATTCAGCCTGTATTTCCCTTGGCACAGCCTAAGGCTGTGTCCTCTGGTTCTGTCAGTTGCTGCCTGGAGAAAGAGACCAACCCCCACCTGAGCACAGGCACCTTTCAGGGCATTGTAGAGAGTGACGAGGGCACCTCTGAGTCTCCTTTTCTCCAGGCTAAACATCCCCAGCTCCCTCAGCCATTCCTCACAGGGCTTGCGCTCCCAGCCCCTCACCAGCCTTGCTGCCTCCTCTGGATGCATTCAAGAGTCTCAAGGTCCTTCCTGAGCTGAGGGGCCCAGAGCTGGACACGGCACTCGAGGTGTGACCTCACCAGTGCCCAGCAAAGGGGAAGAATGACCTCCCTGCTCCTGCTGGCCACGCTGCTCCTGATAGCCAAAAGTGTTATGGGCCTCTCTCACTCACAGATGTTGTCTATCTCCCCTCTGTAGGTTGTCCAACCTCTTCAAGAAGTGTGAATCACTAATCAGATACAAAACTAACTCAGCCTAAAGAGAAAGGGTTTTTTTTGCGGTGTAGCAAGCTCTCATGAGCCTCAGAGGCAGCAGAGGGAGAGGGCAGGACCACAGGCCACAGGGAAAGCAAAGCTGTTGCACATGAAACCACGGTGTCACACTAAAAGTTGCAAAACAGTTTGAACAACAAGTCCCCTTAGGGCTGCCCAGTGTCTTGATTAAAGTATGTTTTCCTTCAGATCTTCTGTCCCACTCGTTCCTCACCAAGTGCTTTTATGGTGCAAACACAGGCACACAGACAACAGCAACCAAGCTGGCAACAGCTAAACCAAACAGCTTGAGTCTGCCCAACTTTGCACATCCCTCAGCACGCTAAATCCCAGGAAAAAGGTGTTCATTTAGAGCACTTCAATCTACAGCACCTCTTTAACACATCAGTCTAACATTACTCTTTAAATTAAGCTGGTTAATCGATGCCAGGCATTATCTACAACTCAGGGCCAGAATGAACACTTTTTTATAATCAAGATCAAACATAAGTAGCATAAACACACTAATAATTTAAGTGAGCAAATTATGTCTGCAAAGAAAATACGCATAAGGAAGGGCTATTCAGCTTCAGTGACTCAGTACAAATAAACCCTTGGGGCAAAGAATAATTACAGTATACTCTCTACAAATGAATAGAATAACCAAGTCAAGAAAAAATTCAAATGTATGGCAGAGGCTTTGAGGTGCTCCTAAGTCAGAACAAGAGAAGACATGTAGAAAAATTTTGCATATGAGACAGAACAAGAGCAGTAGAAGCCCTACCTCTTTGCATTTCTTGGAAAAACTGAAAATATTCATGACTCCACAGAGAAAAAGCCTGAGCCAAGACATATTATTAGAAAGAAAAAAGGTCACCAGGAATTTCACCATGAATAACAACATGCCCTCCACATATTCTGCCTGATACGAAAAAATTCCATCAGTCCTCAGAACAGTGCTGCACCACCAGAAAGGGCGGGTAATTGTTCTTTGAGACTTCACAAATCTGAATGGAAAAATATCTCTCTTCAAGCTGCTATATGTTCTGGAAGCCATTACATTAAAATTCAGTTACTTCTGGCTGTTGTCTCAGCAGGATAAATCTAAACTCTGTATCCATGAGTTTTTCTGCCCTTACAAACTCTTTGGACACATGTGCATTTATTTCATGGGTAAAGACCATGGTAATGAGACCACATCTATTTCCTAAATGTGTATACTCTGAGGGTCTAGTCACAGACGAGGCTGTTACAACAACATGGATCGGAGATCACCTGCAAATTCTTCATGAATTAGGCAATTTTAATCTCATACATAAGCAATCAAACAAAATTAAAAGGCCAAAATAAGACTAACAAGCATTTGAAGCTTAGCCTGGTATTTTTTCCATTGCCAGTAAAAGCAATTATAGCAACAAGGGGATTGAATTTTTTTCTTTGTCCCGTAAAGTTTGAATGATCCAACTCCCTCACATTGATATGAAGGACTGCAAGAGGTGGAAAGCCTCAAACTGAGTCCACTCTACATTGTTAAAAACACGTCATAATTCCATGGAAAACTGTGGAACTTCAACAGTCTGTGCCAGCTGGGGGCCTATTCCATATGAAAAGACCCTGGCCAAAAGATGAAAGTGGCAGAATTCCCACTGCATACAACAGGACTGGATGCTGTCATTGACAGTCTCTTCTATTTTTTCATCAGTGACCAGTTTCCAAGGCTTATCTTTATCATACCTCTAGAATTCAGGTGCAAGTTTACTGTCCCATTTTATTTATAAACATTGGCTTTCTATAATTTTTTTAGTATTTTATCCCCCCTGCCAAAACCATTTCTTGGCATACTGACAGCAGCCTTCTGGACTATCCTGATCCCTGACAAGACTGAGACACAGACCTAACTAAAATTATCTAGTACAGCCAACACTGTGCTTAAAATAATTTCCCATGCTTTTAATCTATTTTTATTGGCTAGGGCAGGATTTAATCTTTCTGTTATAAGGTTGTGCCTTATTTTTAAATGTGTTAGAAACTTTTAAATATCTCTTTTACTACATATATTTTCTGATGTCTGTTAGATAATTTCAAACCAATATAAAATTAGGAGACAGGAGTTAGTCTTCGGCATGCAGATATATCACATAACTTGCCTTTTCCAGAAGGGTGCCTTCTACTGAAAGTCTGATTATCCTCATGTCAATGCATGGTTATCCCTGGAGGACATCTATGTTCGTAATGTGGAGCCACCATGTCTCTCCGTTGTGGTTTATGCTTGGCTCACAAAGCCACAAAGCTCAAGTTTAATATATGCTGATATTTTCACCTGTAGCAAGAGACAGGGTTGGTTATTCTGATCCTTTTTTTGAGAGAGTTGTCCTTGAACAACTTAGTTTCCTGTTCCTCCTCAAAGCTGGGCAGGTAATGCCAGCCTCGATGAGAAGTGAAAAAGTGGCTTAATTCATTTTTTTATAAACTCATTTGAGATGTCAGAAGTACTACTTACATATCAAAAGCTTAGTATGAGCTGCTTCTAGCCTATTAGAAGTGGAAAAGTAATTTTCTCTAGATTTGAAGAATCCTCTAGACATGATCCATGACTGAAATTATGAGACATCAGTGATATCTACACAAGTAATATGCAGGCAAACAAGCCTACAATTTTCATTAGATATTTATTAAGGTTTTATTAATTTAAAAGTACATACTAATTAGGAAAACTCCTACATTTCTAACATCTGACAAGCATTGCCTCTAGCATAACACTGTATCAGGGACCTATGATCAAAGATATCTGCCTTAAACATATTGGATCCTAATAATAAAGTTAACAATTAGAAACAATACCAGTTATTGAAACAGACTTTTAAATTAATCACTTGCATATCAAAAAGTCACTTACATTTAGCATATGCATGTGTCAAATATGCCCTTTTTCTGCAGCTACTTCACATCTACAAAAAAGCAGGGCTGCTTCTCCCAGAGAAGTTTTTGCTTTATCACTGTGTGGACCTGATTGCAATTTGACATCTTTTTGGAATGAAAATTTCTCTTACATCAAATTCTTTCCTGTGAAAAAATGTTTTTTTCAAGGTCTAGGGATGGAGGGAGAGGTGTTTGCTCAATTTTAGGGACGCTTGATTTTCTCCTCATGTGTTTTCCATTTTCTTTTTGTAATTGAAAGAGAGGAGAGAGGATTTCAATAAAGCTTTTTAAAAACACAATCGTGTAAAAATGCGATTTAATTATTAAAATGAGAATAATTTAATAATTTCTCAAAAACTGACGAGTTTTCAAGACTTATTTGCAAGTTCCAAAAGTGCCCCAATGGCTGCTGGGTTACAGCTTAATCTGTGGGGCAGTTATAACTAAATATTCTTGTAGGAAGCACTTAAAAATAGCTACTAGTTTTCATTTGTAGTAAGGTAAACTTACCTGATTATGGAAAAGGAAAGCTACTCATAGAACATAGATCAACTTCTAAAATACAGCTAATTTTTCTACTTACTAAAAGCAAATAAAAAGCTGATGCCAACATTTGTGTGCTTTGGAAATGTAAAACACTGCATACAACTAATGCCAATTAAGAACTTGACAATATTTGTTAAAAATGAAAGAATAACTTCTATTTTTCCTATGTTTCTTTGTGAATCTTCTCTCATTGTTTCAGATTAACATACTGTTTGCTTAAAAATATAGATTGTAAGTAAGGAAAAAAAAAAAATCATTTCAACCTTAAAAAATACATATATAAAACATGGCCTCATGCAGGAGAACTTTCTTCACAGTAGACCAGTGAAAGGGACACAGTTGACATATGTTTTATAAGCATATATACAAAGATCCATTTCTTTTACTACCTCTCAAAAATCTGATGTTCCCAGACTAATGCACCCATAATCATCCTCTCTAGAAAATTAGGCTCTAATAGTTTTATTAGTAAACTGAATCTGGAACTGTGGCTTCCAGGCTCTCTCTCTTTCCCACTTCTTAAAGTTCAGCTAAATAAGGCAATCGTGATTTGTAAAATTAAGAAGTTGCTTAAAGCAACTTTTCAAAAAACAACCTCCTCTGCACACACACGGAATAAAAAGTACTTGCTTCCTCATTGGTTTTAATAAATGCAAAACTAAGTTTCTAACACACATTTTTAAGCCATGCAATAATCAATGCTGTCAGAAGTGACTGGCAACTCAGGTGCACTGACTTCAAGGTGCCTACATGGAGACATTCCCAGGAACTTGCTTTAATAATGAGGAAGTATTTAATCATTTTTCCGCACTGAAAATCTTGGCCAAGACTTCCCTTAAGTGTCAGTGCAATAGAAGTTGTGCCCTGATTTCTGCCTGAGGAAAGACCCCTTTAGGCTCCTGGGCAAGCAGAGACTCCATTTCCCTGCTGCTGGAACACCTTCATCTCCTTCCATCCATAATTAAAGCTGACTTATCTTCTGTGGGCCATTCACCTCTTATTTAACAAGAGCAGCTTACAAAAATAGCAGAGAGGTTTACAGGAAGGAAGCAGTTAAATGATAAAAATGTGAAATGTTATGCAGCAAGCTGTGTACAATTAACTAGAATTCAAATATACACCTTGTTCCAATCCAAGCCATTTATGAGATAAAAATAGTGTGCTAGAAGAATGTCATGATTAATGAGGTGAGACTTCAGCTAATTACTGTTTCCTCCAGAAGTAATTAGGTTGGCATTGCTAATCAAGATGAATGAACACTCTGACCCGCTTTTTTAAATGTAAAACTATGAGCTGCAGCAGCAATAACATCGTTTAGTTCAGGCAATGTAGTCTTTATTAGGCTTGTAGTTTGATTAAATTCTTTTGTTATACCAGGCTTTCCACACATGAACAGACGAATGCTGTGGTGTTCAAAGAGTTTGTCACCCTTAATTAAAGACTGAAAAGGCTTGTTCAATTCACGGGGCAGTACACAGGACAGCTCTAAATTGATAGCTTTTAAGTGGGGGATAACTGAGGGAGTCATAGGGTTTGCCCATCTGCAAGAGGATCCCTCCTCCTTCCATGGTTTTCTGTCATAGTAGCTGGAAAATTAGTATCAGATATTTTTGTATTGATTCCGCTAGGCAACACTCATTTCATCAGAGCACCTTTTCACACATGACTATACAGCTTTACTTTTACAGAGTGAATCCATTATAAGTTAAGAGAAAGAAATCTGTAAGAAGCAAATTCAAAATATCAGATGATTTACTGCACTGTGTCTGACTGTGACTGTTTTGCACAACTACCAAGCCCCATGTCCCACCATCCCAGCAATTCCCATCATGACTACAAAATTTCACCCTGGGAAGGAGGTTGAGAAAGTGACATCCGAGTGATGTAGAGATACAACATGTTGTAATGGAGTTAACATATAGTAGTTTCCTTTTTTACCTCTTACTAGCAGATAAAGTACTTCCTTGTAACCAGGATTTATTTTGGGTAAACACTAGGTCCAAATCTTCACCTAAGAATTTTAATTTAAAGCATAAATGAGACCGGGTAGGAAAAGGACCCTCGCCCTGCACTAACTTATTGGATGTATTTGCTGTTTGCAAGAAGCACAGCAGATGAGCTGGGGGACCTCAGGACCAAGCAATGGGGCAGAGGGAGGGAGAGCAGATGGTGGCACAGGAGACCCGGTCTGTTCCATGGCAGCAGGTGCAGGTTTCCTCCCTTACCACGTGATAAGTCGCTATAAATGTGGCAACAAAAAGACCTGCCTGAGCTCTCTGTCACACACATTCCATTGAACACAGGCTCACCCAGCCAGTGGGATGAGACCTGGTGCCACGGCTGCCCAGTCAAGCCTTTCCCCATGACATTCCAGTACACAACAGGAGGCACCCGACAGGAGCAACCCCAGACCTATCAGCACTTTTCTAAGAAGCTCATGTGCCTCAGGTGAAAGGCAAAGCTTCACACCTGAGCACAGCACACACAGGCACAAAGGATGCCATTTTCCTCCCTCAGTGAAGCTACACTCAGTCACTGCCCACGGCAGACACAACATCTACCCCAGCAGGTAGAAGTCTTCTCTTCCCTCTCTGGAAGCAAGGTTTTTCCTCTTCTATCCCTGAGGCAAAGGTTCTTTTTTACTCTCTCTATGGCAGGGTTCCTTATTTCTCTCTTTTCAAGTGTCTCATAGATCACAGCTACTTCAACATCTGCTTGCTTCAGCGCAAGTGCCTTTGCTCAGGCTGCAGTTAGAACACTGCATCCCCCCATGAGTTACAAGGAATAGTCTGATATATCATAGTCCATCACCACGGCCTTACAAAAGAATTTCAGCTTAAAGCATCTCCTCTTTCTCCTCCCTCTAGGTTTTGGCTCCTTCTTCACTGACCTCAGTGTCTTCATGTTGGTTTCTTCACATGCCTTCACTCTTCCTCTTACTTGAGAGAGGATTGATGTCTAAAGTTTCATCTGTGCACTAGAAAAGTCAGTATCTCTCCCAGGCTCTGCTGTTGGTCACACGATCTCTGCTGGGCAGCGGCCGAGGCTGCTGCGAACTTTTCCCGGGGAGAGGAGAGGGCAGGGGCGGCAGGATCTCAGCAGCCAGGGCAGGACTGAGCTGGGGCAGGATCTCAGCCACGCCTGGTCCGGCCAAGTTGCCCAGCCCAGCCCAGTAGACCCAGCAGGGCCTGACCGAGCCGGCCTGGCCTGGCCTGGCCCCGCAGAGCCCGACCGTGAGGGCCTGGCCCCGGCCCGGCCCAGGCTGGCCCTGCCCGGCAGTGCAGTCCCCCTGGTACCTGTCCAGAAGCTGGAAGCAAGGGAGAGTCTCCTGGGCTTCTCCTTTCTTAAATGTGAATCACAGAGGCGTATTCAGCTTCTTAAGTGGCGAAACAGAGTGCCCATCTTACAACTAGCCAGCTAATTGGTTCTCTCAGGCCTGAAGGAAGCTGTCAAGTTCCTTACAGAGAAAAATCACTTCTCAACCCACAACAGGGACCCAAAACTAAACACAGGATTTGCGGTGTGGATGCTCTAATTTCCTCACAATCCAGGGAGAGGTGTGAAAGGACAGACCTTAGGTACTGTGCTCTGACCTGTGCTGACCTCACTAAGCAAGGCTAAGTATTTTTTTTATTAATGCTGTTGCTTCACGTGTTCCTGGGTTATCAATCAACAGTGCAGCCCCTAAAAGTGCACCCCTGCCCAAGCCATAGGTGCTCATTCACTTCTACTGACACATTCCCTTAATTCCTGTTTTGAGAACATTGGTTAACTGACTCAAATTAAAACAGGTGACCCCATAGAAGCAGGTGATTTCTAAATTGCCTTTCCCTGGTCACAGCTGTGCCACAAAGGTGTTTGCCTTTCTCTCCATACGTTATTTCCATGCATTCCTGCTGGATGTATTCCGGGGTTGTCCAAAAGGTCCTATCGCACAAAGCATGGGCAGCAGCTCTACTGCTGCTTGAGCATAATAATTTCCATCTCCCAGCCTGCTGCTACCACAGTGCAGGCGTTGAATCAGTGGTTTTGCTTGGACTCCTTCAGATGCATTACTCTGGGCTGCTTCTTTCCCTGAGAAACCGTCTAGTATATAAGGACCGTTGGATATTTTTTGGTTCTTCCTTTCCCTGTATGCCACTCATCACAGTGAGTCATGATGTCCCCTCAAAGGTCTGCCAGGAAACAAACCTGGATAGACAGGGGATGTTGAGGATGAACTCCCATTTTATATGAGATCTGATTGGTTGTTAATTTTTTTTTTTAGGTTATTTTTCATTAGTAGAACTACAAACATCTTTGCTGCCAAAGACTGATCTCTACCCTAGCAGTGTAAGCAAAATTATTCTTAGCTCCCCTTTTTTTTGCTGATAATGAGACCCAAGGGTAGCTTAAGAAATACTGAGAGAGTTAAAGTTTTAGATGGCTAAATGAAAAACTCAAGTGAAGAAACACAAATGAAGTCAGAATTAATAAGCCCATGAGGTCACTGCTCGTGTTCAGGTCATGTCAGAAGGCAGGGAACTCGCAGTCATGCACATGGCAGCTATCACCCGCCATGGAGAAAGGAGGGTGGAGTCCACATCCCATCAGTGAGTTCATCTCCATTCTAATCCTACACTCTCCATATTTTTAGAGCACAACTGCTGAGGTTTTAGCAGGAACTGAGCTCAGCCCTGCCAGCCAAGGGGCGTAGAGTGTCAGGAATTTCCAGACAGCTCCTCAGTCCGTCCAGTCCACCCCCTCAGCTGATGTTGTTTATAAGTCCCTGAGAAGACTAGATCCACCTACTCTTTGCACTTTCTGAGCTGTTGATGTATCACAGAGCAGAACTTGGCCAGCCTGGAAATCTGTCCCACAGACACTATGCACCAGTAAAAACTGGTTGTCATGGGTTAGATATCTGTGGGTGCCTAAACCACAGGGCAAATTAAAAAACCAGTCCCAGTTCTCAGACCCCAAGTGTATTAACCTGAAATAGAGAAATACTTACGCAGTATTCAGGGAGGCTCCCAGTTCCCTACTACCAGTGAAAGCATCAGATACAGTGTTTAATATGCACTGTGCATTGCACTCGATCTGGGTTGGACAGCAGAGATCAGAGGGAGCTGGTTTTCCTGCCCACATAAGCAGCTGGAAGAGCTTGTCCCCATGCATAGATGAGGAAGACCATCTTTTTAATATAGGCAGCAGAGCTGGGTGTACAAAAGTGCTTGAGTGTACAAAAGTGGGCACAAGGAACAACACCCTCTTTGTAATTTTTTGGGCTGGTTTTTTTTTTGTGGGGGGTTTGTTGTTGTTTTTGAGGGGTTTTTCTGCTCCCTCCAGCAGTTTTCTAGCCATGCTTCAAAGCTTGTCAGGTTTGTAAAAAGAACAGCCTGGATCTGAACAGCCAGGATTCTTGTGCTTTTTTAGAGACCCCTGCTTATTGTGCTGCTGCAGCCATGGGTGAGAGAACATGGGCACAAAACTGGGCTTGTGTGCTGCAGGTTTCCTTCAGCTAATTGTTTCTAACAAATCTAATTCAGGTTTTGCAAGTCTTAGTGTGAGTTTTTCTCCCTGAAAGAGTATAATAGAAAAAATCGCTGATGATTTTTAATTTGGCTCTGTTTTGATGCCAGTGTATCAATTAGAGGTACAGCAACCATCAATACCCATTCAGCCACTATCACACAGCTTTTCCCTGACATTCACTGTGTCATTTAGAAAGTGATAAAAATCCCAGCTTAGAGCAGTATATTCTTTTGTGGTCCCCCAGTTCCAGCAACCTTTTAAGGTACTGGACAAAATTAGCAACAAATTACTTTATGAATACGAAGTCCTTTTGTTGCAGTGTTCTGAGGGTTCATAATACTGTCAGATTTGAATTAAATACAACAAAAATTAAGCTGCTCTGTGTGGTTGCTTTCTTAGAGAGTGAGGTAATTATATATAATAAGGAGATCTGTTTAACAATCACTCCTAGTCATGGCAACCTCACACCATTATTGTGCTTAACATGAAGACGGATTGTTATATTGTTTCAGAATGTGGGAAACCAGCAACAGCAGCAGCACACTATAAACTTAATACATAGAGTAGGATTTTTAACCTTGCCAGCTGCAGTGAATTAATTGTTATCAATGTTTTATTTTTTCAGGGAGTATGGTTTGCACATGGGTTAAAAAACTGTAAGATGCTCAGTAACTTGTACACTGTGCCTTCAGCAAAAATACCATTGTGTTTAAGTTTTTGTTGACCAAAATAAAAAAATTCTATGGGTGACAGTTTTTTCTCGTTTTGAAAAGAGACCACAGCACGAAATAGTCATTGTCCTGTCTGTATGTCCCAATGAGATGTGATGGCATTAGTAACAACAAACATCCTGGAAGGGACACCTTCGCCACTGAGTCCTGCCCCAGCAGTTCCCCAGTGCATTCCTTTGAGCCACTGTGCCATGGGCTAAGATAACTGGAGTACATGCTACTGTGAATTTACAGTGCCAGTGTTTTTTTATTTGGGCAGACTAACAGAAATGGAGAGTTCAGACACAGTATTTCACACATGGCACAAGGTCTTTTGCTCCCTCTGCCTGAGCAGCCCTGAGGGCACACCCCCTGTTTGCCCTGAAGCATGGTAAGGGGAATTTTATAAATAATCTTTTTTTTCCTGTGTTGGTAAAGTGTCTTGTCCAGGGTTAGAATAAGCAGCTCTATTTTGGGACTCTCCTTCACAAGAGTGTGGCATTTTAAACTCAGGGAAGCAGCTGGAAAAGAAAATGTCACATTCAGTTCTGTTCAAGACTGAGTTTTGAATCTTGGCTAAGCTTAACCAGCCAATCAAGCAATGTAAGTCAGCTTGCTGATTTGTGCCTTTGAAAAGAAAACAGCTCCAGCCTAACCACGTACAAAATGAACACCCATGCTTTTCAAAGGGGACAATACACAAAGCTCTGAAAGTCTTCTCAGCAGAGCAGGAGGAGAGCTGGGAGGGAGGCAGCGACGGGAAGAACTCATTTGCTACTGGGGGGTTTTATGAAACATTTGAGACACGTTTCAAAATTGAGAGTGGAAACAGAGTGGAAACCTCTCATAAGTCGAGCTCCCAAACATCTCAAGTGCAGCTCCCACGCTGGGACTGTGACACAAGCCAGCAGCACAACTATTTGGCATGGGTAGCATCTCGCAAATCCAAATTCATCTGTTGGAGAAAGTTATTGGGTGAGGAGGTGATAAGGTAGCCAGGAAAAGCACATAAACACCAAGAAATGCAAAGAACTGCACCTGGGCATGGAGTCACTAGTTATCATTCAGGAAAGGGTTCGGTGTCACTGTGCATAGTGCCATTGGAAAGTCGATCCCACGCCTCAGGAAGGTTGAAAAGGCAAATAAAGAACCATGGGGTAAGGAAGGGCAGAGAGAATAGAAAGGAGAATCCCTGTGCTTGTGTCTATTTCAAGGCCCTGTTGTTACCCTCGAAAACGACACAGCATAGAAATAATACAGCACCAGCTGGATCACTGGTCAGAGCAATATTTGTGTGGAGAACAGAGGCACCCTGGGACTCTCCAGCCTGGAGAAGAGGGAACTTGGTCTTCCATGTGGTGGTGGCTGCAGCAAGGGGCAGGAGGGGGAGATTTGTGGCTCCTTCTCAGTATGCAAGACCTAAGGACATGAAAAGGATTATCTTGTAACAGAACTGGAATGAGTGGAGGAAGCACTTTTCCATGTGGCACATAATTAAGCTCAAATACAGATAATTCTGGAAGCCAAGAGTATAATATGGTTGAAAATGTAATTTGACAAATTCATGGAGGAAAATCTGTTATGGGCTGTGGAACACAAAGCCACAAGTCTCCAGCTCAGAAAATCCCTGAGTAACAGGGAGGGGAAAGTTTCATGACACATTAGACCCCTTCCTGAACTCCTTTTTTAATTTTCATGGGAGGCAGAAAATGTTGTCTGGTCTGACACACTGCTGCTGTCCCAGTGTTCCCAAATGAACTGCCCAGCCTGCTGTCACTGGAGGCTCATAAGACCCAGCTATATGGCTGGCTGTACCCTGCAGGATCTGTTGGGCAAACTTCCCATCTCCTATCTGCAACTCCTCTCCCCATGTGTAGGGCATGCCCCGTGCCTTTTATATCTCAGTTATACAAAGATTTCTGTATTCCATGAGGAAGGTTGCTCACACTGTTACCGAGAAGAGCAAACAAGAAATTATGGTGAGAAAAAGAGGTGCCTTGCAATAAAAAAAAATTAAAATCCCTGTTTAAAAACCTGAGTCATGTTCTGAGGCAACCCGAAGGAAAAGACAGGAAAAATCAAGTGTATCAAGCCCATGAAAGTAATTCACCAGTAAAGGCTACCAGGAATGTGACTCTCAGAGCAAAGGAATTGGAGAGATTGCTAGAATAACACGAAGTTGCACTTGGTCACAGGAAAGCATCCATTGAGTTGTCAGAGATGTGGTCCTTTAGGGAGCCTTTAGGGAGTCTTGATTAGGAAAGGGGGGAGTTCATTTAATTAAGGAGTCACTTCATGAATTAAAATGGTACTTTAGATCTAAGTATCTAAGCCTGCAAAGATTTTAGGAACACTGTAAGCATTTGTATTTCAAAAGCAGCTTGGGTTAAGATTATTTCTCCTTAAGAGGTGACATCTCAGCTTTGCAGATGGAGAGAGGACTTTGAGTTCCAGAGAGATTAGTCACTGCCAGTATCACCACCACTATACAATAAAGAAAGTATATTTTGGGGTATAATGTTACTGCTACACAGGGACAGCAGTTGCACAGCTGACGTAAAAGTTTGTTACTTTTTATGAAAAATGTTGACAGGGTAGGCAATCTTGCTCCAAATTTTTTTTCTTAAATATTCTTTTGTCCAAAAAACCATAAAGGTTTGGACATGTACAAGCTGAAACACTGAAGCTCAAAATAGCATGTGCAATTTTTTAGCCAAATATTTCACCAGGCTGGATATTTAGTGGCTATTATTAAAGAGTTTTAAAGTTTAACTGTACTTTGGAGAAAAAATTTTCTTTTTAAAGACAAAACAAATCAAATACTTGCTTAAGAAAATATTTTTTGTTGAGAAAATCAAAACAGTAATAGATTTAAGTCAGTGCATGATACAGAATTGGAAACAGACACTTTCCCTAGGAATGTCCATTTCATCAAATTTTCCACTTTGACCAAGCTGTTGTTTTTCTACACACAAGCTGGGGGAGAAGTTTCATGACCATTTTTCTATTACCTCTACTATAATTTCATACTTTTCATATTGTGCCCACCTTTGAGTTGGGTTACAGAGCTGCTGGCTGCCCTCACCCCATCAGGTTTAGACACCTGCCTGTTGCTGGGAATCACAGAATAGTTTGTGTTGGAAAGGACCTTAAAGGGGCACCTTCCACTAGAGCAGGAAGCTCAGAGCTCCATCCAGCCTGGCCTCGAACATTTCCAGGGACGAGGCAGCCACAGCTTCTCTGGGCACCCTGTGCCAGGGCACCACCCTCCCAGGGAAGAATTTCTTCCCAATATCCAATCTAAACCTAATGTCTCTCCGTCTGAGGCCATTCCCTCCTACCCTGTCACTCCAGGCCCTTGCAAAAAGTTACTCTTTATCTTTCTTGTCAGCTCCCTTCAGGTACTGGAAGGCCACAATGAGGTCACCCCAAAACCTTCCCTCCTCCAGGCTGAACAATCCCCATTCCCTCAGCCCTTCCTCACAGCAGAGCTGTTCCATCCCTCTGATCACCTCGCTGTCCCTGCTCTGGACTCAGTCCAGCAGCTTCACATCCTTCCTGTGCTGGAGCCTTGGGCTGGAGGGGCAGAGGGGCAGGACCCCCCTCCCCTGCTGCCCAGGCTGGGGGCTCAGCGCAGCACAGCGGGGTTCTGGGTCCCAGTGCTCATGGCCAGGGCAGGGCCAGCTCTCACCACCAGCACCCCCAGGTCCTTCTGCCAGGGCTGCTCCATCTGCTTATTCTCCAGCCTGGATTAATAACGAAAAGTCTTCACTTGAAGCTTATATAATATATGACTTATTAGTTTTAAAGCAGGCTCTCTTCCACCACAGTTTGGTATAAGCAATTCTTTCCTTCACACATTTATTAGCGAGTAGATGCCTCCAGCTCCTCTGCAAGAGTAAAATCTTCAGTCAACTGTTAACTCCATTTGGTCATTTAAAATGCCACTTACTCCACAGAGGCAGGTTCTAGATTGCCTCTCCTGCCCTCACTGTGCTTTTCCACAGCAACAGGGTCTTATGTGGAAGGAAAGCTATTCCGTGAGGGGCTTAATCTGATTTTTTCCAGCCATCCCTTGCAGTGTTGTGTAGCAGTAGAAGAGGTGACTGGGGATCCCTGGGCACCAATTACACCTGGTTCAGATTGGGATGTCTCAGTCCTATGAGGACTCCACAATGGGATTATTCCTTTGTCATGGGCAGAAGCTCAGCCAGGCTGCAGCAGGGACAGGAGGAGGGGAGCGGAAGAGAAAAGACATGGGAACACAGAAGCTGAAATGAAGAACCTATATGATAGCCAGAAACTGCAGTAAAAGAAAGGATTGTGCCTGGCAATCTATTTTTAAATTGGCTGACAAGAATCCAATGTGTTGTTTGGGTAAGGATACTGTGCTGGCTTATAAGCGGAGCCAGTCGTGGGAGGGGAGAACAGAGCAAATCCCCAGCTTTTGCTTCTGCTCATCTCTTCTGCTCAGACTCCCAAGCAGCAACACTGGTCTCCAGCTGCTGCACTGGTGTCAGGTATTGGAGCTTCAGCTGGTCTGAACCTGTCAGTCTGCAGCGATTTGTGGTGGTTGAACACAAGCTGCAGACCTGGCCCTTCATTATAACAATTACTGTGCTCTGTTAGCAATAAGGAGAGGGAAGACATCCAAAAAAGAGGGAGGGCTGAGAGGGGATATCAAGTGAGCCAGGCTGCCTAACATCATCTGGAGCTTTGACACAAGCTCCCCATCATGCCAGAATGTCTTTTAATTACTCCCACAGATTATAATCCTTCCTGGAGTGAAAACGGCAAATCACCATCCTTTGGTGTCTCTTTTTACCCACATATGAACTGCAGAATTATAAAGACTATTTACCTTCCAGGTCAAGGGAAGCCGGCAGCTTTTTGCATCCCTCTTGGTTTGAGAGTCTTTCACTTGTTCCTTTGTCACACACACAGGGATTAAGAGAGCTGAGGTACTTTGAGGTGTCAATGGCACTTCAGCATTTCTGTGTCCTGCACGTGGTGGGTGTGCAGTGGAGCATCCACCTGGGAATGTGGACTCAGAATCCGCCTGGTTCTGGCTGTTGCTGTGCCAACCAAGGCTGTGCTTGGAATATTTTGATATTTTACAAAATAAGCCTCAGTAGTTCCCAGGAATATTGTCATCTTCAATAAAAGATATCTCCACTCCTTCCCATGAGACTTTCATTGAAAATGAGGTCACTCTTCCAAGACCTGAGCAGCGGAGGTGAATCTCAGCAGGAATTTCTGCCAGGGATGCCTTTGGCTCACAATGTCACGACCCATGTCCTACATAGCAGATTTCCCCTTTAAAGATAAGTCTCAAATTAATTATTTATCTGCAAAGAAAAATATTGGAACTTTATCTTTGGCTTCATATATGACTTTTTTTCTGTCCATTTTTCTCGGTTCCTCCATCTTCCATTTCTTTACTGTTATTCCTTCCATTTACAAGCGTATTTTGAATTCCATTCCTCAGCCATTCAATTTATTATATCTTTTTTCTTTTTCTCTTCCACTCCAGCCATGGACAACTTGGAAAAACCATTCTTGGACGAGTCATTCTCTTATTGCCCAGTTACCCATCAGAGGATACCAGACTTTGTCACACTGCAGTGTTTCACATTTTGGTGGCCAGGAAGCAGCACAGCAGCCACCACCAACACAGCCCAACCCAGACAGAGACTGCTGCCCAAAAGTCCAGCCTTAGTCTCATTTTGGAGCCCAGCCTCCCACCGTGGCCTTCCTGTTTGTTGGGTCAAGAAATGCCCTGGCTGAAAATGAAGTGCTCTCCAAATCCGACTTTTGGGGATCAGGCTGTTGCTGCCCAGGACCGCATCAAGACTGGGAGTCTCCAAACACCTTTTGATTGGTAGGCTCCTATTGATGGGAAGCGGTGAATGGCACAGCTCAAGCCTTTGCTGCACATTGTTCATGTGTTTGCCAGGAAATTTGGGAGAGGAGTCCAGTTTTACTGCTGCATTCCATTGGAATGGCCCTAATTTTGGAACACCTGGTGTGTAGTAGGCTGTGTAGTGTCTGTAATGTGTGAGACTACAGCTTCAACCTCTTAAACCATGACTGTTCAAGAGGAACTCTACGAATACAACTTGAATTGCTGAAACTTAAAAAAACCCCAGCTTTAAAATATATATTATTCCAATTATAAAGAGACAAAATGAGCTCACTTTAGTAGGTGGAGCAGTGTTATTATCATAACTAAACCACTGTTACTGCTTATCATTTACAGAGTGGGTGTTAAATAGATCCAGATAGCAAACTTACCTTGCAGAAAATTCAGGGCTGTGGAGAGGAGCTGAAAAGGTTTCTAAATCAGAGCAAAATTTTGTGACTTCAAAAATCAGTAATGGATTAAAATTTGCTTTCAATTTAATTTAGAACAGTGAACATATTTCCAACAATTCATTTGGATAATATTTATCCATCTCATTTGAGCTTCTCCTATGTTAAATATGATGTGTTAGCTGGTGTATTTAATATGAAACATGTTAAAGATACTTTAATATGGAAAGAAAATGAAATGAAAACATGATAAAGTCAAAACAATTTTATCTTATATCCAAAAAATGTTTTGATATTATTAAAATAAATCAAGAAAGGAAAAATGAAATGTTTTGACTTTTCCCTGTTAAAAATATTTGTTGAAATTGACACGTTCTTGCAAAACATTTGGATTTTGACAAACAGAATTCTTTTTTACAGAAGAATTGTTTTGCTGAGCTCTAATTAAAAACTGGCTAACTCACAGATCTCAAAAAATAGTTGTCAGTGGTGAATTATTACTGCAAGTCAACTGTATGAAGAAAGGGATTCATGGGCCAGTGCTATTTAATAATCTGATCGTTGATCCTGAAATAAATATAAAAACACTTCTGAAAAATTTCTAGGCACTAAGGAGTTCAGCAGACTGACCAGGGCCTTCACAGTGTGGTGAGGACCCCTTCGGGAGACCTGTGACTCAAATAGCAGCTATTGCAAGTCAGGAAAATGCAGACATTGCCCCCACAAACAACTCTGCATTGTCAGGACAGGACCAAGGGGTTTTATTGGATAAATAACTGAGCAGTAAATGAAAGCAGGGGAGAAACAAGCAAGATACTGAGAGGAGACCAATGGAGGAAGGCGGCGTCCTGCTCTGATATCAACAACATAAAACTGTGAGAGTGCAAAAATACACTGAGGAAAGGGTAAGTCCAGTTACTGCCCTTTGTTATTTTGCCCATCAAAGACTAAAAAGTGATTATGGAAAATGAGGATAGAAGGTTACTGGAGTTTTTTTTAAGGACAGAGTTTAAAAAAGAAGTTTAAAGCAGATAAGTGCAGAGGAAAAATGAAGCGATTTATTTTACTGGTGAGTCTGACTGGCCGTAGAAACATCGTAATTATCAACACGGTGAACTCATCATTTCTAAATGTCTTTAAATCAAAACTTTACCGAAGGCACAAGTTATTTTGGTTCAGCCCAAGAGAAGAAGGGGAAAATTATCTGGGTTACAGGAATGAACCGAGTAAGTCTTTTTTAAATACCCACTATATTTATAATCTATGGGAGTCTGCACATCAATTATTTGCACATGGTGCGTAATCTGAAGATGGGCAAGATTTTTTAACTGAATCAAATTATGTCAAAAATCAGGAATTTATTATCAACACTGTCAACAGCTGTTGAAAGTGGATGTTTGGATTAAAAACACTGTCCTGGACATGGTTTCACAAAATTATTTCTAACTAAAATTTCTGGTGCTAAATCTAATGAGACCCTCATTTTAGGAGTAGAAAAAGATCTGATCTAGAATCACTGCCCTGTTGGCAGGGAGACTGTCAGAGACTGAAATAGTTCAGGCCTCAAACATTGATATAAAGTTTTGCTCATTATAATAAAAACTCTATAAAGAAGCTACAACCCATGGGACATTCACCGGAGAGGCAGCTGAGGGGGAGCCTTCATCCGTCCGAGCCCCCCGAGGTGCCCCCAGGGTCTCTCCTGAAGCCTTGCGCTGCAGGGCTGCACGGGATGCAACAAACCCCGAGTCTGCTGCAAGAGACCATGGCAAACCCCCTGGGCTTTCCTGCCCGGCCTGAGGGTACATTAACCCGTCGGATTCTGGGCTTTTTGGGGGACCTTCACCACCAAGACCAGCTGGAGAGGATCAACGGAGCATCACTGGGATCCACAGAGTGGTGATATTTTCCTTATTCTGTCCCTGCTGCTCTCTTTCTGTCCCCCCTGCCACCTATTTTCTATTTCTTTCTCTCTCTCTCTCTCCCATATTTACTCTCAAATAAACCCCATACTATTGTCCCTGGCATGTGGTCTCGTTTGCACCTTAACTCGGGCAGGGGCATTTCCAAGAACCTCAGTAATCGGATCTTGACAGACTCACATGGGATACCTGAGGGATACCTGCTTTTCTTCCTGATTCAAAGCTTCCCTGGTGCCTCGGGATATTTTCAGCAAACAGAACATTTCTGTAGAAACATTTCAGTCTCAGCAAGCACCATTTCATCAGGGGAGAAATTAAAAGCTTGATCAATATAATATCACTGTTTAATTCCTGCTCATGCAACAAAACTAAGTGTGCAGAACTAGGTTTGCAATTTATATTTCTGTTATATTCCTCTCTACCTGTAAAATGGGAATCTGATCTTCTTCTACCTTTATATCCATTGTAAGGTCCTTCGGTGGAAGACCTTCTCTCTCCCTGTGTGTGTATGCTTACACACAAATTAAGAAGCATATCAGCTCATTTGTAACATAGATTATGCTTGCCCTTCTACTGCTCTATTTAAAAAAGATACAGCCAACAGTTAGGAAGTGCAAGTCAGAGATTTTATCTGCCATCCACGACTTCAATGTGATAAAATATTGAATTATAAAGCATCATACAGTCAGCCTAGGACATTACCAAATAAAACACAAAAGTGAGCTGTGGAAGCCAACACCTACTCTAGAAAGATTGTTATTCAGCTTCCCAGGTATAGGGAACCAGCCCAGTGTAGCTTGAGAGGGCAGAAAATTCTACAAGTCTCAAATGTCGCTGGGGAAATTCCCGGTACAGGGAATCGCTTACTAAACAAGAAAAAACTGTGCTATTTTCCAAGTAAAGACAAAAGGGTGAGCTATGGAAGCCAGCACGTGTGAGAGACTGTTCTTCACTCAGAATTGCTTCCAGCTGAGTATCATTACACACAGCCAGCAGGAGGAGGAGCGTTGACATAAAAGCCAACAGCTCGAGGGAGGACAGGAACCCACTGCTCCTTCTGTAGCTTTTAAACACAACCTGGTGCTTAATCCAAAAGAGTAAAGACCAGCCAGCAGACCTCCAGACATCACTTTTCCAAACTTATTTTCAAGTTTTGCCTTCAAAGCTTCACTGAACTTTGTAACAAGAGCCAAGGGAGCCCAGTGAATCCACGTGCAGAGGCTGGATCAACACTGCAGCTTAGAGCAACTTCGGAGTTCTCACTTTGCCACCACAGCCCAAAGGAGCAGCAGCTATTCACAAGCTGAAGCTTCCGCCCAACTTTCATAGAGTATCTTAAGTATTTAAAAGAGCAAATAAAAGATTTTTGTGTCTCCTTCTCCACAGTCTTTTCTTGTTATTTCACTGATACAATCTGGGGAGGACATGCTGCTGTTTTTATAGTGCAACAGGATTGGCAAAGCCCCACTTCTCTAAAGTGTAGGTTGCAGCGTGCATGACTAATGATTAACGATGCTCATTAAAAAATGAAGTTCTGATGAAATTCATTAATGCTTGGCTTGAGCCTTGCTAACAGTTATGCAACATTAAGAGCAAGGCAATTACAGATCTTGGCTGCAAATCATTGGGAGATAAAAGAATACCCTTTTTCCTGTTTAACTCAAAGCGTGGCACACCGCACTGCAGAACGGAGCTGTCGTGAAAAAGCTTCTCCAACGCTGAGACACAGCCTGCAGCTCCATTGCCACCTGCAGTAAGTGCTGGAGCCTATCAGCCTGCTTTATTTCCCACAGGGGGACAAAAGTATCCACAGAAAAGAAGTATGAAAAGTAAAAGCCAGGCTTCCAACTTGCACGGGGCCGTGCTGAGCCGGAGCAGCAGACCTCAGCCAGAGCTGACTTACGAGGTGAACCCTGGCTGCCGTGTGACCAACACCACCAGTATCAGCTAGCTAAAAATAGGCAACAGATGCTCTGTGTAACCTTGTGTAGTTATCTGCAAGAAATGTATCATTTTAAGAAACTTTCCCAACTGACGTGAATAAAGGCCTGTTTGTAGGGCATTTTAGGGGAAAACCCCAGCCGAGGCCTGGGCTCTGGCCAAGCCCTGCTTAATTATTGTTTCTGTTAACAATGTATACATGTTATATATATTAATCTCTAATCCTATATACATCCTAAATAACCCAAATCAGCCTTGTATTGTTATTAAGGTTAAATGTCCATTTTGAATTTACTCAGGAGGACTCCTGGGAGTGCACACATTATATAGCTGACATTTAAATATGACATTTAAATATGTCCATCGTTTTCCCTCCTATTTTATGTCTGTATTTGGCTCTTTATCTAAAGAAGAATTAGTAACTTATTCAGGACCATTTTTTCTGGAGTGGCCTCAAAAAACGTCTTCATTACTTCCCATGGACAACTTCTATCTCAGTTAGAGCTTACTCTGAATTTTCTGGTCAAGCTGTGAATGAAGGATTTTTATCTTGGGGAAGAAAAGAAACATTCCAGGTTACCTTGGTTTAATTCATCACCACAGATCTCCTTTCCACAGCAACTACAACAGTGCAAAATGATTACCCACAGCTTAGCCCTCCCTGTGGAACTTTGAGGATTTGACGAGGGGATGCCAGAGAAACACCATCTCTTGGTTCCAAGCAGCAATTCAGCAGGGACAGTAACCCCAGAAACCCAGTCATACTCTGAGTATTTTTTATTAAATTGAAATCATTGAATGGTTTGGGTTGAAGGAATCCTAAAAGATCATCCAGTTCCAACTCCCTGCCATGGGCAGGGACACCTTCTACAATCCCTGGATTGGGCTCTTAGCAACCTGTCTGGCCTTGAACTCACTCCAGCTGACCCACAAACAAGTCTCCAACCCTGTGCCACTGGCACTGGATGCAGAGCTTATTTCCAGCACCATGGATCAGCCTATAAAGTGGTACCCCAGAGTTAAAACAGCACCTAAAAGGCATAAATTAAACTTCGGTGCAGACCTAACTTTGCACACTTTCCTCCTTTTCCTCAACGGCAGTGATCCCCCTCCTGACAGCCATGTTCCATCTAATTCCTGTCTCCCACATTAAATTTCAGCAGACAATGACCAAGCCTATTTAATAGGCAAAACTGTTCACAGTTAACTTTGTGCAAGCCAAATTCTGGCTCAAAATATTTATTTTTATCTGCATTGTCAACCCCATGGGGAGGCACACATTTGGACACAAAAAGGGTCAAAACCCTTTAAGAACTCTTGACTATTCTGTATCAAGAGTTTTCAAACCTGAGGAAAGCAAAATCATCACAATATATACTAACAGCACCATTAGAAACCAACTTTATTGTTGCAGTTTGAAATTATTTACACAATATAAATCTCTTTGAAAGGTACATTACTTCATTTAATCAGTAGTAGAAGGCCTTAGAATAGTTTCAATCACATTTAGTTCAAAAGAAATACAATTCACTCCAATGAATAAATGATGCACCTAAACACCACAACATACAAGGGGGCATGGGGACTCTTTTGGGGGATGACAGTGCTAGAAGATGACAAAGGCTCTTTTATAAATTGAGCTTAGTTTACTCACAGGATGCAAGTGGACTCATGTTTAAAAGAACACCGAAAAATCCACAGTGACAAAGAAAATGACACAAAATGGAATATATTCCTAATATGCTGTGGCCCTGTGTCTGCAAGTGTTCAAAAGGTTTTAGATGAAGAGGCTTAGAACCAACGGCTCCAACTTGAAGTCACACCTTAGACTGGATACATTCTCCGTGCTGAGACTATTCACAGCACTTGTGTACAAAGCAGCAGCATTAACTAACACACTGTGATACAAAATGGTAAATGGTAACTTGCTACAAAAAAAAGAGAAATCTTTCACACACTGAAGACTGGACGCTTATTTTCTGATAACACTTAAGAATTACTACTACCAAAAATTTAGGAACATACGCTTTTTCTCCAGTTCATGCTGTATTTTATCCATTTTATACAGTATTTTTCACATTTCTCTTCCAAGGTCTCTTTCATCTTACATTTTTCATGGGTCTCTATGTGGGGAAAAAACCCAAAACCACTTAATAGAGGAAAAACACAGTTGCAATGCCACATAAAATAGGTTGGTGCAGCACCTGAAGTTATTTCAGGATTTAGTGTCAAAGTGTGTTTGGCTAGATTTCAAGTAACTTGTTTTCCTGTCCTTTTGATTTCCATGAAGTTTCCCTCTGTGTCATCTCCCTGTAAAGATCAAATCAAAGATATTTGGGAAGTCCATGAACAAACTCCACACCACAGGGAAACCGTGACAGCAGCCTGACAACTTCAGAAGCCTGCAGAAACAGAGTGTGAAACCTTAAACCAAAAATTCGGTCATCTGGTGAAGTCCAGCCATCCAAGATCCCAGTGGCCTTCAGGGCCATCTCAGTCAGTTTTCTGGCATTTCCCAATAGTAATAAAACCCTTTATTAAAGAATTTGGTGCAGAGCACCACCCACGTTACTAATACACAGAAAAGCCCCAAACACAATGTATTGCAAACTAACCAGCTACAAAGCTGCTTCCTTTTTTATAAATGGTTTTTTAAAGTCTCTTCCCTCTCTCCCCAGGTTGACTGGTTTCCTAATTACCCAATCTCTATAGATCAGACCAACTGTGAAAGTCACTTAAAAAGAAAAAAAAATTAAAAATCAAACAATGCCTTTCCCAGTGTCTCAGCACTTCACTTGGATGGAGCACCTCCTTAGAACCAGCTTGTGCAAACATTTCACACATTTTCCTTCCCACTGAAGGTCTCTAAGCCACAAAGTCTGGTTTAATCCAACACATTCCACCTGGAATGGTGTGATTTCTCACTGTTGAGAGCCCCTCTCCTAAAGATCCTGTGTTTGGCTAACAGAACATCTACCTGCACAAGCTCAAAGGCCTTGGCTTTTCCCATCTTTCACAAGTACTGAAAACAATCAGTTTGCCACTCACAGTCATAAAGAGGGAGGAAAAAATCATCTGCAAAGGCTGCTCCACATCAGCCTTGCATTCCCCTTACGGTCTGAAAAAATGCTTTCTGCTCCACTGCCATGATTACAACCTGCTTGGTGGGGAAGGTGACAGCAGACAGCTGCCACGTGCAGCAGTTTAGCAATCTTAGAACACAACAAATACCAAAAAACATGAAAACAAGGAACACACAGCCACCCTAAAACACAGACACATACGACACGGTCAACCTCCTCTGCTAAACTACAAGAAGGACTGCTCCAAACAAGAGATTATAGTGCCACTGCAGTTTAGAACAAAGTTTTATTTAATCAAAAAGTTATCCAGTTTTAAGATTTCTTTTGGTATGAGTAACAAAAGAGTATTTGTAAACTTTTGTTACCTACCAAAGGCTTTAAAAAAATCTGAACTTCATTCTGAAATAAACCTTACCCTTCATAATTTGCTCTTGTCCTTAAACCATGAGAGTAAACAAGCATATTCAATACCTTGCTACAGCAAAAGTTCGAGCTTCCAAGTGAGTGATTTCCTTTTACTTACATTTACCATCCCTCCTCTTGACTAGTACTTCTTGGATAAACTCACTTCCCAGAACCTCTGTAACTTAAAAGTGTCACCACAGGTAAGGCTGAGAGGTTGTACAAACTGCATCAAGATCAATTTGTCAGATGGAAATGAAGATTTGCAAACCAGAATTTTCCAGCCAAGGTATTAAACACACCAGTGAGAAGAATAAACTGACAGTTTGAAGGACACTATGGAGTTCATAACAGACACTGAAAGGCAACAGTGATGAAATACAGTGAGGGAAAAAACTATCCTTCATTAGGTCTATGTTTCCAAGGTTAAAGGCCTCTTCAGAAAGGGACTTTTTACACAAAAAAAAATCTGATGAGAAGTCATGTACTGACAAAGCAGAATGTAATTTTAGTCTAAAAGGAAATAGTGATAGCCAAGTATAGGAAGGAAGATTTTATATTTATGTTTAGGCTAAAAGAAGTAGGGCTGTGGGCACGAGGAGGAGGGGGAGGGAATCACACACAGGGAAAATATCTCAGCTATAAGTTTCAAATACTCTAAAGGGGTACCAAGAGTTCTAGTGTTGAGGTAAATTAATTGACAGAACTACGTGAGTGATTTGGGCATTCAGTAATGAGCATTTACAAGTTAGCAACTAATCCTATGAGAAGGCTATATCCATCAAAAGCATTTAAGTTGAGGGACTCCTATCACAGCTACCTCAATGGGTGTCCCCACGGGAGCACACACTTCAGGAGTGCTTCAGTCCAACACCCTTAGTTTAGAAGTCAACAGCATTCAAGAATGTATAGGAAATTTTTGGAAGTGTAAATAAACAATTTTAACAGCCTTCCCCATCCCACCAGTACTGCATATACCTCTGACACACAGTTTGCCCTACTATTATTACAGATTTTTCTCTTCATCTAAGTATTGTATGAATATCTTTATTCCCAGAATCATTCCCCAGGAGCAAGACTTCAAAAAAGCTAATGGGGGAAGAAAGACACTGAGTGTCCAAGGCTATAAAGGGATATCTTAACATGGAAGTATTACGCTCCATTATAAGTCAATTTAACAAAAGAAGTCCGCACACAGAGTTAGATTTCTTCTTTACATCAAAATTTCTACAAAATAGGAGAGAATACAATGCAATACACAAGTCCATAAATGCAGGATAGAGTACAATTCACACTAATTTACAAATGGTTATTTACACTGTTGTATATACAAGTACAGTCAGACCTGGTTAATGCAAATTTGGTACGTATTTTTAAAAAGCAAATTAAAAAGTGCCAATGAAGGTACTTAAAATTATGTGACAGGAGACTAGTGACCATTCAGAAATCTTTAGTGCTTGGGTGACCTAAGAAATTAGGCCTGTATTAACCAGATCTGACTGCAGAAATGAGAAGGAAAAAAAAAAAAAAAAAAAAAAAAAAAAAAAAAAAAAAAAAAAAAAACATCCTTTTTTAAATAAAAACACAAGGAAC